>VXBQ01011177.1:53388-88684 GCA_013400175.1 Phainopepla nitens | reverse complement strand
TGCTGCTGTGCAGGTGTCCCCTGTCCCAAGAGCAGGAGCCCGAGGTGGCCCTGGGGACGGTGGGCAGTGCTGCTGCTGTGCAGGTGTCCCCTGTCCCGAGAGCAGGAGCCCGAGGTGGCCCTGGGGACAGAGGGCAGTGCTGCTGTGCAGGTGTCCCCTGTCCCGAGAGCAGGAGCCCGAGGTGGCCCTGGGGACAGAGGGCAGTGCTGCTGTGCAGGTGTCCCCTGTCCCGAGAGCAGGAGCCCGAGGTGGCCCTGGGGACAGAGGGCAGTGCTGCAGCTGCCCTGCCCGGGCTGTTGCAGTCTCCTCACTGTGGCTCAGGCAGCCCAGCCCGTCCCTGTCCCTGGTGGGCAGGGGTACCTGGCACAGCCAGCCCCAGGACTGTGACTGGTGACTCTGGCCACTGCCACAGCCAGAGGGGTTTGCCAAAAGCTGAGCCCGACCTCTGCAGCATTTGGCAGTTGGATTTCGGGCTGCTCGTTCACGGAGGTCTAAATAGGCTGTAACAGGTAGAGACTGAAACCACCCACCTGTCCTGCTGGCCTGGGGTCTCCTGAGCCTTGTCTGCCGAGGTCTGATGTCCCTCAGTGCCTGCTCTCCCAGCCTGCTGCTGAGAGACCTTCTGCCTAGGCTGCCTCTGCCGGGCCTGAAACGGGGCTGTGGTTTCCAAATGCGCTGATTGACGCAGTTAAAACCAGCGCTCCAACAGCTGAATCACGTGGAACTTACCCAAAGAGCAGTGACAGAAAGAAATAAGTGCTCACGGAACAGCCCAGAGCCCTCTCTTTCCTGCTCCTGGGGGAGAGGCATGTGGGGGCTGTAAGTGCATGACATCAGTGGCTGTTCCTTTGCTCTTGTTTTCACAAGTATGAAACGCTGTTTCCCCCCTTCCCCGCATAGATCTCACATTTAAAATCTATCTGAAACCAAGATTTTGCAATGTAGCTGGTCCTCATTAATTTTAATACTCCTGCATGAACTTCTAGGTTCTGGGAATCCCATGGTGTTTGTTTTAGAGTTACACCTTAGCTGGCAGATTTGACGACACCTGGGATTCTGCTGATTGCAAAGCACATTCTAAATCTTCGAATACTTTCCAACCACTATTAAAAATAAAAATGGCACCTTAGGGAGGTTGGGGAAATCTTTATTTTTTTGTTTGTTTGGTTTGGGAAACCATGAGAAAAGATTTGACACCATGCTGGGGGTGAGGTGCTGGCAGCAGCATTGAAACTCCAGCTGGTGGCCCTTAGTTGTAGTTGAGAATCCACAGGAATTTACAAACCCAGAGCACTAGAGCTTTGTGGAAGAACAGACGAAGAATGTCTAGTTTTAGATTTAGTCATAAACTGAAAGTTCAGACTATGTTTGTCAAAATGTTTGCAAAGCTTCACAATCTGGAATGATCCTGTGTCCAGTTGTGAGCAAATGTGGACTTGTCTTATCATGTTCTGCTCATGCAAAGCTCATCTTCCTATACTTGCAGGGTGTTTTTTAAACCCAAACTGCAGCTGTCAGTCAGTTTCCCCTGTTCTGTCATCAGTTTACAGCTCAGGGAACTTTTCCAGGTCCAAAAAGACAAAGTGAAGGTTCAGTAAACATTTACTGCGTGATGGTCTGCCCTTCCTGCAGAAGTGCTACGGGAAGAGAGCAGATTTTGGAATGTGAGGAGCTGGCTTGGGATATCTGAGGCCTGATGTGCTGGGAAAGATGTGAAAGGATTAATTTACCCAGTGCAGAAAAAAAATTGGCATCAGTTCATCCAGCAGAGTAAGGAGCAAGGCCAAGGAGATGGACCAGAGGCTTGGTTTGACATTGGTCTTACTCAGGACTTGTCACCCACAGGGTGGGATTGCAGAAGGATCAGGGGCATGGAACCATTTCCTGCCTAGGGAAGCTCTTGGAGGAGGATTTTTTCAACATGAACAAAAAGCTGGAAGTGTAGCCTCCCTTTTGAACACAGGTGTTGATCACCGTCCTGCCTGCATGTAGATTCTTGTCGTTCTAATATCAGTAATCTGGTGAGGTGTGAAATAATTGCACAATATATATAATTTTTTTAAAGATTGCAAAGCACTTAAAAAGTTATTCAAATTTATTGTGGAAGTGTTTTCATCTGTCTATGCCAGTGATCTTTCACAGCTGCAATTATGTAAATTTACGTAGGCAAATACCAAGCCCTGCCATGTAGGGAACCGAATGTTTTTGCCATAAATGACAAAAGATCTCCTGCAAAGCCCCAGATTCCCATCCCCAGCAGGCTGGTTCCCTTGCTTGGAGGGCAGAGCCTTGGTTTGACAGAGTCAGGGAGCTCTGAAAGAATCATATAAATATCTTGAATGTATTTTCTTTAACAAACACTCCAGAACACAGCCTTCTTCTGTAGTCCCTGTGGGCATGTTCAGGCTGGTGACCCCAGATCCCTCTCACAGGCCAGTGGACACCCAGGCTGCCCCAGGTGTGGGGTACTGGTGCTCACTGGGATCAGGCTGGAGCTGCTCTGCCCGTGGGTGGAAACACATGGAGCTGAATTTGCCCCAAATGCAGTGTGTGAACCCAGTCCAGACCTTGAGCTGGAGTAGCATCCTGTGGAATGGTAGAATCCTGCTGCTGCTGACCAGTGGTCTTGGACAAAGAGAAGTTACCCACAGCCTTAGGGAAGGTGCAAGGACCAAATGTTTAAGAAATGTTCACCCTTAGATCTGGACTAAAATGAAATGCAGCGGCAGAAAGGTGAAGGACTTGTTATTTCTGTTCCTATAGCTTCTTCGTTAAGTAAAATGAAGACATTCAGCTCCAGAGCCTCTGTCTGAAAGCTTTAGCAGATACTTTAGGCCTTGGCATGTTTTCCCTGTGCAATAATAAAATCAATTAACAAAAAAAAAAGCTGCTCTGAAAAGTAAGGTTATAAAAGAGATTATATTTGTATAGAGCAGGATGGTGGCTTTCAGCTGTTACCTTGGTACAGACAGAAATGCTTTACTGCTGTGTAAAACTCACGGGAAAACCAGCAAACCATTCTTTCTGGATTTAAATGTAGCAGAGTTTTTGCACAGCTGTACTTGTGTGCTCCCAGACAGCTCTGTGATGTTCTTGCCTCCTTGTGCACCAGCAGAGAGGGAGTTGCTACAGTTTGGTGTGGCCGTGTTTCTGTGCATGTGAGTCCAGAGGAGCAAGTTAATGTGCTTTTGGGTCTCTTGGATGGTCCTTTCAGAGACCCACGGGCTGGAGCTGCAGAATGGGCTGCTCCAGGTACTCCCCTCTCTGTTTTTGAGATCCAGAGGGCTCGTGTCACACCCCAATGCCATCAGGGCATCAGCTGAAGCAGCACATAGTGAATATATTGGCACATGCAGTGCAGGTTTAGGCAGAGCAGTAGCACCTGGTGTTGTGCTGAACTCCTCTCCTGTTTGTTGCTGGTTGTCACGTGCTCTGTTTCTTTGGGACTTTTGTGTGCATGAATAACTTCCTGAAATGTGCATCATTTAGAGACACAAGCCTACACGACGTTTATGCTTTCCGGAAGCGTGTTTGATCTTCTGGATTTAGAAATTTCAACCTCACTTGGAACTTTCAGCTTGAGATGCAGTTTTTCATACAGCTTTTCTCTAAAGGGGAGGCAGAGGAAAAAATAAATAATGGGGTCAAGGCAGACGTTTGCAGCAGACAGCATCAGAGTGAACTCCTTGGCGTAGAACAGCGACTTTTGGGACTGGCAGGTGAAGTGGGAGCTGGTCTGGCTCAAGGTGTATGGGGTCCTGCAGAGGTGGTAGGGCACAAAGCAAATGACAAACACAAGCATGATGGTGAATATGTTCCGGCTGGTTTTTCTCTTGGCCATGTCTGAGCTCCTCCGGAATTTTTTGTAAGAGCTGTATATTTTCTTGGATATAGAAGTGTAAAATACGATTAGCAGAAAAAAAACAATCCAGAAAATCCCTGTGCAAATATAAGTTGTTGCTTTGTGCCACTGTCTGCCAAGCTCAGTTTTAAGATCTATGCATTTTACGGAGTAATTGTCTTTAGTGATTTCACTAGTTAAAATCATATTTGGAAATGACATAATCATGAATAACAGCCATATGGTCATAGAGACCACCTTGCTGTAGTTAACTGTGTGAACGAAGGAGGTGAACAAAGGCTTTACGATTTTGTAGTATCTGTCAAAGCCTATGAGGCCAAAGAAGGTGATCCCGATGTACATGTTCATGTAGAACACCACCGCCGAGTACCTGCACACGAACAGGTTCAGCTCTGGAGGGGCGAGCTCTGAGTCGGCAAGGATTTTGAAAGGAAACGTCAGGCTCATGAGGAGGTCAGCCACAGCGATGTTCTTGAGATAGACAATGAAACTCTTTGTGCTGGAAACATAGAGGAAGACCCAGGCAGCCAGGGCATTGAGCACGAGCCCCGCCAGGCAGATGAGGCAGTAGAGCAGCGGGATGACCGTCGTGGTTATCACCGTGCTGTGGCTGCAGTTGTTTCCCGAGGAGTCAGTGCTGGAGTTGAACATCTTGCAGTAGCTGCATTCCTAGAAGCAGAGAAAAGGGTATATCAGTAGGACAGGGTGCTGCTGGGCTTTCTGCTAATTACTCCAAGATTTGCACCCTCACTCCCAAACCAACTCGGTGTGCCTCTCAGAAATGACGACGTTCCCACAGCTCAGCATTCCCAGCAGGGAATGCAGAGAATTCTCTGAGTGGTGCCATCTCATTTTCTGGTGATGTTCCAGGGCATGTTGTTGCTTTGAACAGAGGAACCATTCGCTTCTCTGTTTGACTTCAACCCCTTCCAGCCCAGGGCTGCCCCTTTCCTGCAGGCAGGAGCCCATGTGCTGTGAGCTGGGGCTGACCCACAGCGGTCTGGTGACGCAGGGTTAATGAGATGTGTTTGAGGACCGGTATTTTTAACATTGATTTACCATGAAACATGAGGGATATGAACATTCCTGGTCTAAATGTTCTGTAAAACTCCCTTTCAGTTAATCAGGTGTGGAGATACCCAGCGTATGGCAGTGTACCCCAGTGCTCCTTTGCAAGGAAGTCGCATGTGCCGCTGGAAAAGTTTGCTTCAAACTTCAGCAGTGCTCAGGAGTGTGTCTGTGTGTTAGTTTGTAATGTGGGAGCTTCAGCTGGCTGCTCAAGACAGTCTGATTTACATTTTAAAGGATCTCCAAGAAGAAATCACATCTGCTGTCTGCTTTTCTTTCCCAGAATGTTTGTGGGGGTGGATTATCCTCTGTGGGGCGGGCAGAACAAACATAGATATAAATATAATGCTGCTGTATTTGGCAAGTGAAACCCTGGGCAACTGAAAAACATGTGCCTTGGAGCTGGGAAAAAACCCACCTTGTCTTTTAGAGAATAAAGAATTTCCTTTTATCCCCATTCTGGGTCAGTAGCTGATGTCTCTGTGGGGCAGGCTGGAGCCTGAATGCAGCCTTGCAATAGCCAGAAATTGACATTTTTTCTCAAAGAGGTCTCCTTTGCTGTATTGTTTTCTGCACCTCTTGCAGATGGTGTAAGGGCTGATCAGCTCAGGTGTGTTCTGGAAGCTGCATGGGTGAGAGGAGATGGGGCAGGTGTGTTACCCTGTGCACACCCAGAGCTGCATTTAACCCCTTCCTGGTCACTGTCCCGCCACAGCGGCCATCCTGTCCTTGTGTTTCAGCTCTAGGCATCAAGGCATTTGTTTTTGTTTGGCTCAGGTTTAAAAGGAAAAAGAAGGTTTGGAGAGTAGGTGTTAAACCACTACATGAGCAGGTGTGTTAGAGCTGGGAAGTTGTGTGGGTGATACTGTTGAAATTAGAAGCATCTTCTGGAAAAGCACTAGTAGCAAATGGCATTTTTATTTAAATAGCAACACACTGTATTTAAAAACTGTTCTCCTCTGCTGTGTCCCTGCTCACTTTCTCCCTCCAGGCTGCCTCAGCAGGACCCTCTCTCTGCACATGGTGCGTTGAGAACTTGTTCCTTCTCTGTAGGGTTTTGTTCAGCCAGGAACCCACAGGTGGGTCTTTCTGTGCTTGGACTTGGGGGGAGGTAGTAAATTGTTTGGAAGTTCTTCTGAAGTGTGTTTTGTGCTGAGGCATCATACAACAGAGGATTATTTCAGAGCTGTGTGACTAGAGATGTGGACATCAAACCTTTCTAAAGTCCGTTGTGTCTGTGCAGCGCGGAGGACACCCGAGACAAATTTTACATTCGATACCAGCAGATTTCCCAACTGTCTGTCATTGAGAGAGAGCCCCAGGGCAGGCTGTACAGGGCTCCACATCCCTGTATGTCCTTACCTTCCCTCAGCTGCCTGCTGTGGGGCTTTGCTGAGGGCCCAGAGCACCGTCCATTCCCAGGCACGGGGCCTCTGCACCTGCTGGGACACCTGTGGGACAGAGAGAGACACAGCCTGAGTGCTGGCAGTGCACACCTGTGCTGCTAGGGGCTCCCACAGCACAGCACTGAGCAGGGCTCAGACATGGCTTCAACTCTCAGGAGAGCTTCAGGAATGGCTAGGGGCAGACACGGAGCAGTGACCATGAGCAGTCACATTCAAGCTAAACCCTGTCACTGCTTGGGAAAGGCTGGAGGCTCCTGGTCCCCCTGCTGAGCATCCCAACCCTGTGTTCATGGTCAGTTTTACCTGTTCCTTGTGTCAGCTTGTTACACTGGCCTCCTTTTGGAGGCTCTCACCCTGCTGCTGTGAACAGTTCAGCACTGACAGCAAACACTGTCCCTCCCTGGCCTGTCCCCTCTGTCACTCAGGGCCCAGGGTGGCTCCCGTGGTGGCTGCTGGCAGGAGCAGAGGGAGCGTGTTAGGGCCAGCATTTGGGAGGGGGGCACACAGCTCTTCCTGCTCAAGCAGCTGCTCTTGTTTGAATGCTTGGGCCAGCACCAAGTACACTGATTCTGTGGGAATAATGCCAGCTAGTTGTGCAAAACCAGCAAACCTGATTCACCAGATGACCAAGATTGATCGGGTAAAATATAAAAAATTTCTGAACTTTCTCAATGTGCAAATCATGTTGCCTTGGCACAGCACACAAAAGGGAAGCTGCATAAAACATTAGAAATGCTCAGTCCCTTCTGAGGTCAGACTCTTGTGCTGTCCCCTGTGACTCTTCCACAGTAGCATTAAGGCAGTTCTTGACTTCTGTGACATGGCTGTCAAGTTTCAAAGTTCCCCCTGCTTTACTGAACATAAAAATAATATTTATAAGTTGTTCTGTTTATTTATTCACCCTGAATTTACCAGAGGTTGTGTAGTTCCAAGTACACATTTTAGCTATTTATGGAAACTAATGCAGCTGTTTAATAAATATGCAATACATCTACTGGGTCAGGAACTGGTAATAGTGGTCACTATCACCAGCAATCCTTTTTGAACCACGAAATGGAGTTACTGAGGGGAGGGGATCACACTGGATGGTACCTCTGATGTTAGGAGGAAGCTGGAGAAGGAGGAAGCACAACGCACACTGCAGCCATTGCAAGTTGTGCTGAGTGGGCTAAAAGAAGAATCTTATTTTAAGATTTTCTCCCTAACGGGGTAGGAATGTTGGTCCTGGTGGAACTGGCCGGGCTGTCCACGCTGGTGTAATCCAGCGGGAAGGCCGCTCTGTCCCTGGGGGCAGAGGGGTGGTGAGGCTGGCGGGGAGCTGTGCTGGGCACGGCGGGCACGGTCCCCAGGCTGTGGGGGCGGGCAGGGGCTGGCTGAGGGAGGCCTCCTCCCCCAGACACCGGCCACTTCTTGCCCGGGTGTGCTCAGGGCTGCTCTGACCCCTGTCTGTGCTCCAGAGAGGAGCCTGTGGGGTGTGTGCCAGGTACAGGCGCTCAGGAGCCGCTGCTCTCCTCTGCAAGGCACTGCTTGCGTGACTGTGGAGATATGTTGGTGCATTTGGTTTGGTATAAGTTTGCCAAGAGACCAACATTTTGTTATTTGCTGTTCTCATTATGACGTTTGTCACAGGGCAATGTCTGGGTTTTAATACTTAAGAGAATAAAAGTATGAAAAATATACTAATGGGCTATTTTGGCCTCTGGAAGTGGCATGTTGGGTGGTGGCTGTTCTTGTTTGCCACAGAATGCAGTAGAGGAAAATGGGATGAATGCTGGAATTAGGATGGCAGAAGAAATAGGTGGCCTTCCTGGTGCAGGGGGCAGCAAGGGAGGGTCTGCCGTGTGAAAATGGGATGAATGCTGGAATTAGGATGGCAGAAGAAATAGGTGGCCTTCCTGGTGCAGGGGGCAGCAAGGGAGGGTCTGCCGTGTGAAAATGGGATGAATGCTGGAATTAGGATGGCAGAAGAAATAGGTGGCCTTCCTGGTGCAGGGGGCAGCAAGGGAGGGTCTGCCGTGTGAAAATGGGATGAATTAGGATGAATTAGGATGAATAAATTGCATTCCTGGTGCAGGGGGCAGCAAGGGAGGGTCTGCCGTGTGAAAATGGGATGAATTAGGATGAATTAGGATGAATAAATTGCATTCCTGGTGCAGGGGGCAGCAAGGGAGGGTCTGCCTGGTGCCCCCTCCTCCCGCAGGGCTCCAGGTGGGGTCGGTCAGTGCAGCAGTGACCACCGGAGTGTCTCGCCCTTGCCTTCCAGCTCCTGCTCTCTGGACCCCTCAGGGGTGCTGTGCAAGGACAGAGGACACACAAAGCCATGTCTCAGCTGCCCTGTGGGTTTCCCCGTGGGTGGAGTGGCTGAGAATGGATGCCTGTCCTGTGGCCATGTGGCTGTGAGTAGCAGTGGTCCCAGGAGCCTGGTGACACTGGGGTGTGCTCTCTCTAACACTGGTGACACTGGGGTGTGCTCTCTCTGAGCCTGGTGACACTGGGGTGTGCTCTCTCTGCAGCTGCAGTCAGTAGGGGAAGGACAAGGAGGTGGCTGACTGTCCTGTTAACAGCACACCCCACTCCTGACCCCAAAAGGCCAAATGCAGGATGCTGTAGTGGGGAGGGGGCAGCAGGTGACCTCAGGTATTACAGTGAGATCACCCATGACGTGCTCCTGGCGCTGCAGGGAGCTTCTGGTGCTCTGAAGGGCAGGGAGAGGAGAGCCAACAGGCACACAGAGCAGAGCAGGTAAGGCTGTGCATTTCCCACTAAAGCCATGGGCTCTCTGCACGCAGTGTTGGGACATCTCAAGGGCAGAATCGTGTTTCTGTCTTGCAAAACCCCAGCCACTGTTTCATTTCTTCTTCCTGTCCAGCAGTCTCTGTGCTCTTTTGAATCTGAAATTTAACAGCTTTGTCTTCCTAAAAAGAGAAATTTTTCATTCTCTCTTAATTTCTGATTTTTAGACAAGAGCATGTATTATTCTGAGCACGCTTTTAGCCTTAGAAGATTGCAGTCTGTGAAGTATCTGTGCAAACCCTGATACTCAGCTGGGCAATGCTTTGAGCTCTTTGCACCTAGCATGATTTTCAGATCTAACTCAAATACTCAGTTTTTAAATTAAGTCTCAAAATTCCCCCACTGAAATCCTTCCTATCTCATATCAGTTATCATATTGACATTAGGGAGTGGTGGATGTGAGAGGAAATGTTAGGTCAGGTAAGAGTAGTTGAAGAAGTGAATAATGATAATAGTAATAATAATAAATTGCAATGAAGGAAAGTAACAAGGAGAGAGATAAACCCCATGAAAAACAAGTGGTTCAGCTTTCCTGGCGTGCCCCTCTGTGCTGGCAGGGCGTGAGAAGCTGGGAAGTCCTTGACTTGGTGCAAGCCCTGCCCGTCAACAGCTAAACCATCAGGATGTGATCAACATCGTTCTCATCCTAAACCCAAACACATTTCTGTACCAGCTACTGGGAGAAAATTAACTCTATCCCAGCTAAAACCAGAGCCCTGGGTCAATAAAACATGTTATTAGTTTCATTGTCCTGAAACTGGGTTTTTAGAAGTAGAAAAATGTGGCTCAAGGAAGTTTTTCCCTTTAATATTATATTTTAATAGTAGTATTTGCCATTCAAATATTTTATTTTAAATACCGTTTTCTGATGTTTTAAAATATGAGTTTCATATAGTTACATTTTCTCAGTCATAAATTAAAACAAAAGTAGTTGCTTAAGAAAAATATCTTTATAAGGCAGACAAGATGAATCCTTGCCTAGCGTAGCTGGAGCCTGCTCCACGGCTGAAACAGTAGTTTCTTACTGATTTCTGTAGTTAGTTAGTTAGTTAGTTAGTTAGTTAGTTAGTTAGTTAGTTAGTTAGTTAAACTGCTCGTTTGTGCTATTAGTTGTTAGCCGTTTGCAGAATGCATGGATGCTCACCTTGTTTGCCAATTTAAAAAGCAAAATTGCCATGGCAGCTGCTTAAAAATACCCGAGGATGTTCGAGAGCGTTTGCAGGGAGCAGGAGCAGGGGATGGATGTCTCACCTGGACAGAAGTGCGGGACGGCACGCGTGGTCCCTCTTCTGCTGTGCCCTCCGGGACCCCGAGCCCTTGGCAGCTGCAGGGGAACGGCCGGGGAGCGGTCCCGGGGATGGTCCTGGGGATGGTCCTGTCCCCGGGGAGCGGTCCCGGGGATGGTTCTGCCCCCGGGGAGCGGTCCCGGGGATGGTTCTGCCCCCGGGGAGCGGTCTCGGGGATGGTCCTGGGGATGGTCCTGTCCAGGGGGGATGGTCCGGGGATGGTCCTGCCCGCGGGGGATGGTCCGGGGATGGTCCTGGGGATGGTGCTGCCCGCGGGGGATGGTGCTGCCCGTGCGGAGCCGATTTTGGGGAGCCGCTCCCGGGGAGCCGCTGCCGGCACTGCCCGTGGGGACCCGATCCCGGGATGGTCCTGCCCGTGCCCGCCCCAGCTGCTCCCAGCGCAGCCCTGCGCGGATTTCGGAGCAGAAAGGGGAAGGGCTGGCCAGCCGGGCCGGGCTCTCAGCCCGCAGCCGGGCCGGCGATCCCTCGGAGACCGGCGCTGAGCGGCTTTCGGGGCAGCTGGCACAGCAGCCAGCGGTCTGAACCGCCGGGCTGGAGTTTGCTTTTCCTAAACCGTTCCCAGGGTTGGCTGCGACCTTTGCGGTGACGCATCCCGCCCTGAGAGCCGCGGCTCTGTGCATGGGAGGGTTTGAACCGGAGCCGCGGGCTTGCGTGGCGCCTGCTCAGGCGGGGAGATGGACGCTGGGGATATGTGATGGGTCTGGTGTTTGGCTGTTTCCTTTCTCTTCCTTTTTGGACTGCTCTTTTCCTTTAAACACCTGCTTGGTTTCCTCCCTTCCTGTCCCTCCCAAAAATTTTCTGGGAGGCTTTGAAATCAAGCACACAATTAGTGGAAATGTATGGTAGTAGAAGAGCCAATATCTTCTTTGTGGATGCAGGAAAGGAGTATATTCTGAGAGAGAGCTGAGGTTTGAGGACATAAATTGAGGTTTAAACGTTTATTTAAAAATTGTGAAATGTCTGCATTGTGTACCTTAGAACAAGTGGGATTTAATGCAGGACTTGAGGTCTGCTTGACAGTGTGTCAACTAAACCCTACAGAAAATACACAATTCCTCATGGAATTGCTTCTGTGAGGGTCTATCTGTGTAGAAGAAGGGTCCAAAGGCACAGGAAACACATGTACCTTCTCCCTGTGTGTTGCTGCCATGTCCACATCACTTATTTGGGGCCATTGTGAGTTACCCTGAACCTCTAGTCCCTTCCTTCCCCTAAATGTCATTGAATGTCTGAAGGGGGTATCTTGAGAGGCAGAATTGTGTGTACATTCCTGTCAGCGCTCTTGCCCCTCTCTCGATCCTGAGACTCACAACTCAAAGCTGCAGAGGTCAATCCATGGCTTTGGGGTGATGCTTTGGCTGTTGGTTTTGTTGATGATTTCACACTTCCCCTACGGATCAGGAGGAACAAATGGTGCATGAGGCTTCTCAGGTGCTCCCCAGAAGACACCAGTCAGCCAAACTTTTCCTCTCCTCCCGTGCACCCTGTTGTCATTTCTTGGAGCAGGGATGAGAGGAGTGAATCAGATATGGCTCTGGTTTGAGAACTGTGGGCTCTCTAGGATAGACAGGAGCATGGGGAGCCCCAAAGAAGAGGTAGTGCCGTGTTTTCCAGATTAGGATGCCAGTCTGTGATGGATTAAATGTTACAGCACAGATAATTTTTTGCAGTGGGAAGTAAGCAGCTGTCCAGAGCAGAGGATTAAGGGTTTAAAGAGTGGGTGGGGTGCCCGAGCTCTGTGTACAGCTTCACCCCGTTGGAATGGCTCTGGCCAGCAGGGCAAACCGAGGGTTGCTCTGTTATACAAACATGGTATTTTTACAAAATGCCAACCAAGCCCAATGTTTAAGGATCTCAAGATATGGCTGCTGTTTCGAAAGGGTTTGAAAGTGGGCAGTGAGCATGGTCACTAGAAGGCTCTGCATTTTACCATGCACTTTAGGGGGTTTAAGAACAAACTGATAATGTATTTCACCTTTTGCAATACGAATCTGCTTCTTCCTCCAAAATCAAAAATTCCCTTCTGCTGATTGTTTTTTTATCAAGAGATGCTGTTAACACTTTGTCTGAGCTCAGGGCCTAAGAAGGGAATCCTTCTGCATGATCCTGCTGATGGACTTCTGTCCCAGAGCTGGAGAATGCCGAGAGGGCAGAGTGCTGCTGGCGTGTCCCAGCACGCCTGGTAACAAAAACACCGAGGGTGACTTGGCTCTTCCCGTGGCTGGTGGCAGCAGTGCAGGGTGGGCTGGCAGCTCTGCAGTCTTTGCTGGCACAAGTGGGGCTGAGGGGTCCTGGCTTGAGCTCTAAGTGCAGGATCTGGCAGCACCAGGGCGGTGCTGTGTGGAAGGGCTGTCTGTGACGGCAGGTCCTGCCTGTGCCCTTCCCAAACCTGCTGACACAGCTGCCAGCGCTTCCAGCCCTCCTGAACATGGAACCCTGCAGATTCCAGGGTGTCAGTGGCCAGCTCTGGGAATGGCTAAAAGCAGGATGAACAAGACAAATATTTTACTAGGATAATCCCCCTAGAAGGACAGCTAATTACAAAAGTATTGCAGGACTTCTAGTTGGGTTTTTACCCTGTCAAATCTGCCAGCAAACGTTTTCTGCTCAGCTCTGCTTGGGTGTCTGTGCATCCTCGTGGAACAGCCTTCTGAGGCCTTGCAAGGGTTGGTCTGGAGCTCACTCACCGGGCCTGTGTCCATGTTCAGGTGGCACCACTGCTGCTCCCACGCACTTTTGCCTTAGGGGTGGCAGGAGAGGGGCGCTGAGGGAGGGGACTGTGCTGGACTGAATTAGGAAATGCTTCATCTGGGCTTTGATTAAGTAATTTTCCTTACTTAGTCAAAGCAGGCTTTCCTGCAGAGGGTTCTCTTGCCTTTCAGCCACAGACAGCAGTTCTTCTAGTTGCACATTTGTACTTCAAAGACGGTCAAGATAATTTTTGCAATTTCCTTTTGCGTGCAAGATAAACTCTCCTCAAAAACTGCACAAGTAACTCTTTTATCTTTTCCACTTTTTTCTTTCTTTTTTTTTTTTTTTACCTTTTTCTCTACTGCCTTTTCCTCATCCTTCCACCATTTCTGGCCACAAGGTTAATATCTGGTCACCAGTGTCTTGATCACAAGCCTAGTATCTGGGTCAACACCCAGCACAGACGAGGACAAAAACCTTACCAAATGATGTCTCTCCTGGGGAGGGTGGGGAGGACAAGCTTGTCAATCTGTCCCTGCCGTTTTGTGCTGAATCCTCATCCCCCAGCTAGGTGCAAAATTGGGGTACCTCTTATACCTTAGAAACCACCGGTGTCTTTTATACCTCAGTAGCCACTGATGTGCAAAGTTCTGTGGGTGGGACTGCAGTCAAACCTCCCGTTGTTTGTGGGTGCATTTTACAGAACATATGAATGGGTAGGCTTGGTTTACAGAGCATTTCTGGTTAACACAGACCACAGGACCTCCATCCTGTTTGGTGTCTGCACCGTGGGCTCCATTGCACGTTGAGTTTTGTATTTTCCTCTGTTCTGTGTTTCCAACTCTGACGCACAGCTGGGTGAGCCTGTCACGGCCCCTCTGCTTATCAGGGCTTTCCCCCTGCTTCATCCATCTTGAGAGGCTGCTGGATGCCAATGCAAAGACAGATTTTTAGAAATTTGGGTGGGTTTAGTTTCCTTTTTTAGGATTCCTGTGAAGCTGCACCGGTGGAAAGTCATAGGAAAGATCATTACTAGAGAAACCACAGAAGCAGAGCGCAAAATAAATGTAAGGGCAAAGTCTTGCACCAGTAGTGACCTGGAGCTGGCTCTGAGTACAGGTTCAAATCCCATTTCTCCCACAATAACTCCCTAGCATGGACAGCTCTGCCCTTGCTATTCAGAGTATGTAAGATATAAGTACATTTGAGTTACAAACACTGTAATGCAAATCTTCCCGAATGTAGAAAAAAATCCCAAATGTTAATGTATTGTTCAGTTGTTCAGGAATTGCTCCTTGCACTCTTGGGTCAGATCTGCTGTTGTACTTCCACCCAGAAAACTGTGTTTCCTCTTAAAAATGGGACACTGGGACTGCACAGCCACAGTTTATATCCACGTCTGCCCTGATGTGCTCTCTGAAAGGGCAGTGATGGGTCAGGGCCTGAGACTTTCCCTACAACCTCCTTGTAGCTTTTTCCTTCAAGATGAACTTTTAGAGACCAAAATTCCATGTCAAATCTGGATAAATTAAGTGTAGTTGTCTGGCATTTGGGGATTGGGATATTGTTGTATAATTCATTTTTAGCCCTGGGAAAATACTTCCCGCACAGCATCTTCAAAGAGCTGTCATGGATGTGAGGGTGTGCACGAAGCAGAGGTCAGGACTGTCTCAGATGCACCCTGCCAAGTGAAGTAAACTGCTCTGGGGTGGCTGGACAGTGAGGTGCTGCCCGAGAGCTTGGCTGCAGTGCAGGGACTGGTCCTGTGTGCTGGGAGTGCAGGGTCCTGTCCTCCCTTCCCAGGCTTCTCATGGAAATCCCACTTCAGCGACACTTCCCAGGAACTGCTGATTGCTTTATCCCTTTGGTCCCTGGAAAGGGGGCACCGCTCTTCAGGCTGTGCTTTGAAGGGCATCATCCCATCACCTGAGTGCTTTGGGTAACAGATCTGTTGGTGGAGAGCTCTTATGAGGGATCAGCAGTAATGTCTTTCCCAGGAGGAAAAACCATGAAAATCCATCCTTTAGCTAAAAACACGTGGGTGGTGAGAAAGGTGGGACGTGTGCGTCCTGCCAAGGGGGCACACAACTCACTGAGAGAGGCAGGTGCCACTCTGGTTGTGTTTGCAGCCAACCCTGCACTGCTCCAGCAGCTCCACCCTGAGCCAGGGCCAGTCCCAGACCCTGTCCTGCTGTCCCCTCACCTGCCTTTAGTGTCCTCTGGCTAGGGACCAGCAGGGATATTGCCCCTGAAGTGGCTCCTTGGGCTTTGCTGGGCTGGTGTGGGAAGTCCACCTGGGAAAAGGTCACTGTGAATTTAACAGAGCCATTATCAGGCACAATTTAACAAGCCATAAACCCTTGGTGATTTACACTTGTAAAAGGGAGACCAGAAGCACTCAGTTTTGATTTGCTTTAACCACACAAGACCTAAGAGGACAGTCTTTGGTTAGGAATGTCTGCACACAGAACTGATCTTCCAGTCCTAAAAAATATCATTCAGTTTCATTCGGTGCTTGTGAGAATTTAAGCTATGCAGCCCAGTTTCCAAACTGATTCTCTTGATATGTTTTTTTACGTGCATGGACTGCTTAGGGTGCAAGATGGCAAATTTGGTACCAGAACTTGTCTGGTGTGTGTGAACAGTTTTCTACAGAGTTGTTTGGGAAATAGGGTTTATCTGTGGTATTTTAGCCATTTAAAGTATTTTTATTTAAAGCAGGATAAATACCCGAAGTATTCTGTCTTCCTTTCCAGAAATGTTCTGCCCTGATCTCCCCTGATGTAAGTGATTTCATAATACTTGCATTAATCCAAATATTATCATAGTTACATTTCAGCTTCCTAGTTATTCATAAACCAAAATCTAAACCTAAACCAATAGTGTTAAAAAAAAATAGAAGAAAGAAACCTGTCTTTCAGTAGAAAACTTTATGAAAGCTGCCAAAACAGCTTGTCAAACCCTTTTTTTTTTGTGTATTGCAAGGAAAGTCCATTTGTGTGTAAGGCAGTGGCCGATGGACTGTTGCCATCTCCTGCTTGTGCAGCTGCACTGCACCCGGGCTGGCTGTGAGCACAGGCTGCTCAGGGCACTGCCAGCTCCTGCCAGCCTGCCTTTATTAGCTTGGCTTTTGCTCTAGACAAATCTGATTGAAGCCCCAGTGAGTCCAGGACAAACGGGTCCACGTGAACATCACTGGCTGGTGAGGATTCAGCGCACACCCTGGGTGAGATGGTGCTGCTGGCACTGGAACGCCGCGAGGGACACGGGGACGCTCGGGCCAGTGGCACAGAGCCTCGTGGCACCAGAGCCCTGGGCACACTGAGGGCCCCACGGGGCCTGTGCCGCCTCCTCCC
The DNA here is from genome assembly GCA_013400175.1 of Phainopepla nitens. Taxonomy (NCBI): domain Eukaryota; kingdom Metazoa; phylum Chordata; class Aves; order Passeriformes; family Bombycillidae; genus Phainopepla; species Phainopepla nitens. Next base: position 72,201 of record VXBQ01011177.1, on the reverse strand, counting down.
TGCCCTTCAGCTGCTGCCATCCCTGGATGGACCCTGGGGCAGCTGATTCCTCACAGTGGATCCTGCTCCGAGGCCAGAGTCCATCCTGGCTGCAGCCTCCCGAGCTCAGGGCTGTTTTCTGAGCTGAGGCAGCCTTGTGTTGGTTTCTAAACCAACCAGCCAACCTGCCTGCCCACCAAAACAGCCCCCAAGCCCACGGAGGGAGCCTGATCCCTGCGGGAGGGAATTTGAGGCGGACGGTGGTGAGCTGACACAGAGAAGCTGAACGTGTCTGCACACCCCTTGATGAGCTTCCATGGTCAGGTACTCAAAGAGACATTTTATTTACACGATATACAAGCACTCTCACGGGCCAGCAGAGTCTCTGTGGGCGCTGTCAGACGTCGGTGTACTCGTGGTAGATGCGCACCTCTGACCTCCTGACGCTCTGCAGGGACCTGATGCTCTCGCTCCTGGTTCTCATGTTGGATTTCCTGAACAGCCTCCGTGAGAATGATCGACACATGAAAAAATAAATGATCGGATCCAGACAGACGTTGCATGCGGACAGGAACAGTGTCATTTCCTTACAGTAATACAAGATTTTATGCGCAGAGTCATCTAAAATTTTGTCCAGATGACTAAAAGTAAAGGGGATTCGGCACAAGTGGTAGGGCAAAAAGCAGGTGAAAAACACAGCCACGACAACTCTTATGCTCTGGTTGTGCTTCCGCTTTCTGCTGGACGAGCTAATGAACTGTTTGCTGGATTTATAGATGTACCTGGAAATGGCAATGTAACACCCTATCAGCACTATCAGCACCACCACGAACATGCAGGTGTTGATGTAGATGACAGCCGAGTGCCACTTGACCCCCAGGGGAGACTTCAGCTTCAGGCAGTCGTCGACGTTTCTCCTGGTGGGGTAGCCGTTGGTGAGGATGAGGTTCGGCAGCGCCAGGAACGCCATCACCACCCAGACGCAGGCTGACAGGATCTTGGTGAAGGTGATGCTGTACATCCTGGAGTCCCCGAAGGGCTTCACCACCTTGAGGTAGCGGTCGATGCTGATGAGCCCCAGGAAGACGATGGTGGTGTACATGTTGGCGTAGAACAGCACCGTGCTGTAGCGGCAGAGGAAGGAGTTGAAGTGCCACGGCCCCAGCCGCGAGTCCTGGATGATCTTGAACGGGAACGTCAGCGTCATGAGCAGGTCCGCCACCACGATGTTCTTGAGGTAAAAGATGAAGCTGGTTTTGTTCCTGATGTGGAAGAAGATCCACACGGCGAGGCCGTTCAGCAGGAGGCTGGCCAGGAAGATGACGAGGTAGAGCACGGGCAGGACGATGGTGGTGAACTCGTCCTGGGCAGGGCGCCCCAGGGAGCTGGCGTTGGACGAGCTGCTGTTGTCCGGGCTGAGGTGATTGTCTGTGGCAAGGGGGGAAACAACAGGGTAAAGCTTGCTGGTGCTTTACAAACGGGGCCAGTTTAGAGCCGTCCTCTCCCTGGGCAGTCTGAGGCTGCTCGGGTGAGCCATAAATCAGAACTGCAGGTTGTCAGTTCTTGGCTTCCTTGACAGAATGCGACTTGTGAGCTGAGATGTTTGTCATGAGACAGGGCTCTGGAGAGACTCCTCAGGCCTAGCAAAACACTCATCTAAACTTAGTTTACTTAAATGTCTTTAAAAATCACAGTCTCTGGGGGATTTTAAGATTTAGTATGTAAATGTTTGTGAAAAACTTATAAACTCTGCCATAAACTGACATTTAGTTTCATGTTGTTTATGCTCTGGCCTTGGCTGGTGAGGCAAACCAGGCTGGCTGTGGGGCAGTGCTGGGCAGTGCTCAGACAGCCCGTGCTGCCATGACTAATTCCTTTCAAATGTTGGTAGGAACTGACAGTAATAAAATAAACACCTATCAATTACTTGTATTTCCATGGTTATTTTACCTGGCAGTTTTCCATAGGACAAATTGTACCCCATCCTTTGCACTGCTGCAGGTTTCCAGCTGAAATGCTCTTCAGGAGTCCCACTGGCAGCTGTGGATCTGGGATGCAGCAGGGCCTGTGCCAGGATGATGTTCTGGGGAAAAAGATCCAAATTAAAACCAAAGCAAAATAGAAGAGCCCACTTTCTTGTCCCCTGCATGGAGAGGAGCTTTGTGAAAGGAGCTTCCTCTGGAATTCCCAGTGAAGGGCTGGCTGATGTGCCTGGGGGCTGGCTACTGCACAGTGGTTCTCTTGTCAGGTCTTCATTGCCCTCTTCTTGCTCATTTCAGTGATGGATGACCATGACTGGATTTTTTTTTTTTAATCATTACTCACTTCTTGAAGTAAAAAACTTTCATCAGTAATTATGAGATGTGTGTATAACTTCATAGTGTATTCCCCAAATTGGGGTGGAAATGACAAGTTTCTGTTCCTTTTTCATAGGAACTGGCACACAAGGAACACTGAAATCTGCAGAAACTCATTTATGCCATGATGGCCTCACAATGTTTGACATGGTTCAAAGGGATTTTGCCAATACCAGTTTGTGAGGCTCCAAACCGTTCTTTCCTCTATCAGTATGCAAATGCAGTAACTTTTTTGGGACCCATTTTTTGCTTACAAGTCTTGATAAGAAAACTTGCAAAATGGTTCAGATCTCACCAATTCCACTAGACCTGACTGCTCTCATGGAATGAAGAGAAGATGGAATTCCTGCAGATCAGAACCTGGTTTAGGTGCCATCTCCATGCAGGATCCATGTTGTGTGGCACTAGATGGCACCAGAGCAAGTAATGGTGTGTGAAATCATCAGTAAAAACTTAAATTTGGATATTTTAACCTTTTTATCTGTCTGGCTTCTTGGCTAGCACTGTTTGCTCTGCCAGTAACAAGACTGTCAAGGATGTTGTGGGTATTTTATTTTCTATGGGCCTGAGCAGTAGTAACACACCATGTTTTGCTGTTGTTGACTATTTGCAGCTCTCTTTTCTTCCCAGGAGGCACAGAGATCAAAAGAGTACGTGTTTTTATGAAAAGATACATATCTAACTCCTTATGTAAATAAGGTGCTTATTTCCCTGCTTTTCTGAGTTTCTTTTAAGTCTGCATGATTCCTGGCCCCTGGAAAACTCCTTGTTCTCAGGCTCTACTAAGCCCTCAGTCCAGAGCAGTCAGTGAGGTGTTGGGTGCGCTGCCTGGGATCCGAGCCGGAGCAAGAGGTGGCTCCTGTGTCCCCTGCTGTAATTTGGGAATGCTGCAGAATTCCGTGGGGCAGGGGATGGGTGTGGGGGTGTGTGTGGGGAGGGCTGCACCCTGCTGCTGTCACCCTGCTGCTGCCCCCCTGCTGCTGCCCCCCTGCTGCTGCCCCCCTGCTGCTGCCCCCCTGCTGCTGCCCCCCTGCTGCTGCCCCCCTGCTGCTGCCCCCCTGCTGCTGCCCCCCTGCTGCTGCCCCCCTGCTGCTGCCCCCCTGCTGCTGCCCCCCTGCTGCTGCCCCCCTGCTGCTGCCCCCCTGCTGCTGCCCCCCTGCTGCTGCCCCCCTGCTGCTGCCCCCCTGCTGCTGCCCCCCTGCTGCTGCCCCCCTGCTGCTGCCCCCCTGCTGCTGCCCCCCTGCTGCTGCCCCCCTGCTGCTGCCCCCCTGCTGCTGCCCCCCTGCTGCTGCCCCCCTGCTGCTGCCCCCCTGCTGCTGCCCCCCTGCTGCTGCCCCCCTGCTGCTGCCCCCCTGCTGCTGCCCCCCTGCTGCTGCCCCCCTGCTGCTGCCCCCCTGCTGCTGCCCCCCTGCTGCTGCCCCCCTGCTGCTGCCCCCCTGCTGCTGCCCCCCTGCTGCTGCCCCCCTGCTGCTGCCCCCCTGCTGCTGCCCCCCTGCTGCTGCCCCCCTGCTGCTGCCCCCCTGCTGCTGCCCCCCTGCTGCTGCCCCCCTGCTGCTGCCCCCCTGCTGCTGCCCCCCTGCTGCTGCCCCCCTGCTGCTGCCCCCCTGCTGCTGCCCCCCTGCTGCTGCCCCCCTGCTGCTGCCCCCCTGCTGCTGCCCCCCTGCTGCTGCCCCCCTGCTGCTGCCCCCCTGCTGCTGCCCCCCTGCTGCTGCCCCCCTGCCGCTGCCACCCTGTTGCTGTCACACTGCTGCTGCCACCCTACTGCTGTCACCTTGCTGCTGCCACCTTGCTGCTGTCACCCTGCAGTGCCCCAGCCCCGGAGCCTGCAAAGCCGTTCCCGTAGTGACTCCCACACAGCCCTGCCCCACGTGTCCCAAGCTCAGGGAAGGTGTGACTGCCCTCGGATTGCCCAGAGACATCCCGGCCACTGGGCAGCCATCCTGGCAGCTGTGGGCTGTTGTGCAGGCCGGCTGGGACCGAGCCTTTGCACGGATGTCTCTGTGTCTTCTTGTTCCCAATGGCTTTAATGTTAAAACCTGTTCCAAAATTATCTCAACAAACTGTGGATTGGAAAAGGAGAGCAGTGAATTCTTCACCAGTGTAACCTGGGCCAGCTGAGCTTTGGGCTCAGTGCCCTGCCAGCACACCTGAGCTCATCAGAGGCTCTGGTGTCTGCAGGGGGGAGGAGAGAGGCACCACCTGTGACTGCCTGCCCTCCTTACACACCAAAGGCTCTTCCTGCTGCTGCTGCAGCTTAAAGCTTTCCAGGCTTCACCAAACAGGTCTGTGCAGAGCTGCAGGGCAGGGCTGCTGTGATGGTCCTGCTGCACAGAGCTGGGTGTGGGATGCACAGGGATGGTCCTGCTGCACAGAGCTGGGTGTGGGATGCACAGAGATGGTCCTGCTGCACACAGCTGGGTGTGGGATGCACAGAGATGGTCCTGCTGCACAGAGCTGGGTGTGGGATGCACAGAGATGGTTCTGCTGTGCAGAGCTGGGTGTGGGATGCACAGAGATGGTCCTGCTGCACCGAGCTGGGTGTGGGATGCACAGAGCTGGGTGTGGGATGCACAGAGATGGTCCTGCTGCACACAGCTGGGTGTGGGATGCACAGAGATGGTCCTGCTGTGTAGAGCTGGGTGTGGAATGGAAGGTGGGATGTACAGCCATGGTCCTGCTCAGATTCAGCAGCCCAGAGGTGTTTCCAGAGTTTCCTACCAAAGTCTGTCAGGCTGAGGGGTGCTGTGGTGGGCAGAGCACTGAGAGCAGTGTGGTTTCATTATTTACATACTCGGGTAGGTGATCGAGTGTAGAGCTGGGGTATCTCTACTCAGTAGCTTCATTCTTTCCAACAAAGCCTGCTATATTGCAGACTCCAGGAGTAGGAACAAATTTGTTACATGGAGAATTCACTCTTTTTCCTGTGTTTTATTGCAATAGGAGATGAAGACTGTGTTCTCTTCAAAGAATATTTTAGGGTATTTTGTAAATGCTCACTGGCTGCGTACTGTAGATGTGGATTTTTTTACTTGTCTGAATACAGTATTTTCATGCTCAACTGGGCTGGCTTTCCTCTCCTTGTTCAGTTTTCCAGACACTTTCCTCACCAATTTCATCCTAAGCAGCTGTCTCTGTCTGCTATACAAATATATTCTGCTTGGAAGGCTTTGAAGGTGCACTAGAAGCTGCTCCTTTATCCAGGCAGCTTTGTAAACCAGAATGCATTTTACTTCTTGTAGCTTCTGTACTTTGCCCGTGGTTGATGAGATAATCTCTTTGTGGACAGACTGGTTCATGTGCGTGACTGATGTAACCTCAGAGAAGAAATGAAATAACAGGCTGCATGGCAGCCTTCAGCGCCAGGTGGATAGGGAATGACTAGAGCTTTTCTAGAGACTAAGGCTTTAAGTTGCCTTCCTGTTTAAAGAAATGGTATATCCTCAAATCTAATCTTTTTTTCATCTTATTTAAAAGTTTTTAGAATTAGAAAACTCTGTTTGTGACCTAGACCAGCTATTCTGGGTCAAAGGGCTGCAGAGCCTTAAGTAATGGTTTTTATTTGAGACCATAACGTGTTGATGTCTGCCTTCTTGCCAGTCCCTCTGCATTCATCACCACGAGGTTGGCTAAATGACAGGGTTAATGCAGCAACAGACATGTGAGGCAGATATCAAACCTGCTCTAGGCTGGCTGCAATGCTGGTCTCTTCTGCTGCCCATCAGAACCAAATCACAGAGTCGTTTGTAATGATTTAGGGGAAGAAGCCCTGGTGCAGGGTAAGAGCATGTGTGCATGGAGCTGCTGCAGGCAGACATGGAGCCTGTGTCACTGTCTCTGTGTCCCCCACACCTCTCCCGTGTCCCCTGAGCCTGCTCCCGTCCCATGCTCCCTGAGCAAGCCTGGGTTTTCCCTGCCTGCATCTCTTTGTTCATCTCAGTCTTCTCTCTTGTTCGCTACAAGCCCGGCCCCAGCAGCAGGACCTGGTGGGCACTGCCAGCTTTCTCTTCCTTGGAGGCTTCTGTCAAAAATGGTCCATCTCTCTTTTGGTGAAGGCACATGTTAATGTGCTAGTAATGCTCAGTGGAATAACCTGAAATTCCTGTTTGAACTGCTGCCTACATCAGTGAGTTGCCCTTCTTGCTGTCTTGCACTTTGCACACTCCAATGGTTCTGGTGTTTTTGTAGCCAGTACATCCTGGTCCTGGTCCTGGTCCTGCCTGGGCCAGGTGGGAGCTCCTGGTGCCCCCCATGCCCGCTGTCCTGGTGCCCCCTGTGCCTCCTGTCCTGGTGCCTCCTGTCCTGGTGCCTGCTGTCCTGGTATCCTCTGTCCTGATGGCCTCTGTCCTGGTGCCCCCTGTGCCCACTTTCCTGGTGTCCTGGTGTCCCCGTGCCCCCTGTCCTGGCAGCGAGGGCAGCAGGGCTGTTCCAGGTGCCAGGAACGCTGCCCTGCTCAGCCAGCCACGCTGCGAGGAGGCTGAAAGGAAGGCCCGGGGTACAACTGTGCTGATGGTGCCACTCTTCTTAGTCCTAGCCAGAAATAGGAACCTGCATCTGCTCAGAAAGCTGCTCATCTGCTCCAGCATCTGGCACAAAACCCCCTTCTGTGTTTTCAGGTTCCTCCTCGAACTTCCCCTCATCTCCAGCCTAGCTCTCCTCCCACATGTCTCGGAGCAGCATCCTGCCTGGGGCAGAGCTGTGCAGCTGCCTTCCCTCTGCCTTCGGCTGCTGTCTCCTGTCCCTGCCCTGCCCTGCCCTGTCCGTTTGTCCTCAGGAGAGACAGGCAGGGCTGTGGTCAGGGCACCCCTGCCCTGTCCGTTTGTCCTCAGGAGAGACAGGCAGGGCCGTGGTCAGGGCACCCCTGCCCTGTCCGTTTGTCCTCAGGAGAGACAGGAAGGGCCGTGGTCAGGGCACCCCTGCCCTGTCCGTTTGTCCTCAGGAGAGACAGGCAGGGCCGTGGTCAGGGCACCCCTGCCCTGCCTGAGCTGCCATCCCCGTCGGGATGCAGCAGGGAGCAGCTGTCCCTTGGCTCTGTGCTGGGACACGCTGCTGGCAGTGACTGGCATCCCCAGCCTCGCTGTGCCCGAGAGAAAGGTCACCTGTCAACTGCAGAGCCCTGCCCTGGCACTGACGGTGCTCCTCAGAGCCCCGTGGCAGCTGGGAGTGCCACGCCTGGCTCCAGAGCCTGGGCTGGCTGTGCCTGGTGTCAGGGCCACCCCAGGGCTGCTCAGTCCTCACTCACCTGTGCTGCAGCTGAAACCCCACAGCCCGTCTGCACCTCTGACTTGTTGAGAACAGTTGCATTGGGGAGCAAATCCTTGGAGTAAGCCTTCGATAATACCATCTAGTGTGCAACATTCTCATTTTGGGGGAATATGCCCTTAGGATTACAGGATTCCCTCACTTTAAAAAGAAATAGAAGTACTTGGACAAATTTAACTTTCTCAAAGCCACTTTTGGAATATTTTGTCCAAATGTAGCCCTTAATTTTTTTCCCATTTCAAGAGAATTATTATGAACTCTAATGGTCCCCTGTGTGAGACAGCTGACATGAGATGTTGCCCAAGCTATCAAGTTATTTCTTTCTTCTTTCTTTTGGACTGCTCCTTGCTAAAAGTTCACGGACTATATTGCCTGCTCTGAATTGGATTTTCTGTGCAGAGTTTACAAGATCTAGTAACTGTTGTTAATTGTTACAGTAAGACTGTTTTTAAGGTTATTTGCAGAACCTAAAGCCACATGAATTCCCTTTCCCCTTGCACAGGCACCGTAGTTCCCAGGTGATGCTGCTGGAGTTCTTTGCTGCATTAATGACCAGCACATGCACTGTCCATGGCCAAAGGCAGGAGGAACCTCCAGTGGTCCTTGTGAGCCTGGCCAGGTCTGCTGGGCTGTGGTGCTGTGTGCAGGGGCTCGGAGGAGCCCAGCACCTCACTGCCAGCTCTAGGAGTGGGCTTGGAGCGTCGTGGCAAGGCTCCACAGCTCCTGTGGACTGCAGTGGTTTTTGCACGAGAAGCTGAGAGCTCTGCCACCAGAACTGGTATCACCCAGGCAGCAGGTGAGCAACTGCTCTTGCTGCAAGAGAAGCTGGGTTACAATTCCTGGCTGCTTTTTCGGGGAGGATAAAAAAAAAGAGAGCTCAAGACAGTGGTTGGCAGAGCTGGGATAATGAATGTTTTCTCAGTAAGGCAGCCTGTAATTAGCAAGGAGGAAAGGAACTGTGGAATGTTTCCTTCGCTTCTTTCCCGAAGATGCTGCCGGCTGGCTGTGTTTGCACAAAGCTGCTGGCAGTGGGAGCTGTCCATAAAACAGAGAGCAGAGAGGCTTTCCTTGGGCCCCAGCAGGGATGCACCACGAGAGGGGCAGCCCCGTGCATGGCCCCGGGCAGGTGAGGGTCCCAAAGCTCCTGTTCAGGTGAAGAGGCGGCTCCTTGGTGCTGCCGCAGAGCGCGGTGCCATGCTGGCAGTGCCATGTGCTCGTGCCATGGCACCAGTGACAGTGCCATATGCCCATGCCATGGCACCAGGGACTCAGTGCCACCGGTGCCATGGAGGAGCCGTGGCTGCCACGCTCTGCAGTCCCACCAGCAAAGGCCACAAGTGGGGTGGCCAGGCTTGATTTCAGAGGTTTTTACTGAAAAGATCAGCTTTTAAGTTTGGCTGTTTGTACTGAGCAGTGAAAAACATGAAGTAAAAATTTCAAGATGACGCTTTAAAAAGAATTAAGATGTCTGGGGCACAAACACAAAAATGCGGTTGGGTAATTGGTAGCATTGAACCTTTATCTGTTGGACCTGTGTCTGTTGTGCCTCTATCACATCCCTCAGGGGCCACTGTGAGAAAATATATTGGGAAATCAAAATAATTATTGGTGTGTGCATGTAGCCATTGCCATTTAAGCCTTTCAGTGATCCCAGTCTTCCTTTCAGGGATTTTTCCTTGTGCTGAAGCGATTTCTATTGACTTTTTTGTATGCAATCCGAATTCACACCACAGAAGCACCAAGAAATCCTTGTGTGCCTGTGTCAGCTGGCTTCTCTGTGCTCCAGGACATCCTGCTGCCACACAGCGCTCTGTCTGCTGCTTGCAGCAGCACCACTGCTTGAAAGGGGAAGGAAAAGGGAGTTTTGGGGAGAAGTCCAGCCTGGTGCAATGCCGTTTTTTCATGCACAGCCTGGAGAGCTCCCTGCCCCTTTTGGGATGGACAGGCTGCCGGCCCTGGGCAGGGCACCAGGCACTAGCTGTGAGAGCTCTGCTGCTCCTGCTGCCCCCAGCTCTGCTGCTCTGGGCTCCTCTCGCAGGGGCAGTGCCAGCTGCTGCAGTGAGGGTGACAGAGGCTGATCGAAGTCCCGTTTGTGCTGCTCAGCATCAGTTGTCTCTTTGGTATGTCACCGACATTTTCTTGAGGAAGACCCAGGAGCAGTGGTTGCTGCAGTACCTCGTGTGAGGTTCACTGTTGGTCAGAAGGGGAAACCCAACTTCTGGTAATCGACAGTGCAGTGTTTTAATTTATTTAAGATGTTACGGTAATTTTTCATGTTAGAAAGGATTAAGACTGCTGAAATCTAAGAACAAATCTTGCCTCCTTCCTCTAGAGTTTTCCTGGCAGTCCTGGGGTGGTGTCTGCTGCAGCCTGGGCTCCTGTGGAGCTGTGCAGAGGGTCTGGAGCTCACGGCGTGTCAGGTGTGTTTTCACTCAGCTCCAAACTGCTGATAAGTACTGCACAGTTTGAGTTCAGTGCTGTAGTTGGACCACAGGGGTTTGCCTGGCTTCTTCTGGTGCTCACTGGATCAAAGAGGAGGTTCTTTATGGACTTTGCTTTGTGAAGGTGAGCAAGGGACTGGTCACAAAATGAGGAGGAGGAGCATACCCTGTCGCTGGTTCCTGTCTCACCCAGGGCTCTGTGCCGAGGGGAGTGGGAAGGAGCCTGTGGCCTCTGCAGTGCTGCTGTGCTCTGGAGCAGGCTGGATGGTGCCTTGCCCTGTCCTGGTGCCCGTGTCCTGTTTAGCTGTGCCCCTGGATGTCCCCAGCTTGGCCACCCTCCTGTGGGGCTCTGGAGCCCTGGCATGGTGATGGGCTGTGGGGTGCAGTGCTGGGCCAGCTGGGCCAGCTGGTCACCCCACTCCTGACAGGCTGTGGGGCTCTGCAGTGCTAGGTGAGCTGGTCTCACCACTCCCTCCCTGCCCCTGCTGGGCTGTGGGGCTCTGCAGTGCTGGGTGAGCTGGTCTCCCTGCCCCTGACAGGCTGTGGGGCTCTGCAGGGCTGGGTNTGGTCACCCCACTCCTGACAGGCTGTGGGGCTCTGCAGTGCTAGGTGAGCTGGTCACCCCACTCCTGACAGGCTGTGGGGCTCTGCAGTGCTAGGTCAGCTGGTCACCCCACTCCTGACAGGCTGTGGGGCTCTGCAGTGCTGGGTGAGCTGGTCTCCCTGCCCCTGACGGGCTGTGGGGCTCTGCAGTGCTAGGTGAGCTGGTCTCCCTGCCCCTGCTGGGCTGTGGGGCTCTGCAGTGCTGGGTGAGCTGGTCTCACCGCTCCCTCCCTGCCCCGCAGGGGCTCCGTCAGCCCGGGAGGGAGCGAGGCTGAGACACGGGGCTCTGCTGGGACAGGCAGCTGTGCAGCTGGGGAGGGAGGAGGGCTCATGGCTGATGCTGCTGAAGATTTGCCGGTTCTCTCTCCCACCCCCGAATGCAAGCACAGGGTTTCTGTGTGTGAGATCCCCTCACACCCTTCAGGCTCTCGCTCCTCTGCGAGGGGGCTGTCCCAGGTGCTGCCATCCCTCCTCCCCATGGAGTGGGGAGGCAGGAGAGGCTCTGCCTGGTGCCTCAGGGCTGCTGGCCCACCTGCAGGAGAGGAGGGGAAGCTTCTCCTGACCAGAAAAGTGCTGGTGGCTTCCGTGCTCAGGGCCAGTGGCTGCGAGTGAACCAGTGGCCAGAACCATCAGCCAAAGGTTGCCTGATTCCCGGTTTCCCTTTCTAAAGAGGGTTGCAGAATTCTTTAAAAAGATGGAAAGAAGTGTGAAATGCTGCCAGTTTCCAGATGGAGCACACAGCAGAGGGGCTGCAGGCTCTGTAGCACACAAACAAGTGATTTTTTTAACGAACCCTCGAATCGCGCTGCTGCTCCCAGTGCTCTGTAACCAAGAACAACCTTTTTGATGGGAAACCTCCCTAAAAGACAGAGTTTTTTGCAAGCACCTCAGATATTTCCCAAGCTGTGAGACTCATCAGATCTAGTCTGCTCATTCAGAGCTATGTGGTTTTTCCAGTGAACCTGACAAGTTTTAACATGACTTGAACGAAGTACGAAGGAAGAGAACATTTATTCTGTTCATATAGTGAAGAGAGCTCAAGTTTGCTTTCCTGTACTGAAAGAGTGAAAGGGAATATAGTACAAACCCTTTTAAAGCAAATTCAGATCTTGTAGTTACAGAATATTTCTTTATATGAGTCTTTAAACTCTGTCAGGAACTGAGTTACTGAAACAATGGACCCACCTGCACTTTGAGTCGTATCTTAGAAGGAAGGATTAGTAGAAACCGATTTTTTTTTTTCCACTGTTAATACTATGTATGAGTGAATAAAAGGTTGGTAAAGGCAAGCTATTTTGAGAACTTTTCACGCTTTGAATTAATCCGACATTCAGTTTATGTTTCCAAGTCTGGTTTTCAGCTACTACTATTTAATTCCTGCTTTTCCACCCAAGGGTGAGAAAGTGCCGGCAGATTCACTGAACAACTTATGGAAAGCTTTTGAAACGGTCAGAGCTCACTTACCTGTCACCATCGTCGCCTTCCTCTTGTCCCGGAGCTGCATCCCCGAGTGCCTCAGACTCCTCCAGAACGCGGCTCGGAGCTACAGCGGGCAGGAGAGTGTTTCCTGGGAGAGGGTGGCTGGACGAACCATGGCTGGCAGGAAGATTTTTGGGCTTCCGATGGCTTTTTTGGGGTGATACCAGATCAGAGAGTCAAAATTCCCCCGGCCAGGAGCAACTGGAGCAACTGGCTTTCTCATTGCCGGGAATGACTCACATGCCAGGGTAGGTGAGCGCGCTCCCGCTCACTTCCTGGCTCCGGAGCAGCTGGGGCGCCCGGGACGCAGACAGTGATTCACCTGGCAGGTGGGTTCGTGTGGGGAGGGCAGCAGCCTCGGCTGCAAAGCCTGCAGGGCGTTCAGGGCTGCCCTGCCTCTGCCTCCCGGGGCACACAGCGTCTGCGGGGTGCGTGAGGATTCAGGGGCAGCCTGAGAAATCTGGCGCTGGATCGATGAAAATATCTGCTAGTCAAGGTTATCTTGTCGGTTATTCATTTGGTTATATTTAGATTATCTTTAGTGTTGTGCTTTGAATAGATCCTTCCTTCTAAATAACGTGTAGCATGAAAGTAGAACGCCAGGTCTGGCACTCAGCATTGCAGCTAAAACGACCTGAGTGTCTGTTTCCTGCCGTGGGGCTCCTTAGCACTGACCGAGCCCGCTGCCTCCCACAGCCCTGCCCTCAGTGGTCCTGGCTGTACAGATGTTTACAGTCAGACTCTTTAGTGCTTTTAGAGCACTGGAATAGTCAAGGGATAAAATTGAGACATATTCTATTAGCATTGTTCTATTGGGACAAAGTTCTCCTTCATGTCAGCGGAGGATGAAGTGGGTCATTTTCCATATCTGTTGCCTTCTTTAAAAGAAAGCAAATTCCCATCTCTCTTGTTGAAAATTTAGGAGGGAATGAAAAAACAATCCCAGTGCTCTGAGAGCAGTGGCTGCCAAAGCCCTTCTGTCTCTGCTCTGCCTGGACTTCTCCACAGATTTTTTTTATTTTTTTCTCAACAATCTGAGGGACTGAGTCCCTGGTGCCCCTGTGCTGAGACGGGACACCCCTCTGCACAGGAGCCTGCCAGGGGCCAAGCCAGAGCAGGGCCCACCCGCTGGCCTCTGTCCAGGGAGCCCTGTGCTAAATCCCACATTTCTCCTTGTGGGCAGACTGCAAAATTTCCTTTTGCCTCAGGACCTGTGCCTTGAATCGGGCCCGGTCCCTGATCACAGGAGACTGCTGGCACAGCCCCCCTTTGAAGCCCGGCTTTGCAAGGCAAAGCAAACCCATGCAGATGAAGCTGCAGGAACAAGGTTCACTCTGCTGTGTTTTCTGCTCTGTTATCACAGGCTGCAAACTCGTCCCAGGAGCTGCATATCCAACAGGAGGGGATGGTCCCTGCTGCAGGCGTATGGCACCCCCGAGGATGGAGAAGGCTTTCCCTGCAGGCAACGAGAGCAGTCTCCATGAAGCCTTGGCCTTGCAGGTGGCAGCACAGGGCGGTGTGTGCCAGCCTCCAGCTCACCTTCTCTTGCTGCCCCTCGTGCTCAGGGCTTGGCAGCTGCTCTCGGAGACAGGGGAGCAAAACTCGTGGTGTTAGGGTTTGTACACTAAACCCTAGGGTTTGTGCACTCCTGGAACAATTCCCTGCATGCTCGGCTCTGCCCTGCACGAGGCAGGGAGCTCCAGAGCCAGTGCACAACTCCTGCATCCCTGCCTGGGGGCACAGCTGGATTCCAGGGGCACAGCTGGGCTCAGGGAATGCAGCCATCCCTGCAGTCCCAGGCCTGCAGTCCAGGCACGGCCCAGCAGCACGTGTTGCCTACATTTGTGCTGCTGCTTCTCAACCCTGCCAGGGCTGGTGGGCTCCCAGGCTGGGCTGCAAGAACTTCTTCTCTGGGAAAGAGAGAAGAAATTGAAAGCGAAAACTGAAATGTTTAAAAAGTGATTTAATTGCTTACAGAGAACCAAGTGTTTAGAGGTTGGCACTCTGGGAGTAGAGTTTACACATGAAAACTGGTGTGTTAGTAATAGTGAAATGACAAGTAAAATCTGGACCAGAATTGGGTTTTAGTTTGTTCAGTTTTAGAATACGGTGCGAAGGCACATAAATTTTGTTTAAAATGTCTGTATTTTGGTGTAGCAGTAAGACAGGATGGGTTAGAAGCCCTGGCATCCCCAGCAGGCTCCAAGGCAGACGTGCTGCTGGCTGCTCCAGGCTGGAGCAGGTCAGGACGAGCTGACACACGAAACTCTGAAACGTGGGGAGCCGGTCGTAAAAACAGCGCAGAAGAAACGCGGAGGTCTGATGTAAAGAAAAGCTGAAGGTAACCTGTAACTTAACCATTGTTCACGTTATTTACAGGCTGGATGTCCCTTTTTGTGTTTTGATGATTAGAGAGCAACTCTCAGGTTTCATAAGAGCCCGAACAACGTTATTACAACAATTACTGAGTTGCTTCACTCTAAAACGTCTTCACTGCCATATTTAGCAATGTGAACTGCAAGGTTATGTTAAAGCAGATTCATCACCTGGGTAATGCCCAGGACCGGCTGTTTCTGTTTTTTAAGCAGAAAAGTGTCAGCAAGATCAGAGCTTGCAACATGGGGAGGATTCTGCAGCGTTACAGCTGCAGGTGTGAAGGTGGAGGTGCTTTTGTCAGGGGAAGAGTCTTGGAAGAGCTGACATTTCCTCTTTCCTGACATGGATTACTCCAGTGTGTGAGGCCTGTCACTAACAAGGAAGGAAGGAGGAAAATATCTAATTAAGCAGTGACTTTAAAAGCTCAGTTATTTTTCCCTCTGTCCTCAAACTCCTCAGCGTGTGCTGATAGGAAACCTGTAGTTCCAGGCCTCGGTGGCTGATCCTGTCTGCAGGCTCAGGTCTGTCCTGGTGCCTCCAGTGCTCCCCTGTGCCCTGCTGGCTCTGTGCATGTGCCATCATGTGGGTCAGACCGTGGCTGCTGGACTTGTCTGCCCAGCTCTTGTTCAGGAGGCAAATCATTGGTTTGCATTTCTAATTAATTGAAGCGCTGCTGTGTGTAATGAGAGTTTTCTGAGTACTCAGAACTGTGGGAGCCTGGATGGAGGGAGGTGTGTAGCTGTGCCAAGGCTGAGGATCTCTCTGAGGAGCAGTTTGTCTCTGTTTTGGAGCTCAGGAATTACCATGCTGTCCCTCTGAGACAGGGGATCCAAAGACTGGAGGGTGTTAGGTGAGGGTATAAAATACTTCCTTTTTCTGAAACACAAGTAAAATAAAAAATTTGTATAAGCCTCTGTGTACACAAATGAGTGATTTCCTATTAACCTCAGCTTCTGAGTACCCTGCAGTTCCGTTTTCAGGAACCCAATGACCTGTGGAGATGTTTAGGACAAGAGTCAGTACCTTCTGTGTGGAGCTGGCCCATGGGAGCCTGGGACAAGGGTCATTTCTGCAAAAAATGACCTTCTGCTCAAAGCCTCGTGCCAGTTTTCAGTTTCTAGGTTTTCTGGAGTGAGGACAAGCCTGCAAAGGAACGTTTTCTGTGGGAAGGGAGAGCCCTGCTCCTGCCTGAGGGTGTGCTGGGCTCAGTGAGCACAGGTGAGGTGGGAATGGTGCTCGTGGTCGCTGCCCTGTCCAGCTGCTGACCCAGGTAACAGCCAGGGGTTTGCTCAGGGCAGTGCCAGCACATTCTGGGTGGGCTGGGAGACAAACCAGGTTTGGAAAAGTGGAGAATGCTGTAATGAATATGCTGGTGAGCTTTGCTGAATTCCATAAACCCCTGGGCTGCTCTGAAGGGATCTGGGGAGCCCAGTGCAGGAGCTCCATGGCACGCTGCCGGGCTCCCTCCCTGCGCCCTGGGCTCCCTGCCAGGGCAGATCTGCTCTCCACACACGGCTCTGTTTGGTCACGTGCAGAACAAAATACTGCTTGGGGGATTTCTTTGAGCTTTAAAAAACAGAGACCTCAACTTCGAGGCATTTTAACTGTTGTGATTTTTACTCCATCTAGAGGAGTGATCTTCTCTCGTGATCTAAAACTTTGTTGGAAAAAATGTGCAAAATCCGAAGTGCTAGAATTCAGGGACCTTTTTCCCTAAATGGACCAAGCTGGTGTTTTGCCCTTGCAGTCACCTTCACCTCTTTGCTACAGAGTTTGGTAGCTTTGGCTCCCTTTTACCTACCTAAGAAGCAACAGCTGAAAAACAGACGATTAAGACTCCTCAGAAACCTTTGGCACACCCTTTATTTAAGGACCAACTCATACCATTTTGTGGTCACACCCACCCTAACACACAGGCTCTCAGCACTGAGCTGTCAGTTTGTGTGCACAGCATTGGACGAGCCTCCATCACAAGCAGAAATCAGAAAATAAAAGAAATTTCTGTTCTTCAGCATCTTCTTAGTTTCTCACTGCTACACTGCTCTGTAAATGCAGCAGTGCTGGGAGTCCTTGGGGCCTCTGTGTTAGCTGTGCTGGTGTGATTCAGAGGGAAGAGGGAGGACTGGGATGGAGAGCTCTGTCCCGAGTTCCTCCCTCACATGTGAGATTTGGGAGCACAGCTTTCAGGGGGCAGCTGCTTTGTGGAAGGTCACAGATGGTTTGCAGACCCTGTTTAGCTCAGGCCCCTCTGTTAATTGTCACACAGTGTCAGCAGGTAGAGAGGAACCTTTCCAGCCTCCTGTGTGCTCCTCTAAGCAGTTGCTGCAGTGCTGACTATTTCAGCAGCTAAGAATTTACTATATTCACTTTTCCTAAAGGAGCAAAGTTAATCTTGCTAACTGTGTGTGTTTGGGGGGAGAGAGCCTTTAATGCAACAGCATTTAATCTAGGAGGTAGACAATGGCTGAGATAATACTGATTTATAGGGAAATTCAGAACCAATTGAAAGCTGACTGGGGATTAGTTCAGTTTCCAGTTAGGAAGGGTGTTACAGCTGTGGAAGGTACGGAACATGCCTGGTGAAGAAGGTATAGTGGGTAGAAGTTGCCAAATAAGACATGCATCTCCCTATGTGACAGAGGCTGGGCAACCCCAGATGCAGATGTAATTAATGCACAGCAATCTAAAACAGCTTTGAAAAAAGTCAGGCTGTAGGGAGCAACCTGCTGGATTGGATTAGGCTGCTGTAAACAAGGAATTTCTAAAAATAGCAGTCAAGTGGTGATCAAAGTGTCTGGCATGTGTGAGAGAGAGTAAAGCTGGCAGGAGAGCTGGGGGAGAAGGGATGGCTGGGGATAAGGGACACTGCTGTCTTGAAATAGTGCCATAAACTCCAGAATTTTGGATTCTAAAGTACTTTCTGTCCAGGCACAGTCCCCGTGGGATAGCCAGGGGAGAGCTCTGTGCGTGCTCTGGTGCAGAGGGGTTCTCTGGATGGGCAGGCTCAGGCCGTGTCCCCTGCTCCCTTCCCTTGGCTGTTGCTGGGACTGGGAAGGGAGAATGTGCCACCACGGGGATGGCTCTGGGCGCTCCTCCCTGGGTAGTGGGAGGGCAGAGCTGACAGCACAGGACCCTGGGGATGGCAGAGCTGAGCGGCACAGGGCTCTGGGGATGGCAGAGCTGAGCGGCACAGGGCTCTGGGGATGGCAGAGCTGAGCGGCACAGGGCTCTGGGGATGGCAGAGCTGAGCGGCACAGGGCTCTGGGGATGGCAGAGCTGAGCGGCACAGGGCTCTGGGGATGGCAGAGCTGAGCGGCACAGGGCTCTGGGGATGGCAGAGCTGAGCGGCACAGGGCTCTGGGGATGGCAGAGCTGAGCGGCACAGGGCTCTGGGGATGGCAGAGCTGAGCGGCACAGGGCTCTGGGGATGGCAGAGCTGAGCGGCACAGGGCTCTGGGGATGGCAGAGCTGAGCGGCACAGGGCTCTGGGGATGGCAGAGCTGAGCGGCACAGGGCTCTGGGGATGGCAGAGCTGAGCGGCACAGGGCTCTGGGGATGGCAGAGCTGAGCGGCACAGGGCTCTGGGGATGGCAGAGCTGAGCGGCACAGGGCTCTGGGGATGGCAGAGCTGAGCGGCACAGGGCTCTGGGGATGGCAGAGCTGAGCGGCACAGGGCTCTGGGGATGGCAGAGCTGAGCGGCACAGGGCTCTGGGGATGGCAGAGCTGAGCGGCACAGGGCTCTGGGGATGGCAGAGCTGAGCGGCACAGGGCTCTGGGGATGGCAGAGCTGAGCGGCACAGGGCTCTGGGGATGGCAGAGCTGAGCGGCACAGGGCTCTGGGGATGGCAGAGCTGAGCGGCACAGGGCTCTGGGGATGGCAGAGCTGAGCGGCACAGGGCTCTGGGGATGGCAGAGCTGAGCGGCACAGGGCTCTGGGGATGGCAGAGCTGAGCGGCACAGGGCTCTGGGGATGGCAGAGCTGAGCGGCACAGGGCTCTGGGGATGGCAGAGCTGAGCGGCACAGGGCTCTGGGGATGGCAGAGCTGAGCGGCACAGGGCTCTGGGGATGGCAGAGCTGAGCGGCACAGGGCTCTGGGGATGGCAGAGCTGAGCGGCACAGGGCTCTGGGGATGGCAGAGCTGAGCGGCACAGGGCTCTGGGGATGGCAGAGCTGAGCGGCACAGGGCTCTGGGGATGGCAGAGCTGAGCGGCACAGGGCTCTGGGGATGGCAGAGCTGACAGCACATGGCTCTGGGGATGGCAAAGCCTGAGCAGCACACGGCCCTGGGGATGGCAGAGCTGACAGCACAGGGCTCTG
>VXBQ01011177.1:42002-53305 GCA_013400175.1 Phainopepla nitens | reverse complement strand
CCTGGGGATGGCAGAGCTGAACACCACACGGCCCTGGGGATGGCAGAGCTGAACACCACACGGCTCTGGGGATCCCCCTGTGTGGGGATGCAGTCCTGGGTGCTCTGCTCACCCTGGCAGGGAGCCTGTCCTGGAGGGAGCTGGGGTATTGCCAGCACTGTCCTCCACCAGAGTCCTGCTGGGAGCAGAGAGGAAGGGTGGTGAAAAGTGTGGGTGGTAGGAAAGTAATTACCTGTGTGAGAGAGGTGAGGAGGGATGGGAAGGCACCGGGTCCTTCCCTCTGCTCCTCCTCTTCCCTGCTCTTGATATGCAGCCAAGCTGACACTCAGGGTGGGAGTTACTGACATGCACAGTCAATAGCTCTGGGGTTTACTCCCAAATAAAGCTGAATTGCCCTTCAGAGCAGCCAGAGTCAGTAAGCTGCTCTGGTGTTAGCAAGTGATTTTAGTTAAAGCAGATAGAGTTAACCTGTGCATTGTCTCAGGCAGTTTGAGCAGGAGCCCTTTGCCCATTAGGACTGTGCTGTGAATGTACATAGAAAATCCATTTTGCTGCATTTATTGAGTGTCAATATTACTTGGCAAACCCCCTTTTGTGTTCTTCAGCAGAAGTAAACCAAACTGTTTTTCAAGTTCTCCATGGACACGTGAAGTAGAGCGTGCAGCTGCAGAATCAGGACTCAGTAGGAGACACTCGAGTGTCCAGTTCTGTCTTTGGGTTTGTCTGGAGAGTGCTCTGAAGAGCCTTTACCCTGCTGCAGAGCACCTTCTCCACGAAGGGCTTGCACAGGAACAGGTAGATCAGGGGGTCCATGCAGACGTTGGTGGCCGCCAGCCACAGCGTGCTCTCCTTGGCCACGAAGAGCTGGTTCTGCAGGCCACAGTCCATGTGGGCACGCGTTTGGCTCAGGGTGTAGGGGACCCTGCTGAAGTGGAAGGGGGCAAAGCATAAGAAGAACACGGTGAAAATGATGAATACTTTCCCCTTGATCCGTTTTTCACTCCTGTTGCCTTTCTTCTGTGTTTTAATATAAGACTCATATACCTTTTTGGCAATAACAATATAAAATAGCAACATGAGGATGAGGACAGTCCAGAAGATGAACTGGCAGATGTAGTTGACAGCTTCGTGCCATTTGAGCCCAAGGTGACTCTTCAGGGAGGCACACTTCCTCACGGACTGAGGGGTCGCTGCCTTGTTGGACAAGATCATGTTGGGCAGAGACAGAACAAGGAAGAAGAACCAGACCAGACTTGCCAGGATCTTTGCTGATGTCAGATTTTGCACCCAGAACTTCCCAAAAGGCCTCACAATCTTGAGAAATCTGTCGAAGGCGATGAGCCCGAGCAGCACTATGCTGATGTACATGGTGTCGTAGAACACCACGGCTGAGAAGCGACACACAAAGGCTTTGAGCTGCCACGGTCCCAGGCCAGAGTCTGTCAGGATCTTCAGAGGCAGCATCAGGGTCATTACAAAATCAGAAACCAAGATGTTTTTCAAGTAGACGATGAAAGTTGATGTGCTTGGAATGTGGCAGAAAGCCCAGCAAGCCAGACTGTTGAGCACGAGTGCCAGCAGGAAGACGAGCGTGTAGAGCACGGGGAAGAGCAGGTGGGTGATGGTGGTGTCACGGGGGCACTGTGCAGAGGAGGGGGCTCCGCTGGTGTTACCAACTGTGCTCGTGTTTGCAGAGTCTCCCATGGCTGCAAACAGGCTTGGGTGAAAAGGAGGGGGAGAACACAAAACACAACCTTCTGTATGCAGGATTACAGGTCCTTACAGTGGCAGCACGTTTGCATGAGTAAACACAAAACCTAAGCGTGTGTTAAACAGACCAACCAATTTCTGTTCTGGTTCATGGAAAATTGAAATCTTTGCTGAAATTCGAGTTGCTTATAAGCTAACACCCACTGAAGAGTTAAAAAGGCTTGCACTTATTTTGGAGGCCTAGGGTAATGTCATAGCAGGGTATAGGAGTAGACTGCCTGGAGCACTGTTGGAAATGTATGTACATTTCCATGGAAATATATTTTAGCATTGAATAGAAATGTTAGAGCCGTGGCCCAAAAGCCAGCCACTTCTGGGTAGGTGACTTCTGGTCATTCTTTCCAAGCACCCACTGTTTTCCTCTCTCAGCACAGCTTTAGGTAGCGTTTCCAAGATCAGATGCACACAGGTGGCTCCCAGCTCTGAGCACCAGCTGCCCCAGCACCCCACCACACCCCCAACCACTCAGCCCTGCCAGTACCTGGACAGACCTGCAGCAGCTGTTCAGAGGCCTCTGTCACTGTCCCCCTCTCATCCGCTGCCAGCAGAACCTCGAGCCAAGTGTTAGGAGGGGGGAAATGTGTAGAAAGATGGGACCTTTTTCTGTTGGTGTGTGGTTTCCTTCCTCATTTTCACGTGTCGCCTGAGTTAGTCCCATTTGCTGTTGCTTTTGTCCCTTCCCTTTGCTCAGCGTGAGAAAGCACACCATCTTCTCCTGAACCAGAAAAGGAAGCCTGACCTCCCAAGACAGACACATTTCTGGGTTTGTGTGTGCATGGGGCAGATCTGCCACACCTGGCACCTCAGGTGCAGTCCTGGCTGTTGTCTGTGTGTGAACTCCACGTTCTGGATGGCACCAGTCACTGCCAGTGTGTTACAGGAGTCTGCTCAGAGCCTCCTCGCAAGGGTACTCAGCTCCAAAGCCACGTGCCCCAGCGTGCCCAGGGACTGTCCCCCTCGCTGCACCTGCTGTTACTGACACCTGGGCTTGCCCTTGGCTCTCCAGAATGCACTCCTGGCTGGGTTTGGCCGGTGTAGCCAGGGCATGCACCGTGCTGCTTACAGCCACTTTCTGGTCCTGGCAGGAGCTGCTGCTGCGTGGAGAGCTGTGGGCTGTGATGTGTTTGTCGGGTATAGTGCTGGAATTCGGTGCATTTCTGTGTGAACAGGGTGTTTGTGTAAGCTCATTGCTGCCTGCTGGTGTGAGCTCTGGCTCAGAGCTTGCTGCCATGCGGGCGCTGGCTCCTGTTCCTGGGCAGGTGTGGATTGTTCTGGGAGGTGCTCAGGCTGCAGCTGTGGCAGGGAGTTTAACCAAAATGTCCCAGGTATTGGTGCACAATGTAGGTGCTGGTGTCAGTGTTAAACGGCTGCTAGGAGCAGACAGCCTTGAGGATGCCTGGGATTCAGTCACCCTTGGCACTGTCACCAGTGTGACCCGACCTGCCCTCTGTTCACCCTCCGGTGACCGTGTGAGGGTGTCACAGCCCATTGCAATGCCCTAGGACTGGTGTCCAAGGCAGTGCCCTCCATATTTTGTGCCGAGCTGTGCCCTTGATGCTGTTCCCAGCTGTCAGAGGCAGCAGGGAGCAGGTGCCTCTGCACACCCCATCCATGGTGGCTCTGGGGGACAGGCTGTCTGTGGTCTCTGTTGTCTGGACAGCTCACCTGATCAAGGAAAGCAGCTCCTGGGTAACTGCCGCTCTCTCTCCGTGTCTAAGTGCAAAAAATGTGTAAAATGGGTACTGAGTGGGAGAGGGGCATTTGGCACTTCCCTCCCTGGGCATTAACGGGAACTGACCTGGCCTGGGGGCGGTGGCCTGGCAGGGGGAGCACGCTCAGGGGGGCTGGACACTGTTTCCAGGGAAATCCTGGTGCCCTGTGCTCTGTGGTGGACCCCAATTACAGATTGTATCAGCTGGAGCAGGGCCCAGCAGCAGCAGGGCAGGGCACGGTCTGTGGCAAGGTGAATTCACCCCAGAGGTTACCAGGGAAGCACAAACCCCCAGGCTGAGTGTGGCAGCAAGAGAGCAACAAGTGAGCTGCCTTTGAGCTCCTTAGGAAATGGGGGTTTGGGTGCAGAAGTGCCCTGGCAGGCAGGGACACGTCCCAGGAAGGATGGACAGGCAGTGACTTTGGCGGGATGAGCTCTTGTGTGCTGGGGACACGCTGCTCTACTGGAGCTGTTTGCAGTGCTGATAAACGAACCACAATTTATTCCAATAGCCCACAATCTATTTCATGTGCAATTGCTGTGATACCTCAAAATGTCATGTACTTGAAAATACTTCCCTGTTTTTTTTCAAGTTTTCCAAGTGCAAAAAGGGAAGTGGTTGAGTATTTTGTATAGTGCAAAACGCTGCCCTTAATCATCAGTAAAGAAGTTATCATGAGCCTGTCTTTCCCCAAGATCTCAGTATGATGTAAATCAAGTGTTTGTATGTTTTCTAATGTAATGTTCTCTGTGAAAACATACAGTTTTGTTTATTTATGTCGTAAGGGGAAGGATTTGGGGATTTAATTCATATCAAGATAAGCCTGATTATGAAATAATTTCCTCTGACATACAACTATTAATTATTGGTCAACGGATTAGGAACTGCAAGCATAGAATGAGATAAGCAAAGTGTTACCAAAAATTTGTTTGTCTGCCGGTTGCATACAAGGTGACAACTCCCTGTATTGAAAAATCACATCTGCTGTGGATTTTATCTGCATTTCTCAGATCCTGTGTTGTCATGGACTTTACTCTGGCCCAAGTTTAGCTATTTCTGCAAAAATCTTTACAGTTCTTTATATCACCTGTAGCATTTCATGATCCCATTTTAAGCTTTTCCTCACAGTTCCACCTCCAAGTTCAAATTTCTTCCCAGCAGTTCTGACAGGCGTGGAGGCTGGGGTCAGGGGAGCTCTGTTTTGGCAAGGGTGGAGGCTGGGCGGACTCCTCTGTTATTTAAGCTTTCTACTTTTGCAGGCAATGGTTCCAGGATGCTCGTGCTTCATCTGCAGGACTATTTCTAAAGAAGTCAGTGAAGTTCTGGATACTCTCCATGGATCTGTGCCCCTGCCACCCTCAA
Source organism: Phainopepla nitens (assembly GCA_013400175.1). Classification (NCBI taxonomy): domain Eukaryota; kingdom Metazoa; phylum Chordata; class Aves; order Passeriformes; family Bombycillidae; genus Phainopepla; species Phainopepla nitens. The sequence goes on along the minus strand of VXBQ01011177.1, from coordinate 48,461 downwards.
TAAACGCCTGTGGCCAGGACGGGAGTCCTGAGATCTAGAGCGGCGTCTCGTCAGTGTCGTCCCCCTCGTTCTGCTCCTTCGTCTGTGCCCTGAGCCCTGAGCCTGCCCTGTGCTTGCACAGCATGTCTAACAAGGATTTCCTAAATGATTTGCAAAGGAAGAAGTATATGAACGGATCCAGGCAGGCATTGAGGGATGTCAGCCACAGCGTGGTCTCCTTCAGGTAGAACAGGGTGTTCTGAGCAGAGCAGTCAAACACATCTCTTGTTTGGCTCAAGGTGTAGGGGATTCTGGTAAAGTGGAATGGCACAAAACAAATGAAGAACACAGCAATTATTATGAAAACCTTGAGGTTCACAGTCTTTTTGGATGCCTTCCCTGTGGATCGTGTCCTTTTGTAGGATCTGTACAGTTCCTTGCTGATGAGGATGTAACAGACCACTATGACTGCTAAGTTAACCCAGAAGATGAGCTGACAAACGTAGTTCACAATTTCATGCCAGACCAAGCCAAACTCTGATTTCAGGAGGGCACACTTTCTTACGTTCTTGGGTGTTTTCTTCTTACTGTTTAAAATCATGTTGGGTAGCGAGAGGGCGAACATGGACAGCCAGATTGCTGTGGACAGGATCTTGGCGGCCAGAAGGCTCCGTGGAGTTGAGGTTCTGAACGGTGACGTGGCTTTCTGGTAGCGATCGATAGTTATCAGACCAAGGAACAGGATGCTGATGTACATGGTGAAGTAAAACACCACCTGGGTGACCTGGCACACGAACCCTCGCAGGACCCACGATACCAGCTTCGCATCGCTGAGGATTTTAAAGGGAAAAGTCAAGATCATGAGGAAGTCAGAAATCACAGTGTTCTTGAGGAAGATGATGAAATTGGATTTGCTGGATACTTTAAAGAAGACCCACATTGCCAGGCCATTCATCGTGATCCCCACCAGGAACAGAAATGTGTAGAGTAAAGGGAATATGACTTGGCTGATCCTGCTGTCGCTGGTGCAGTTGCTGTAATTCCTGGAGGAGCTGACTAGGATTGTGGCTTTCATGTGCATTGTGCTATTCCCTCTCCCTGGAGAAACGAACAGAAAAAAGAGAGGAGAAATTAAGAGTTTTATCTGTTATGAGGCCTCAGCCTTTTCAGTCAGCTTTGTTGGGATTTTTCAGGATTGTTGTGTTGTGAACAAATGCACTCAGCTGGGTCGGGGCAGCTCTCAGGTGTGAGTGGTGCAGGTGTTTATGTGACTGTGCCTCTGCCTGGACTCTGCCTGTGTAAAACAGGCACTTGGGGGGGTGATGTGCTCTCAGCTGGTGCCCAGATCCCTGACAAAGCTTTATTTCCTCCTAGAAGGTAAAAGAAGCTGGGTTTTGCTCTGAAGAATGAAGCAGGTTCATCTGCCAAGTGCAGTCCCGTGGCAGAAGCCCTGGCAGAGCGTGGCCACGTCGTCCCCAGAGGCCAGGGCCAGGGGCAGGTACCGGCAGGAGCGGTGATCCTGGGCACAGGCTGCTGTCACTGAGGGGTCCCTGGCAGCCCCTCCAGCCCGTCACTGTGGGAGTGGGCAGGAGTGGCCCTGTGGGATCCCTCGGGGCAGGCAGAGGCAGGAGGAGCAGCTGAGCATCCCTGGCCTGAGGCTCACACCTTCCTCTGGCTGTGAGCTGCTTTCTCAGCCAGTGACAGCTGCAGATTCCAGATGATGCACTAGGAGCTTCTGCTTCTGTTTTCTGTAGAAAAGAGAGAGAAATGAAATTTTAAGAAATAATTGGCACTTTGCTTCCTGGCTTTGACTGACTCCCAGAGGCACTATTTGTAAAGGGAGCAGGGATTTGTCAGATTGTGAAACTTTTCTGAGCACAGAGCTGTGTTCCTGTGTGTCCCTTTTGGGCTTGTGAGCCCTTGGTGTTATTTCTGTACACAGCCCTGTTTCTTAAAACTTTTAAAGCACTTTAAAGAAGTAGTGATTGGTTACTTTGGAGAAGGTTATTGTTGAAGGAAATATTCTTCCTTGTGTGACTTGTAGAGCAAAGCTTCAAGTTTTTAAACTATGTACAGTAAGTCAACATTGTATGATATATACATGTAATTGAAAGACTAAATATAAAGAGTTCCAATGAAATAAACCACACATACTTAAATTTATTTACCACACATATTTAAATTTGTTTGGGATGTGCAAGACAGAACTTTAGGAGTTGCACAGTTTTTTCAATGGATTTGTAGGTGTCACACAGTTTCTGGAGATGTGTCTTCTATTTACTGATCTGCTGCAGAATGTTGATCCAGGGGACAGTGTGGAGGGGCATCCGTTTGTGTCCTCTGGCTCTGCGTTTGTAAACACACGCAGAATTCATGACAGCAGATTGCATTTTCCCTTCTGTGCTTTACCCCACTCTGCAGTGGTTCCCTGTGGCACTGTTCCCTCACTGGTGGCAGCCAGGGGCGATGTTTCTGTGGCAGAGCTGGTTGTTGCCCCTCAGGTTTCTGCAGGTGATGACCTCAATGGTATCTGCTCCTTTCAGGACTGATTCTCGAGCCGTGAGTGTAACCAGTGCATGATTCTCCTTTATGGAGCGTGACGGAGCAAGGCATCAGCTGAACAAGTGTACCAAAGACATCCTCAGAATCCTGAGCAGGAAGAGCACTCCAGAAATGGGTGCTCTAGCACTGCTCTTGGGTGCTGGGAGCTCAGCACCTTGTCTGGAGCCATGCACATCATCCCATGGTTTGGTTTCCTCCTCTGGGCAGTCCCTGGAGAGGGGCTGAGCTCTGCCCTGCCCCGTGGTGCCTGGAGATGACCAACAGCCACCACAAATCCCAGTTTTCCATTGCAGCACCTGGCTGCAAACAGTTGTGTTGGGTAGAGCGTGGAATGTGAGTGACCCATGTCCCTGACCCTCCTGGTGGCACTGGGTGGCTGCCTGCAGCTCCTCTGGAGTGTCACCTCTTTGCTCCAGGATAACCTCACAGCAGCTTTGATGGTGTTTCAGGCTCTGGTGTGTCTGTCCCAATAATAATGGAAAACTGGGGCAAGGAGGAATGTCTAGTCATGAGTGAAATTTACTGAGATTTTTATTGTCTTTTAAATCAGCAACAATGGAAACCTGCTGGGGCTCCATGAAATGTAAAATTACTGAGGTAACCTTTTATGTCTGTTTAGTTGAGGATGCCCGGGGGATGTGCAGGCCCTGTGGGATGCTCAGTCCCAGGGGATGTGTGGTTCCAGGGGATGTTCTGTCCTGGGGACTGTGCAGTCCCTGGGCAGGATGCTCGGTCCCTGTGGGATGCTCGGTGCCCAGGGGATGCTCGGTCCCTGTGGGATGCTCGGTGCCGGGGGCAGTGCGGTCCCTGGGGGATGCTCGGTGCCGGGGGCAGTGCGGTCCCTGGGGGATGCTCGGTGCCCAGGGGATGCTCGGTCCCTGTGGGATGCTCGGTGCCGGGGGCAGTGCGGTCCCTGTGGGATGCTCGGTGCCGGGGGCAGTGCGGTCCCCTGGGGGATGCTCGGTCCCGGAGGCAGTGCGGTCCCGGGGCTGTGCGGGTCCGTGCTGCGGGGAGCAGGGGCTGAGCTCGCTGCAGCCCGGCTCAGCTCAGGGGGCCCCTCTCGGTGCAGCCGTGCACCGGGTCCCCCTCAGCCCAGGGCTGCGCTGCCCGGGTCGGGTCTGGGGCCCCTGGGCTGCGGTGCAGGCTGGGTGGGAAACCTGCACAATCTCAGCTGCCGCAGCAGGACTGCTCTGCAAAGGTTTGCTTTGATGCAGGGAGAGGTACAAATGTGTTTGAGTTTGGGAAGTTTTATGCTTGAATGTTCGGTTCCCTGATTTTTAAATTAAAAAAGAATGAGGTTCCCGTATGCCTTATTTTTGGTCTTTACTTTGTAAAGGAGGAGTGGGAACCTTTCAGATGCAAATCCACACCTTGTGATGCTCACAAACTGCCCCAGGCGCTGTTCCCCTGCCTGGTTTGTGCTCCTAGTTTGGGTCTGCGTAGTTCAGATTTGTGGTTTCATTTCATAGGGAGCAGGAAAGTATTTCTCAGTAATAATATTTTGATAGGTTTACAAACGCCTGACAGCACTAGCATTTTATCAGAAACACTGGGAAAAAGAAATAGGAAATATAGAAGAACTACACAAGTGTCTGAGCTCTGTGTTATTTTCTTCTGCTTTCAAGCTTAAGTTCAGTAACACAATAAAAATAACAAGTTTTGTTAATGTTAATTTATAATAGTAAGTCAAAACAGTGTCTAGTAATAATATAAGGTATTAAGTAATTTTTTAAAGATATGATACACAGAACTTGTTTGGAAGTACCTTTTTTAATCAAGTGGAGTTAGAAATTCCTGAAAGCTGTTAATAAAATTTATGTAAAGATTTTTATTTAAGGTAACAACATTACATTTATGTCACCTTGCTACATTCAAAATAACCAACCCCACTGAGTGTTCACACTAACACTTTCAGCTCCTTTCTAGCCTGCTGGAAGCCCAGCTGTTTCTCTCAGTCAGTTTGAAGCAATATTAAATTCCAATTCACAAATGCTCACATTTGGAGACTCACCCCCTGTGGATTGCTGCGCTCTGGTCTCCTCTGCAGTGTCTTCTGAGTGTGTGTCAGAGAGGGAGGGCTGTGTTTGCTTTTGTGTGCCTGGAACAGTTACTTATCTTCCCTGAACTTCCTCTTTTTAAATAATTCTTTCACTTTAAAAAAAAAATTTATCTCCTGACCACGTCTTTCACACTGCTTCTGGTGCAAGTGCTGTCTCAGAGTGGAGCACTCACTGGATTTCTGTCCTTGCTGTTGCACTGGCTGTCAGAGCCCAGGGTTCACATCAGGCACGTGTGATTAATTGCCTTCTTGTGATTAATTACCCTGCTAATGGCCCCTTCCTCCTGCCCTGGGGCACCGGGATGTGCAGCAGCAGGCAAGGGCTGCCAGTGATGGGGGCCCCAGGGCTGCAGGACTTATTTTAAGTTAACTTCAACTCATAGATTCTTTTCAGTAATGAGGAAGTCTTCCCAGCTGGGCTAATTAGTGAAATGTGTCCCTGTGATATAAAACCCCATGCTGGGGACAAATGCTCCTAGGAATACGTTGGGTGTGAAATTTGCATTCCTCACTAACATCTATTTTTCTCCCTGAAGAAAGCCACTTCACATATTGGTACTCCTGGCCTGGGACAATTCTTGCCCTTTTGTCTAATCATTAATGTCGAAATATGAGCTTTGAGTATCTTTTCTCTATTCAGTGATTTCCAGACCCTGTCTGTTAGGTCACCTTACTATCAGATGTAGCTTTTCATTTGGATAAATTTTTGGGCTGGGCCAGGTGAACCCTGCCAGGGCAGGTTCACAGGCTCTGCAGGCATTTCCTTCCACCTTTTTGTTCTGTGTCTTTCTTTTGCTATAATTTTCATTTTCATCCCTGTTGCTGCAAATGTATTGAGTAGAGTACTCTGGGTTACTTTGCTAAATCAGTCTGTGCAGCTGAGCAGAAGGGAGAAGGAGCAGCAGGCACTCGCTGCCAGTCAGGATCAGGTGGGTGTCAGCAGTTGTGCTGTTCCAGACTGAACAGCTCGGGACAGTCTTTGCTTGTTTGAAGTCTGGAAATGAGGGAAGGTTCAGCGTTGCCTCCTGTTACAATGAGTGTTTTGTTTATTAAATGTGTAATTTATAGATTATGGATTTTGTCTACATAGATTTTTGAAAAATCTGGTTTTAAAAAGTATTAAGAGTTTTTATTGGGGGAATGGCTTTAAACTGACAGAGGCTGACTTTGCACTGGATATGAGGAAGACATTCTTCCCTGTGAGGGTGAGAGGCCTGGCACAGGGTGCCAGAGCAGCTGTGGCTGCCCCTGGATCCCTGGCAGTGCCCAAGGCCAGGCTGGACAGGGCTTGGAGCAGCCTGGGACAGTGGGAGATGTCCTTGCCATGGCAGAGGGTGAAATGGGATGGGCTTTAAAATACTTCCAGCCCAAAGCAGTCTGTGATTCTCTGGAGTGTGGGGCATCCTTGGCAGGGCAAAGCAGCTGAGAGGAAGCAGTTTTGTAAGAGCACAAAAGGGAACATCTAAATGCAGCCAAACGGGTTTCACTCTGGAACAGAGAGAAAATAACTTGCACTGGGGTGAGTCAACTCTGCTGTTTCTTAAGGTGTTACATAACCCTGAATCATGCCTCAGATCCCACATTGACCGTAAGGGATCTCTGAGGTAAAATTCTTTAATGCCAGTTGGTTTTGTGGCTTGTCCCCCTCCTGATGGCAGTGCTGGCCAGGCAGAGGGAAGGGTCCTGCAGTGACCTGTCCCTGTATCACTGAGCTGAGGAGAAGTGCCTCACACACCTCTGTCCCTGACTGCTGCAGGAGAGGCTTTTCCTGGTGCTCATTGCTCACGAGGGAGCAGCCGTAGAGTATTTGAACAGTGCCCTAATCACACTGGGCACAAACAGCTCCTTGAGTAAGGAAA
>VXBQ01011177.1:0-17549 GCA_013400175.1 Phainopepla nitens | reverse complement strand
AGGAACCCTGCACGGGAACCCTGCACGGGAACCCCGCACGGGAACCCCGCACGGGAACCCCGCACAGGAACCCCGCACAGGAACCCTGCACGGGAACCCTGCACGGGAACCCCGCACGGGAACCCTGCACGGGAACCCAGCGTGGGAACCCCGCACGGGAACCCCGCATGCGAACCCCTCTCGGGAACCCCGCACGCGAACCCCTCTCGGGAACCCCTCTCAGGAGCCCGCATCCCCCGGGGCCCGGCCGCCCCGCCGCCAGGAGCCTTTGCTGTCCGGGGAGTTCGTGCAGGAGCCCTCCCGGACCCGGCCGGTGACACCTGCAGCTCGGCTCCGGAGGGACACGTGTCCTCTCGTTGCAGACGGTTCTGTCGGTGCCTCGGGTCCTTCTTTTGGGCTCGGAGGTGTCTGTAACAGCCACGAACTCCACCGACAGCACCTTCCTGCTGAAAAGTGTCATTCCGGGGCAAACCTCCTTCTAGGAGGAGTTCGACTGCAGAGGTAAAGGCAATGCAAAACTTTAAAGATAAGATAAAGCCTCAAACATATTTTTAAAGGTTCTAAGATTGTTCAGACGAGTTCAAAATCAAGTGTGAGCTGTGGGAGTTTGGGAAGGCTGGCAGGGATGGGGAGCTCTGTGTAAGCAGTCAGAACCTTACTGGTGGAATTCACGGGCTGGAGTTTGTTACCATCTCAGGGGTCACCTCAGTGGAACTGGGGTGGTCTTGCTCTGATTCAGCCCAGGAGCTGGGGCCAAGAAACACTGACCCAGCATGTGGCTGGCACTTTGGGTCTCAGAAAAAGGAACAGTGCCTCAACTGAGCCCTGTGCTAAATCCTGAGGTGGCATTTCTAGGTGCTACCCTGAGAAAAGGGAAAATCTTGACAGCTCACACTGAACTCTGTTCCCTGAGTGCTAGACAGGGTGAGAAGGCTGCTGTTAGTGCGTTTTCTCCATCTCAATTACTGTCTGCAAAGCAAAGCATCAATTTTTTTCTTTCAGTTCATCAATTTTTTTCTTCTGGATGACTGAGGTCAAGGCTTCTGGAGTGACACATTCCAATGCTGTGCTTCTGTTAGTTCAAACATGAGGTAAAAGACATTTCTAAACTATTTGTGCCAGTCTCCACATATTGCAGACATGGTAGACAAGGAACTGAAGTCACTTCTGAGAATGTTTTCCAAAATCACATACCTGAAAATCTGCTTTAAAGTAAAAATGAATATTTTAAATGTACATGGACCTTATCAATATTTTAAGAACAGAGTTTTCATCTCAGGGTACGCTGTCCATTGTCATTAAGCTGCAGCTCTCACTTCTGAGAGGCTGAGCATTAAATTACAAGAGATACAAAGTTCTCCCTCGGGAAGGTGGCTGGGGAACACGTGGAATATTTTATCACAATGTGGCTGGGATTTCCCGGGTGGCCCTAAGGAGAACACAATGGTTGTGCAAACCCGAGCTGAGCTCGCTGCTTTGCTGGCAATTCTGGCCCAGGTCTGACTTACAGACATTGGTTTAGCTGGAATTCATTACTAGGGAGAATGAAGGGAGCTTTTTGTTAAGTGAAACTATATTTTGGCAAGAAAGTGTGACTGAGCGTGAGCTCAGGAGTGCTGGGAAGAGGAAAGCTGAGTGAAGGTGTTTGTGAACTGGATCTGCATAGCCAGTGGTACCTATCAAAACTGGAGCACCATTTCAGCTCAGTTCCTGATCCAGCTTTCTGTGCAATACCCTGGCTTTGTCCAAGCCAGGAGGGAGGGCAGAGCTGCTGCACAGCTGGTCCGTGGGCTTTGTGTGCTCCTGGGGCACGTGCAGGTCACCCTGGGCAGGTCACCCTGGGCAGGTCACAGGGAGAACATCACCCTGGGCATGTGACCGTGGGCAGGTCATTGTGGGCAGGTCACTGTGGGCAGCCTGCTCATTAGTCTGGTGTTAATGATGACGCTGGGACCCCTGGGACAGCAGCAGAGCCCAGCATGGGGAATCTGGATGCAGTTCATGCCCATCAAGGGTTTCTTCATGAGGCTCTGGATCTTCAGGTGAATTCAAGAAAATTGTGGTGGGGTTGGTCCACAGACCTGGGATCTTGACAGAAACAGTGGATGATCTCTTTATTTACAGGAGTCAACAGAAATTGTATTAAGGAGGCAGAACACAGCTTTGGAGAGCACCACCACGATGTGTTCTACGCATCAGTGTCAGTAAAAGGGTTTTTTAATGCAATTCTAATCTTAATTAGGTACCTGAATTACATATCTGGGTTTTGTTTGATGATGTTTGGGTTTTAATTTGTTCTTCCATTGCAGACATTGCCTGGTGCCTCCCTCACCCCACTGTTCCCTTGTGATAAATCCCAGCTGTTTCCCAGGCCAGCACTGCAGGTGCCTCTGTTCCTGCAGCACAGCACTCCCACTCTGCCTCAGTTCATCCCTCCTCATGCTCTCTCTTCTCTCTGCATTGTGCCAATTCTCCTTAAAGGCCCTTTGCAAAATGTTTTCATGTTGTTCTTTTCCTTCACAGCATCTTGCTGGCCAAATTTTTTCAATGCCTCGGTGGGTTGCTGGATGCCTTGAAAAGGATGACATGACCCTCCGAGTGCCTTGTTGGGAATTTTCAAAATAACACACTTAGGTAGAACTCTCCTGTGGCTCAAGGCCACAGTCAGACATTTCAGTTCCATTGTAATGAGCTGGACAAGCTCCCAGCAAAGCAGCAACTGATTCTGGAGGCACGGTCAGTGTTTGGAGCTGCCGGTGTATTTGTGCCAATGTATTTTTGTGTATTTGTGTATTTGTATTTGTGCAAATGTTGATTTTGGGACGGTCAGTGCTGTACATGTGGGCAGTGTGGTGCTGAGCACGGGGCAGTGAATGCTGCACTCAGGAAACCAAGCAGCCCATCAGAGGAATGTGTGTTGCAAAGGGGACTGGGCCCTCCTGTCCCCTCATGTCCCCTCCTGTCCCCAGCAGTGCCCTGCAGCTCTGTGCTCCAGATTCCTTCTGCCCTCCCTGCGCTCCCTCGGTGGGGTGGGCTAGAGGTAATCCATCTTCTCCTGGTGGGATGGGCTGCTGTTGATATGCACACCAGGTGTGGAGGGCCAGGGACCCCCAGGGGCTGCTGCTTTTGAACTCCATCCAGCACAGACGAGCTGGGGCATCCCCAGTGCAGGCAGCCACAGCAGGAGCTCCTGCCGGGTGCACCTCATCCCAGCAGGACCAGAACCTGTTGAGTTGAGAAATTCTGTGTTTGCCTGTCTGGAAAGCTGTGACTCCTTTCTCTTTCACGGGCAGATGTTAGAGGTGGGCACGAAGGGCGGGGTTGCTGTCACTCCAGTTCAGAGGAAAAGCCAGTTTGACACTGGGTGTGCCTGGGGACGATCTGCTCTCCTCATTACTGGAGCAGATCCTCATCTGGGGCCGTTCCGTGTTTGATCTGCAATGACACGCTCCATCCGTGCTTCCTGTGCTCTCTAATCTCCTGGAGGGATCTCTAATCTCCTGTCAGGCCACCTGCCAGGCAGAGACAGAGCCGGGCACCTGCAACCCACCGCAGGCACTCCTGCTAAGCACTTCTGCAGGGCCTCGCTGGATGCTTTCAACACTCCTCCCAGACATTAGCTGGAGTGCTTTCTTCATGGTTTGAGTTGCAAAAGCAGCCCTGAACCAGATTTTGGAGGTCTCTGTCTTGCTGTCTGGAGTTGTTTTGTGAGGGTGATTAATCAGGCACGTTCCTGTTTCTCGATGGCCACCACACACCATGGATTCACACCCCCAGGATGAGGCAGCAAGCTTACAAATCCATAGCCCCCATAACCTATAGGTCCAATGCAGTAGTTAAAGGAAAATGTTCTGCAGTTCATTGACAAGAACCTGAACACCTCCCAGCCAACTGAAAGCAAACCGAAAGCTGATCTTTGCCGCACAATTTTTGCTTGTCCTGAAATAACAATTTGTCATCTGCTGAAGACAGCCCTGCACACTGGTCTTTAATTCAGCTTTTGAATTGTTGAAAAAACGAACAGAAATCCCCCCCAAAAAAGCCAACCAACCCCCACCCTCACCCAAAGAAGCCAACAGACACCTCTGGGTAAGGGAGGTGAGGGAGCTGAGGTGTGGCTGCTTATTCTCAAGTTAGGAGTCAGAGTGTGTTTCTGAATTATGTAACAATTAAATAAACCATTTCAAAGCAGAGTCCAGGTGTCAGCTGCAGCCTTTCCCCTGCCCATCTGACTGGTGCTGCTCTCAGCTTGTCAGCAGTCCTGGCCAGCCAGGAGCTGCATTGTTTCCAGGTGCCAGAAGGGTGAGGCACAGGTGCTGCTGCCAGGCACAAAACCCCTGGGACTGTTTAAGGCAGGCACAGGGTCAGACCCTGTTTGCCTGGGGCAAGTGGTCTCTGCTGTGACTGAGCCCCTGCTTTGAGGCTGGTGACTGAAAACCAGCAACAGCAGGGTGTGAGAAGCCTCATGGATGCAGGAATTGCTCCGTGAGTCTTTAGAAGTCAAGGCCAAGACTAGAAAATGAGAGCTCTTCTGGGCTGAACTGTGCCGAGAAGGGAAGCAAAGATGCCTGTTCTGCAGGTAAGGAAGCCTGAATTCTGCCCTGGGGTCCTCGTGTTGGCAACACAGGGAGTGTTTTTCACCTAGTAAATGTAGTTTACTTGCTGAACCTGCCATGATGGGTCACACAGAACTGGACTGCACTCTCCTCAGTAAGTTTAACTTGCATTAACTGCTATAGCTATGCCAAAAGCATAAAGTAAAAAGCATAAAGTAGCAAAAAGTAAATGTGTGAGTTCTGGGGCTGTGTGTGCTGCATGAAGCAATGCTAGGTTTGGGGAGAACTGGCCCTGATAAGCTGCTGAAGGCAGAGGGGATGGTCACTCACTGGGCCATTTTAAGCGATTGGCTCTAAGTGATGGAGTGATTTTTCTCTGGAACAGCGTGTGAAGTACTGTTTGGGAGGAGAAGGCATGTGAAAGTGTGATATGGATTAAAAAGTGAAAAGTGGAGTGTTCAAACTTTTCTCCTTTTTCTCCATTTGTGTGTTCAGCAGAGTAATTCTCCACCACTTCCAAGTAGATGAGAATATCTAATAAAAAATGCTTTAAAAATTGTAATTCTCCTGATTGAAACAATGAGATCATAGCTGGATAATGATCTCCCACTGTCTCTTCTGCTACTTTTGTCTTAACAATATTTCCCTGTGGCTTCTTTAGTGGCTCACAGGGACTGCTGTGTGGCTGTTGGCTTGCCAGAGCTCTGGTAGTGGCTGTCCAGTGGCAAATTAAACCCTCATGAGCTGCTCCGCTTTGAGATCTGGATGTGGGGTGGTTCAACATCTAAACCACGCTAAAGCTGTGGTGTCACTTATTAGACTTAATAAGTTTATCTGTGTTATGGTTTAAAGTGGATCACCACAGGCAAAATCAAGATCTACTCAAGAAAACCACTTCACAAACGTCTCCAGATGGAGTTTCTGGAGTCTGTGTTGGCTAATTATGCTCCAGCATTGAGCAGTATTTTGCAGTTTTTTTCTCTGGTTGTCCAGGTTGTGTTTAACCTCACACTTGTGCAGACAAGTACCTGAACTCTAACACAAAGGAGTGTGACTCGGCATTTTTTAAAAATGGATTTTTTTAAGCGTAATGCTACAAATGTCTGAAGCCTGCTGAAGCATACAAAGAAGTTCACTGTAACAGGAGACAGGATTTGAAGGCCTCATGTCTCCAGCAGGGGTGACCTGGGTAACATGAGGGGATGGACAGGAGCAGCACTGCTGAGCTGGAATCACCCCTGTGGCATTCCCAGTAAACCCAGTAGAGGTGCTGGCTGAAGGCCTGTGCCACTGACTTACTGGTTACTTGGAAAGGGGTAATTCTGAATTAATTACATCACTAAAGGCATTTCTAGAACATTTTGAGCTGTATCTTGGTGTGGCAGCTCTGAGCTATGGATGTATTGGTAATGGCATAGATCCAGGTCCCAGAGGTTCCCACAGACTTGTTTCTACCAGTGAAGTGAATTCCCCTCCAGTTCCAGGAAACCAATCTGACACACTGAGGAAGTTTATAGATTTACATTTGTGGCAGCATTTCTTTGCCTTTTGATGCTGCCACTGCCCTGTCAGGTGTGGGACAGGCTTGCCCAGCACAGGGCTGTCAGCTGTCACCCTGCCCTGGGATCTGCTCCATGGGAGGGAATGCCATCCTTTGTCCAGCCCTGCTGGCACGTCCTGCTGGCCTGAGCAGGGTGAGGCTGGGCACCCTTCAGCAGCGCTGGAGGAAACAAAAGCTTTCTGTTAGGGGTAGAGAGAAGCAGAAGGGGCTGGTGAGGAGCAGAGCATTTCCCTGCTGGCTCCCTGGGGGCTGCTCTCATGTTCCATTTGTTTTGGAAAGTGTGTTTCAGACCTCGCTGCCAGTTGGTTTGTGCAGGAACTGTCGCTTGGATCGAATGTCCTCTCCATTTCTGAATGTAATAAACCCTCCAGGGATGAGTGCTGCAAACTATTCCCAAACACCGTTTTCTTCCATAAAAGCCTCCCATGGAATATCCAGCTGCTGTGCTGAAAGTCAGGAAATCTGATGCTTTCGTACATATCAAAATACCATAACCCCCCATTTATTCCCCCTACATCTTCCTCCAGTTTCCTGCTGCCTGTTGCTGTTGGCGTAACTCTTAATGCGAATTCCATCGTTTTGGGGAGCACAGGAAGGGACAGCCCCTGGTGCCAGGCTGGGGGAGCTCTGTGCTCCTCACCTGCAGCCCCTGCTGACATTTCCAGGGGCAGGAGTCCCCTGGGACACCTGGGCAAGCAGGGATCCTCTGTCAGGAGCCAGGCTCTGGGATCTGGGATCCCTTGCATCCAGCCCAGCGTGATCTGGTTTTATTTATCCTGTGAGGGATGTGGGATAGAGAGCACTTGGAAGCAACTCGACAGCCACTAAAATAAATGTTCTTTTCTGTTAATTCCTTGGCTTGCATCTGGAAATTAAATGTGCTGCATTAGGCATCTCAGACTTTGACTGTCTTACTGGGTCTTTAATTGAATACAGGTCAAACCCAGAAGCATGACTGACTTCTGTTGCTGCCCTAGGAAAAATCACTGACTTTAGAGAGGCTGTAGGTACAATACGTCAGTGCAGAACGAAAAACCCTTTCCTTTCATCAGGACATGGCTATGACTCTGGTTTTGAATGGTTGAATCTAGCAACAGGAAATAATCAGATCAATAAAGACTTTAATGCTGGTTTTGGGTAAAACTGCAGCAAGTTCTGAATGCAGGCTGAGAGCTTTCTGTTTAAAGCTGGTAAGTCTCTGCTAAAAACTGGTAAATTTTCCACAACAGTCAGCTTAATGCTGCATTTTTTACATAAAGAAAATTGTTGAATCAAGCTGAAAGGAATGTGTCCTTAATTCTTTCAGCAGTTCTCGTTGGGCAGCTCTGTTCACAAACCCCAGCAATGTTGTTCTTATTTCTACGTTTGCCTCAATTTCCTGTTTTCCAGCATTTCTTGAGTTGAAGAGAAGATGACTTTTTTTCCCATTGCTGTCTCAGGGCTGAAGGTACCTGTCAGTATGTGTGCAGAAATGATTTCCCAAGGAGGTCCAGCCCTGCAATGTGCTGTGACCTGGGCTGGTGCTGTAGCTATGAGCTGGAGCCCCGTGGCCAGAAGCTGGTCCAGGTGGAAGTCCAGCTGGTTTGTCCTGCTGAATTGTCCCTGCCAGCCCTGAGCCAGCGGGGACTTGTGCAATTAAACAGTTTTTGAACCTCTGCCAGCAAGTTAATAAAGCCTTGTTTATGTGCAAAGCACTTGGAAAACAACTCTAAACCCTGGATTTATTTGCAGTAAATATTGTACTTAATCACAGGAGATTTTCATCTGAATTTGCAAACATTATGCACATTTTTGCTTGGTTTCGTGGCAGAGAATCAGGCACTGGTTACCTGTTGGCAGGAGTGAGTGGGTGGCTCTAAAGCAGCTTCCTCCCACTGCTCCTCTTTCCCCTGAGCTGTGCCCTGCACCCCTGGGTGCTGGAGCAGCTCGGGCCAGAGGTGGAAGCTTTTGATGGCAGCAGCCTCAAAGCAATCCTGACCTTTCTTCTTCTCCTTCAAGCAGAGGCTGTGCCCCCCTGAGCAGCTCAGGAAGGGAGGTTTCCCACTCAGTGTCTACAGATGGAAGAACCCAAAGCTGTACCTGGGCAAAATTATTTGTTTTCCAGCATTTGAACCAAATGTAGTCTCTCCCTTTCTAGAAAAGGACTTTCAGAATTCCTTTTTCACTCTAAGAATTAAAAAGGACAGCTTGGCTTTTTTCCTTTTCTAAAAGACTCAGCTCATTTCTCACTCCTTCCTGGAAAAACATTTCCTGATGTTGAAATTAGCCAAGACCAGAGTGGCTGCCTGGGAGCACTTAGCTGTAAGTTCACATGCTCTTGGCCTCTGGCTTGTTTTATCTCCTGTGTGTTTAGCAGAGAGCCTTGGCTTTGTTCTGGTTTTGCTGACAATGTGAGGTCCAAAGTGACTTCCCCAGAAGGGTGTTACAGTCCCGAGATTAGCATTGTGTGTGTTGGGCAAAACTGGCAGCTCCCGAGCTCCACTGAGCACGTGATGGCGTGAGGTAAAAGTGAAAATAACGTTTTATTCCAGTTTAGTCCTTGTGTCAGTCCCAGAGCAGCACCAAGTGTCTGTGAGATTTCCAGTGGGAGCTGCAATTCCTGCAGGGTGGGGGGATCAGGGACATGATGGGGATCAGGGGATCAGGGGGTCAGGGGCAGGATGATGGGGATCAGGAACATGATGGGGATCAGGGGGTCAGGGGCAGGGTGAGGGGGATCAGGGGATCAGGGACGTGACGGGTATCAGGGGCAGGGTGGGAGGATCAGGAGCAGGATGAGGGGGTCAGGGGCAGGGTGAGGAGCTGCTGCAGACCCCAGCCCTTGGGAAGGCTCATCCTGCTGGCTCAGCCAGCCCCGAGGTGACAGCCCACGCCTTCAGCTGCCTGCCTGTGTCTGTGTGTGCCCGTGGGGCTGGATGTTTGCCCATCCCTGCAGTGCCTTGCCAGGAGCATCCCTGGGCTCCTGGTGCTGCTTTCCAAGCAGTGGGGAAATGCCTCTGGGAGAGGTGAAGGAGCCCTGGGGGTGGTGGGGACCCACAGCTGCCGGGCTGTGCCAGGCTCTGGGCTCCTGGGCAGGCAGGTTCCCTGGGGCTGCTCTGCTCCCTCTGTCCATCTTTAAAGAACAAGAAACATCTGGCAGAGAGGCCACGTAGCTCAAATCTTTAAAGTGCAGATGCTTTGGAGAGTTGTGTACAAACATGGAACTTGAGTTCTCTTTGTTGTTGAAACATCTGACACTTTGCCCTGTGCTGAGCCTCTGCTCTACCTGGCTTTCTTCTACCGATGTCCCCTGCTGGCTTTTCCCCTTCCCCTGGTAGTACTGGTTCAAGTACAAACCAAGCTAAGAGTACCACAGGACTTCCTCTGCTCCTGCTGGCAAGTTTTCCCTCATGACTACGTGTAGAAAATACCTGGTCGGTTGTGTATGAGCTGGATTGAATTTCTAGGTCATGGTAAGCAGGGATGAGGGGCCAAATTCTGATCCAGTGATGACATGGGTAAACTCCCACTGATTTCCAAAGACTGAATTGGCTGTAGAGGGCTGGGTTTTGCAAATCCAAGTGCCTCTGACAAACACATTTGGCTCACTTTCTGCCAGCACTCCATTATTTTTTCCCCAGTTCAGATGTTTACGTGAGTGCTTGCTGGCTCGAGAGGCTGAATGTGTCTGGATGGATTTGAGGGTATAAATGAAACTAAACATATCTAGCAAATGCCATCAGCACTGCTCAGCTGGAGGAGCCTTACAGAGCTCTTGTACCCCTGTCTCACAGCTCTGCTCCCCTGGCTTCTCCTGGCTGGCAGGATGCAGGTTTCTTGTAAGAGTTCCTGCAGCTGCCACCTCCCAGGTCTGCACAAGGGCTCAGCCCCACTGGCCTGGTGTCCCAGGTGAGCCCAAAAGGGCAGCCAGGCTGTCATAATGGCACTGAAATTCATGGTGGGCAGAAATGCTCAGAGACAAAGCCCTCCTATGGCATATGGATAAATGAGTTTTTGAAGTATGGGAAATACTGATACTAGTGCCACATGTCTGTAACAAATTTGGGGCCAGAACCTTTCCTGCAGGTCCTGCAGCACAGTACTGAGCCAGTGTGATTTGCTTATCCTGACACTGAGATAAGCAACTGTTGTGGTTTAAGCCCCAGCCAAAACCAGCACAGCAGAGTGTGTGTGCAACAGTTTTTACAATTTTACTCCATGTATTAAAAAGACAATAAATTTTATCTCAATGGCTGTGAGAGGAGCAGTCACTCCAGCGAAATGTGCTTTCAGCAGCAGGAGTGTGGGAGTGACACGTGGTGGGAAAACATAAAACCAGCATAAACACCTTCCCTAGACCAGGGTGTTCAGGGAACTGCTGAGTGTGCAGAGCTCTGACGCTGTGTGTGACTGCCAGAGCAGCCTCTGAACTGGGACACACAGCTGAGAGGGGTCTGCACCAAAAGCTCCACCAGTCTCCTCCTGCAGGGCGTGTGGTGCTGCATGGAGGGAAGGTTTTACCTTCAATGCAGAGGGGATGTTCAGCCTTCCTTTCCTTTCTGGCCTGGCTTGACAAGGGATGTGGGGGTTTTCTCTGTCCTTCTGGATGTACACACTGTTCTTTGCTATTTTTCTCTTCACCAGTGTTATGAGCTGTAATTTTGTGTTAAAACCAAAACAGCAGTCAGCAGGGAGTCAAGGAATGCTGGACATAACACACTTTCACAGTGGTTAAGCCATTGCACTGGGCAGTGTGACTCATTGATGCTTCCTCCTCTCTACGTCCTTGGATATCAGATGCTGTCCTGGTTTTTCTTTGTAGTTTCCTGGGAGATTTTGTGCAGTAATTCCTTTCCGTGGTCACTGGTGCATATGCAGCATTCTGGGAATGCCAGTGATCATCAGGTGCCCTTTGCATGGGCGTCTCCCAGGGCTCTGCCCTCGCCCCACTGCCCTCTCCTTGCCCTGTGCAGGTCAGGCCCAGAATATGCCAGGAAGTTTTTGCTTCCTGAGCTGCTGGGAGTGGGTGGAAGGAGGGAGCCTTTTCCACCTGCACCACCAGGCTGTGTTTAAATTGTTCATAGGTGTCGTTGGGAGGCTGTGATCCGTTTCCAGGTGCCAGTTTTGAAATATTTTTATTTCAAGACCAAGATAGGCCAGAGAGCCTGAATAAGTCATGGGCTCACTCCCAGAGATAGTGATTTCCTTGGCCTGGACAGCTGACTGGGATCCAGCTGCCATTTCTGACTGCAAATCTGACACAGGGAAGTGCTGGCCTTGCTGAGGTGTTCCACAGGTGATGGGGAAGGGTCAGGCACCCTGGGCTGGGGCTCTTGGTCCGTGGGAGATGCTCAGAGCAATTTCCCCTCCCTGCAGGAGCCAGGCTGGGCTGGGTCCCTGCCTGGTGGGAGCTGCAGCTCCTCTCCCAGAGGATCCAGTCCCTGCCCTGTCCCTTCCTGGACACTGGGAGCGGCCACTGCTGTGGATGGGGAGCTCAGCCACGTGTTCTCTGCTGCCACGAGCCCGCTCCTGGAGAGCCAGCCCTGGCTTGGGAGCACCTATGGGATAAACTGCCTCTGGGAGCTAAAGCCAGAATTTGTTCCTAGCCAGAAAGAATGCAGTCCATGGAAAAACCATAAAAGTTTCTGGTTGTGGCAGGATTACAGCAGGGCTGACAGTGAAAGTTCCTGCTTGGAGCAGGATTACAGCAGGAATGAAATTTCTCAGGAACTCAGAGTTTCCACTCAAATACAGACATCGATAATTTTATATTTGCCTCTTTGTGGCTTGAAGTCAACCTCCTCCTGAAGCTGATTTTTCTGTTTTGTAGAAGCTAAATCTTCTGTAACGCATTCTATAATTTTAAAAACCATCCTTTTTGTTGTAAAATTGTGTTTTATTAGAGCTAGCAAAGCTAGCAGGCAAAGGTACCTTTATTTTGGAATCTAGTGTGTTACCTGTGTCACTCAGGATTGCTCCACGTTTAGATTCAGTCCTGCTGGAGCCAAACCTGGCAGCTCTGAGCCTCCTCCAGAGGGTGAGGCTGCTCCTGCTCCGGGACCCGTGGCACAGGGACCTGCTCCACGCTGGGGACACTTCCCCTGGCTGCTGGGAAGCTGGATGGAGTGCCAGGCTAACAGACTCAGAGCAGGCTCCCCAGAACCCCTCTTGTCCCAGGAGGTGATGCCTGCCCCCCTTCCTCGTGTCCTGCTGCCTGGGTGGGCATGCAGCTGCTGCTGCTGCAGCACCAGGGAACCCAGGGATGCAGTCCGGGGATTCCTGCATGCTAGGGCTCAATTATCTGCATTACCTGCATGCTATGGCTCAATTAGCTGCACTACCTGGCTCAATTAAATGCCACAAGAAGGGTGCCAAGGCCACCAGGCTGTGATGAGCTGGGGCAGGAAACACCGTTTGTGATTGCTGGGATTGTTTAAAAAGTAAGGGCTGTGGGTTTTTAATCTGATGCCATTCACATTCTGAGGCTGTTTCTGTGAGGTTTTGGTCACCCCTTTTGGCCAGTCCTTGGCCAAATCCCAGCAGAAATCTCAGTCCTGTTAATATTCTAATGTCCTCGGCTCTGTTGGTTATTGGCAAAGGCTGTGGATTCTCTTGCAGTTTTTAATGGTTTTACACATGAGAAAACAATGGGATGCACTTTCCAAAGTGCTTTTGCAAGTGATGGGGCACAAAGGAGACTTTTCAGGGTCTGCAGGCACCAGCAGTCAGGTTTGCCTTTGTCCCCTGGACTGTGCAAAGCCATGAGTCACTTTCCATCCCTGCCTTCACCTTCCCACAGGCAAACACGGTCTTGGAGCTGATTTAATATTTAGAGAAGTGGTTTGAGAGCTATTTGCTTAGCTTGCATTATTATTATTAAATACAGAAATGGGGTTTTAAAGGTTTCAGTGAGTTATAATTGTAGATGGTTTTCACTTCAAATCACCCAGTGGGAGCACTGGGACTTGCTCTGCAAAATGGGGAAACCCGAGCAGCAGCAGAGATGAGCCTCAGGGACTTGGTTGTTTTATTGCAGATCCACTGCAGTGGCTTCAGAATCACTGAGGCTGGAAAATAACTCTGAGATCAAAAAGTGCAACTTTTGATCCCCACCTTGTCACCCAGCCCAGAGCACTGAGTGCCACATCCAGTCTTTCCTTGAACACCTTTGGGGGGATGGAGACTCCAAACCTCCCGGGCAGCCCCTTCCAACGTTTAACAACCCATTCAGTGAAGGAATTCTCCCTGATGTCCAGCCCGAACCTCCTCAGCACAGCTTGAGGCTGCTTCCCCTTGTCCTGTCACTTGTTGCCTGGGAGAAGAGGCTGACCCCACCTGGCCCAACCTCCTGTCAGGTAGAGAGAGCAGCTGCAGTTGAGAATCTGGAGTCTTCTGCTGGAGACTGAGCAGGATCCTGCAGCAGCCCTGCAACCCGCCAGGCACAGCTTTAAAGCTTAATAAAAGTCTCTGTAATGAGCCTTCAGTTAATAAACGCCAACAATCAGTTGTTCCAAATTCATGTCCTTGGTGCTCATTAGAAGTCTTTGACATGGCAACGTTCTCAGCACTCTCGTGAGGCCAAACCCTGTGTGTCTGTTCTAAGAACTCCCTGCGAGTGCAGAACAAACTCTGCCCTGGACACAGATGTGCTGCTCACCTGTTCCTGGGAAGGAGAGAGTATGGACTCTGCTTACACAGAGGAGTTTCCCCCTCACAGTGCTCAAGTCATGGATTTTCTGCTTTGGTTTTAAACTGTTGCCATTTTAATATCATCCAAATACTTTCTGCAATAATTTCTTTGAGCATTAAGATCTTCCGGAGCTCAGTAAGGTGATTTTATACCCACCTGAGCTGTGTAACTTAGCCCACTTTGCCAGTGGGAATAGGAAGTTTAAATCCATCCTCCTGGCACTGCTGCAGGGGATGGGTACCTGGGTTTTAGCTCAACCTTTCCCTCACAAATACACAGGCCAAGGATCTGGGGCACTTTGGCCAAACCTCCTCTTGCATAAAGAAATGTCCCTGGGGTCTTTTGTGTTGGTGTTTCCAGCAGCTGGTGGGAATTACTCCTGGTTGTTTCCTTTCCCTCTCCTATTCACAAAAGGAACAAATTAAGAAAGTCAAGATTTTCTGCTTACAAAACGAAAGAAAAAAAAGGTTGCAGAAATGAGGTCTGGGCAGCAGTTGGGTCTTTGTTTTGTGCAGCAGGACCTGCTTATGCAAGGGAGAGCCTTTGGCAGGGCCCTGCAGGGAGGTGGGCGTGGGGCACCTCTCCTGCTGGGAGAAGCGGCTTGGGGAGAAAGAAGGTAGGAGAGATCTGTGAGGGGGAAAGGTGAAATGCACCTGAGGGGCAAGCTGTGTCCCAGGAGCCCACACTTCCCCCAGGACACTGCGCTCACTCAGCACAAGTCATGTCATTATTTCCTTGTCAAGAAAGTCCCAGTACTGCTGCATATTTGGTTTATTAAATATTAGATCCAGTGTAAATGGTGACTTTCTGCCAGCCCTGTTACCGTGGCTTTATCTGCTCAGCAGCAGTACCAGAGTCCTTCCAGCACATGGGAATCCTCACCCTTCCTCCCTTTTCCCCATTTTATAGAAAGGAGTGGGGGCAGCGAGAGCACCATGGAGCTGTGCAGCAGGGCTGGAGAGGAGCTGGGCTGTCCCAGCACCCCGAGGTGCCCTGGCAGCAGAGTCAGGAGAGGAGCTGGGCTGTCCCAGCACCCCGAGGTGCCCTGGCAGCACAGTCAGGAGAGGAGCTGGGCTGTTCCAGCACCCCGGGGTGCCCTGGCAGCACAGTCAGGAGAGGAGCTGGGCTGTTCCAGCACCCCGGGGTGCCCTGGCAGCACAGTCAGGAGAGGAGCTGGGCTGTCCCAGCACCCCGAGGTGCCCTGGCAGCACAGTCAGGAGAGGAGCTGGGCTGTTCCAGCACCCCGGGGTGCCCTGGCAGCACAGTCAGGAGAGGAGCTGGGCTGTTCCAGCACCCCGAGGTGCCCTGGCAGCAGGAGCTGTGTCTCTCTGAGCAGTCTCACATCTGACAATCCCATTCCAGTGACTGGACAGCCCTCCTGATCCCTGGGATGTGTGTGAGTCAGGAGCTGCCCTCCCTCAGTTTGCAGCCTATGCTCTCAGGAACAAAGCTGCAATCACCTCCCTGACCTCAGGTACAGCCAGGAATAACGGGGCTGCCCTGAGCAGTGGGGTACAACTGCTCCCCTGCACCCCATTATCTATAATCCTATAGATACTCTTCAAAAACCTCTCAAAGTGCTCACTTGGCAACATAAACAGCAAAAGTAACTAAATCCTGGACTTCATCATGCTTTTTTCTCACTTGCTCTTGCAATTCCATTTCAGAGCTCTGTTGCTTTAGCAGCAGCTTAACCCCCCCAGTGCCATTGCAGCTCAACTGGAGAAGCTGTGAACCTCTGGTCTGGATAATGCCCCTCCTGTTCCTCATCCTTGGCCTGCCTGGTGACTCTGCAGTTCCAAAGTGTCACCAATTTCAGAATTCAGCCTTCACCATGTGCTCCTGCTTGTGTACATATGTGCATTCACAAAGCCAGAGACACGTTTGAGTAAACAAATCCAACCCCACTTGCTGCAAATATTTCCCAAATGGTCTCTTTCCTGTTCATGGTCTTTCAGACGGCCATTCCCCTTCCCAAGGTGCTGCCTCTGGGCTTCAATTTAATCAATTATTTTTTAAAATTTCCTGCTTTAACTATGTGTAAGATTCCTGCTGGTTGTCTCTCAGGTTTCTTTCTGCTTTATCTGATCCCCCAGGAAGCAAATCTAATTCCAGCAAGCTGCTGCTGGATCCAGAATTCAGGAATTGTGCTTATTTTTGTAAAAATGGAAAACTGTATGAGAACTAGAACTAGATGGACATTGAGAAGCTGGCAGTGGGAGGTGTGAGCTAGATGAAATCCTCATTATACTTTTGAGTTTCTTAAATTGCTTTGAGCCACAAACTTTATTGTAGAAGAGAAAATCAGTGGAGGTGGTTGGGAGTGTGTGGATCCTGGTTCTGTGTGTGCTCAGTGAGGGGGTTCTGTCCTGAGCTGCCTCCAGAGCAGGTGCTGTGCTGGTTCAGAGAAAGGTGCTCTCATGCACCCGGGGAGCAGCTCTGAGCCTGCTGCTTCACTTGGAATACAAAGAGTGAAAAGCAAAAGGGCTGCTGCCTTCCTGCCAAACTGTGAAAAAGTTGCGTGTTTGAAAGCAAGATTTCAGTTCGAAAGCATCAAAGCAAAACACTGACTTGTTTGAAAACCCCTGTTGTCTTATCCTGATAATAATGTTATTTTTAGACAGAATTGGAAGATGCTTTATTGGCTACTTTAATGCCTTCATGAACACATTATGTTTCTGGAGCTGCTTCTTTGTCTTGTGTTGAGATATACTGCATGTGCTGTACTTCTGCTTACCAGACTTTCAGAGAATTGCTTTTTTCAGTTCACAGTATGAACATATTGTCAAACAAGACATGTTTCCATTTATACAACTTCCAATTTGGTAATAAGCAACACATGAAAAAGCAGTAGCCAAATTCTCTTGTATAAAATTTCTTGTGATTGCCATCCCTTCATTCCATAGAAACAGGCCAGCTCTCACTCCTGCGAGCAGCATTAAAAAGCACAGATACTAAAAATGAAGAAATAAGCAGAGATAACTGCAGCTTAGTGAAGTGGTACAAAATCTAGCGCTGGCTTCTGAGTATCAACCCAAAGGCTGTTCCCGGACCCGAGGGGTATTTCCAGCCCCGTGCTGCTCTGACTGTACTGACCGGTCAGTGGGCGTCCATCAGAGCCTTTAAAGGGCAGAATAAGTCCGTTTTGCCTTTTACTGCAAAGACTGTGCGAAGGCAAACGCGGCCAGCATCCAGAGGCCCCAGCGCTCCCCGTTGCGAGTCTCTAGGCGCCTGTCCCCTGTCGCTGCCGGTCCGTGCCCCGGCCGGAGGGAGGGACCGCCGGCGCTCCTGCTCCTGCTCCTGCTCCTGCTCCTGCTCCTGCTCCTGCTCCTGCTCCTGCTCCTGGCGGGTTTTGAGCTCCCTGCGCTGGGAGGGAGACGCTCTGCAGGGCTGCACTGCCTCCCGGCGGCCTCTCCCTTCCCTGCCTCGAACGCTTCCTTCGGAGAAAGCCCGTCGCTTTGGAGGGCGGCTCTGGGGTGACCCGGCGGCCTTTCTGCTGTCCCCTCACGCGTGCCGTGGCTGCGGGGACATCTGTCCCCCTCCTGCTGACTCCACCAGGTCCCTGGGGCTGTGATGTTATTTCCCCGCCCGGACTCCATCCCTCACGCACAGCCCTGCCGGGGGATTGGGCACCAGGGGCTGGCTGTCCCCAGCCCGACACCGCTGTCCCCAGAAGGGTGGGCTGGGGACAGCCCTGACCCCGTCCCCCCTCGGGTGACACCAGACACGGGGCTGGCAGCGGGGCTCGGGGCTGGGCTCGGGG
>VXBQ01011171.1:474157-517761 GCA_013400175.1 Phainopepla nitens | reverse complement strand
GGGGCTGCCCCGCGGGACCCGGGCCGCTGGCCCCGCGCTCCCGGGAATAACCTTTCCGTGCGGGTGGATGGGTGCTTCTGAATCCCGCCGGCAGCCCGGCGGCTTCCCGCGAGCAGCGGACCCGTCCTGGCCCAGGGCTGGTGCCGGGGCTGGCCAGCGCCTGCTGCCCGGGCCCCGGCGGGCTCGGCCGCTGCGCCCGCCGGCGGCTCCTGCAAACCCGGTGTCGGTGCGAAATCCCCGAGTTCCAATTCTCGATTAATTTCAAATGTATTTTTCCTTCACTTAAGAAAAAAAAAAAAAAAGGGTAAACTTTTGGAAGTGGAAGGTCTGTCTTAAGCAAAAGCCCAGCATTTCCTTAATGGTGGATTAAGGTGTTGGAGCAAGTGGAGAAGAGGGTCACAAAGTTGATAAGCAGACTAAAGCACCTTCCCTACGAAGACAGGCTGGGAATGTTTGGGGCTGTTGGGCCTGGAAAAGAAAAGATTCTGTGGAGACTCCATATTGCTCAAAGCCAGGTTGGGTAAGGCCTTCGAGCATCCTGATCTAGTGGGAGTTGTCCTTTTCCAGGGCAGCGGGAGTTGTAACTAGGTGACCTTTAAGGTTTCTTCCACCCCCTAATATTGTATGATTCTGTAATTACAACTCCTCTAGGGACAGGGAGGAAAGAGTGTAATTAATCATCTCCCTAGGTGTGAGGTATCACCATACCTGGTGTGTGTTTGTGCTTTTCTGTAAGACTCACCAGGAGCCATGAGCTGATGTGCTTTTACACTAATAACTACACTTGGGTGATGATTTAGAGGCTTTACACTGTCTTCCTAATGCAGTTTTTATGTTCTGTTTCCTTCTGGAGCATATTATATCTGTCCCATAGGGATGAAAATTTTTGTGCAAGACTCCTGAGTGGCAGTGTTCAAAATCAGGAGAGAAGGGACACAGAACTTGCCAGAACCTCCCTCACTAGTACCTAGCCTTGAGTCTTCACCATGAGACCATCCTTCTTCCCTGATGTCAGTAAGTGACCCATCGTATTCTCCCTTTACCTTAGAAATAGAATGCAAATAAAACCCTAAATGGAAAAAATAAAGATATGTCATCATTTCTTTGTTTCCCTTAACTTCTTCATGTTTATTCTTAAGTACTTCTTAAGGACCCTTTTCCTAATCTGTTGAATAAAAACTGGGGTGCAAAATGGTCTGTGCTTGGCCTCATCCAATATCAAACCTTTTATGATAATACTACTTGTGATTAAGTTAGTCTTTTGAAGCCTTTTTTTTTAGGCCCTTTATAGGAAAATATAGATTACTTCTTAAAGTAAGTCTAAAGTGAGATTTTAGTTCCTTGAAATTGGAAATTCACATTTCTCACATAGGACTGTTTAACTTTATGCTGTCACTTGTTTTTATTAACATATTTATGTAGCATGAAGGTCTAGGACATCCTTGGAAGAGAATGCTTTTGTTTTGACTTTTCTTCAATTAGCAACAATAAGTCTGTACTTCTCCAGGAGACATTTTGGAAAACCAGAAGAGACAAAGATATATTCATTCATGTATTTCTGAGTCAACAGCTGAGCAAAAGATTTTCATAGAAAATCTACCTGGCTTTTCTCAAATGACATAAGGTAGCAAACTCAACTATTCCCCCACCTTTTACTTTGGAGATTACCTCCTGAGTGGTCTTAAAAGTCTCGGTGTTGCTATGTTTGCTACTGGCTTTTGTGCCATGTGTTGAACAAGAGCTTACTGTCAGTGCAAACTAATGAATTTTCTTCTCGAGGCTGGGTGGCAGAAACCTTTCCCATAGATCTGTGGCTCTATTTACATTTGTGTTCTGTTACACAGAGCATTGTATTGTGCACATGCTGGGTGTCTGGGTATCGTGTATCCACTGTGGCTCTTGCCGTTCACTTCAAGCTTGTGTACATTTTGGAGGCTGACCTTTTAAATACTGAAGCTGGACTTGTTTCCAAGATTTAATTAAATGCTGGTACAATAGCACTTAGTATCATAGGTTAACTGCTACTGATGTCAGTGTTTGCAGTTACATTTGATCACTTTGTTTTTTTCTAGTTTCATTGTGACTTTCATCATGGTCACTTCCAACTATAACTCGGCTTGAAGATGATTGAGAAATGGCTACTGTTAGCATGATAGAGGTTCCTTGTTCCTTTTTTCCCTTGTTTCCTTCTCATTAATTTCTTCATTGTAAATAATCCTTTTACAGGAATTACACACATTTGTAAAGGAGCCCCCAAAGTGGATTTATGTGTTCTACAACTAATTCTACAACTGTCCGGTGTCAACCTCTCAAATAACCTCAGTGGTCTGAGTATAATTCTATTGTACAGAAAACTTAGGGGATTTTTTGTTTGTTTGGGTTTGTGGGTTGTTTTTTTTTTGGTGAGAAGGGGGATTTCTTGGTTTGCGTGGTTTGTTTGGGATCGGTTTTTTGGGAGGGTGAGGATACTGTGGGTTATTTCTTTGCATGAGCGTAACACATTTTATGCATTGTTCTTTGGACTTGTGCACACTAAGCATCCTAGGTGCAGTTATCTCTGAGCAAGAGGTGAAACATGGTCACTTTCTAGCATGTAATATAACCTTCCAGCACACAATTCAGTGAAAAGTGAGAAGAAACTTCATTCAAAAGGATCCTCGGTGATACCTCTCCAGCTACTAGAGTTTTCATAATATTTGCCTAGTTCACATGTCAATGAAGGTAAAATCCTTTGAGGTTATAGGAAAAGAACATCACGGCTGACTTACCTATGACTGCAGTTTTTTTTTTGTTGTTTTTTTTTTAATTTTAATTAGGGACTACTGCTTTTGGCACTTTTGGACTTGGAAGACAGATATATGTGTAGATTGGTTTGTGGTGTCCTCAGAATTCTGGGCTAAGAGTTTTAGTAAGCTAATGTGGAAGGTCCTGCTATGGGTGCTGGTCAAAGCAAATAAAAAAGAATATGTTATTCATAAGGAAAAGTATTTAATTTTTAAAGTTTTTTGGTTGTTATTTCTTCTTATTGGTCAAACAGATAAAACAATAGGCACGAGCAGTACGAGGAAGGCAGAAATAACATGAGGTGAATTTGTGAGCCACAACTCACCAGTCAGCAAACAAAGGGCATGATGCCAGACAAGTTCAGCCATAAAAGAGCCTTGTCTTGGGGGCAGGCTGTGATTGTTTGTGGACAGATGGCTGGTTACTAGTTCATAAAAATAACTTCTGGATACCTTTTCTTCAACTGTCTTGTATTTACCTGAATTATGCTTCAGAAAAGACAAGATTAAATTCTCTAGCGTTGAACAGGTTTTCTACAATTGAAAGTGATGCAGCTTTGAATTCTGAGACCTTATATCTTGTGTGGATAAAAGCAAAATGTTTTTTATTTTGAGAATGATGAGAGTGAGTTGGTAGATTTGTGCTGCTAGATACTTGCTTCTAGCCCTAGAATCTGGTTGGCCATCTCCAGAGAGGGGTGGGGAATTCTTGGGGGTTTTTTTGAGGTTTGAATCGCTTCTCGGAAGCTTGGTGGTGTAAGTAAAGAGAGTTCAAAAGTGGACACCCAGGTTTGTCAAATCAATACACATTCCTACAGAGTAGATTTTTTGGTGCGACAACCATGACAGCATTTATGTATAGCATATTTTGTTTTGTGTTTGAGAAGATGGAACTTTACCGTAGACAGACAACTCTTCCTTCTGGCAACTAAGAAAGATGTGGAGACCATCAGAGAGAGACCTCTGCATATAGATCCCTTGCCACTGACTTGAGTTGATTCCTAGACTCGACATTCTGGTTTCCACATGTCCCAGTTGGGGTTCCCCTCCACTTTCTCTCATGCTTTACATCCTATCTGTCCTGTGTTCATGTTCTGCCTTATTGTTCTGCTTTGGTCTTGAAAGCTCTGTAACGCATTACAGTAATATTGGAGTAGAATCTTGAAAATACCATTGCAATACTTATTTAAGAGAAAACCAACTACTGCTGTGAATTAATCCCTTGGAGAAGAGGGAAGTGGAACTTCCTTTTATTTGTTCTCATGGAGAAATAGAGATACAAGTAGCCAGTTACTGGTAATCAGTTTGGCCACTTCCCACCAGCCTTTTTTCAGTGTTAAATGTATGTACAAATGTACGCGTTTGTTAAATATTTACATAAAATGCCAACATAATGACCATGCAACACCAAAAGCTGGTGAACATGCAAGATGTTGCCTCTGCATCTGGGTCTAAGGGTTTCCCAACAGGCAGTTTCCAGCACTCACTTAAACTGTACATGTGTAGTGGATTCTGTGTCACATGCACAGAGGGTGGATTCGTCCACCGCGGATTTATGCGCGTGATTTAAAGTCCTCTGGGTAATTGAGACATGGTGCCTGGCATCTCCAGGACCCTTGGAGTGGCCATACATGCAGGTGCAGGCAGACGCTACACAGATGGTCAGAGTGAAAGGATTTTGAAGTGGCTAAGTTAAGCACTCAAAAGTTACGAAATGCCAGAATTGGGAAAATGCTTATGCAATTTTAATTCCATCCATACATCTATATATTGCTTTGTAATAATCTTAAAATAGATCAGGTACCTTTCCCCCACCTACATAAGACGATTGGGTTTTATTTGGTGCATTAAGCGATTCTGCTCTGGGGATGAATTAGAGTACATGCTGAAGGAGAGACAGTGCTGTCTGTTGAACTCTTACCCTCCTGTGTTCCTGTGAGTGTAAGAAGGAAGACATAATCTCATTGTTAAGGCAGCTGAACGTTGCTTTGGAGAAGTTGATCCTCTGCCAAGATGTGTGATGCTGGGTAAGCCATTTACATCAGTCTTTTAATAGTGGCCAGGTCAGCACTACTAATTTGTGCATAAATAGCTACAGTTGTCAGGTGGGTGATGAGTTGTGACTTGTGACTGTCATAGCTCTTTGATCCAAATCTCCTAGTGTGCAGGATACTTTGTTCTCCCACTTGAAAACATAGAAGAGGAGATGAGGAAATAAATATGTCTGTGGTTGCTAAAGTGTTCCTGTTGTAGCTCTTGCATCATTCCTCATTTTATGGGTTTTCTTAGGACTACACATGTGCATCTGCACCAAAGGCTGCTGGAAGCTGTATCCTTTGAACACAGAATATGCAGTGCTTAATACTAGCAAGACCTGGATTTTAGGTACTTTGAGACTCTTCATATCTTAATTTCTGACTGCCTCAGTTTACAGACTGTAAAATGGAATTAATATATTCCTTTAGAGAACAGAATTGATGGAAACATACCACTTGTGGACTGTCATGATGTTCTCGGTGCAAGCACCACAGAAAAAGCACCACAAATCTCTTTGTTTGGCTGTCTGCCTTTTCTCTATCGAATTTAGTACTTTAGTACTTTGTCAGCTTTTCTTTTCTTTGAATTTTATTTCACTCCTTTTTACAGCTGGCAATGTAAAGTTGCTTGTCCTTGCTACATTGTTCAGCATTTACTGCAGTTTGCTCAGTTTCCCTGCATCTGTTGAGATGTAGGATTGTGGGATGGTAACCCCTGAGGCACAGAAGCTTGAACAAAATCCTCAGAAGTACACAAGGTTGAACAAAAATTGTCAAATTGATATGAACTTCTGAATATTTTTCAGTGCAAGTTGCTGCGTAAACTCTAATCTTGCATGAATGTGAACTGTTTTAGTTGAGTTAGTAATTTAAACCATTTCATTAAATTGAAGTAAGAGGCTTTTACATGGAGATAAGAACTCTACGAGAAAGAAGGGGAACAGGAGTGTCTTAGTGAAAGGAAGTGGGGGTGGAGAGAAGCACTCCATCCTTCTTCCTCCTCTTCTTTTTACTTCTCTGTGCTCATTTGAAAGTCTGTCTTTGTTCCTCCCTTCTCTCCCTCAGCCTTATGAAGAGCATGATAATTACTTTGAGCTGTGGGGAAGATTTGGCTTGTGGGACTAATACTCTCAAAGTTGTAATCAGAGGACAATGTTGATGGGCAAGAGGAGATCCTCTCTGTGACCAAAGGACACATGGGACAGTGCTGGAGCATGGGAGGAAAAGATGACTGCCTTGCCA
The DNA here is from genome assembly GCA_013400175.1 of Phainopepla nitens. Classification (NCBI taxonomy): domain Eukaryota; kingdom Metazoa; phylum Chordata; class Aves; order Passeriformes; family Bombycillidae; genus Phainopepla; species Phainopepla nitens. Next base: position 511,700 of record VXBQ01011171.1, on the reverse strand, counting down.
AGTATTTAATTGGTGAAAAGTGGCATGGGAATGAGGGAAGAATGGAGAGGAGAAAGTGGAGGGTGGGACTGGAATGAGTGCAGAAGCAAGTAGGTTGTGAGAAGGGAAGAAGGACTGGGGAACAGGGCAGGGAGTAGGTAGATGGAAACGAGCAAATGCTGGTTTTGCTGCAGATATTGAATCTGGTGATTTTGTGGGAGGAAGGAAAGAGGCAGCACAGGTTTTGGTGCTCCAGGGTGGACCAGAGGCTCTAGAGACTCCCAGTTCAGCCAGCACCATTCCATAAATCTGTTATTTGCATGTCTGCTTTTCCTGTCTGCACATCAGCTGTCTGGGCAGAGCCTGTCTTCCAAGGCTTAATTTGCAAAGAGAGAGAGTACATGGGGCTCTGAGATGAGATGTTGCATGCTGGAGCCCATTTCATAGGCAGTATTGATGCTCCTCCCAAGCACAGGACACACTCAGTTTTCCTGTTGGGAAAAACACCCAGCTCAGTTGCTCAGAGCTGATTCCAGCTGATGAATAGCATGGAAAAGTGGTGAATCAGGCCTTGAGTTTGGCTCCAGTGCTGGCAGGGTCTGTGCTACTGGCGTCCAATTTACTAGTCAAAAATTAGCCATCATTTTGCCTTGTAACTGACTGTAAATTTCAGATATTTGAAACATCATTTGTATTATACCCAAGTAGAATTAATTTTGAGCATGGTGAAAGCTGTATTTTTAATAAAAAGCCATGTTTATAACTAATCAAGTAACACCCAGAGTGATAGCTCCTACCAAAAAGTCAGAAGTAGCAAGTTGTTGTAGTCATAAGGAAGGTTATCAGACCATTCAGTGTTTAGTAACACGATAGAAAAGGCCTGATCCTACAAAGTGCTGCATGCTTTCATTTGCTTTTGATTTTTGACCAGTTTTTGAGGTACCCTCGCAATGCGCAGAGTCAACACCATGAAATCATTAAACAAAGCGCAGAGTGTAGCAAATAAAGTGTGAGAAGAGCTTGCTTGTTCTTAGGAATAGCTTTTATTGCCCAAAAACTGGGGTATATTTACTTCTTGTTTGTGATAGACAGTTAAAGTAATAACTCCAGTGGTGGTCTGTGTTTTTATTGAATTTGTAATACGTGCTGGCTTTGGATGTGCAGTTTCAGTCTTCTGCTGATGTGAGATGGAATTTGTGCTCTGTTTGGTTCATGCCAAACAGGTTCATGTCTTCTGTCAGTTCAGTGCCTGTATAAGCAGGGTTGATGATATGTAGTAACTTGGTGTGAGAGGCTGAGATAAAACCCCAGCTGTTTCTCAAGATATCGCCTGCTGTTATCAAGGGGCTCAGGTTAGCAATTTTAAGTGTTACAAGGACCTGTGTTTTTGAACTGCTTTCCTGAAGAGAAGGTGGAAATATACATGCCTGGTTATTTTAGGATCATTCTTTCTTGAGTGTCCTTATACTTTATGAAATGTAGGCTCAGGGAATATGGGTAATGAAGCTGAATTATCATCTTTGAGTGTTTGTAGATTAAGGATATTGTGTACAAGTGAATCATGGTAAAAGCTGACTTAGGTTTAAAATACCAGCAATAACAACAACAATGGAGAACGGATAGCCCAACCAAGTGTCGCTCACTGAAATTCCTAAGGGATTCCGGTACAGCTGAAGACTTGCCTTCTTCACTGACATGGATGCAACACACCAGCAGCCAGCCAGCTTCCACAATCTCTCCTGCTGACCAGTCCATGAAGAAATAGCTATCTGCCAAACAAGCTGTTTGTTTTATTTCAAAGCCCCAGTGGGCCCAGCCCTTCCTGCCTAGCAGCTGCAGCAGGCTCCATTCCTGCTCAGTGCCTGGCCTGGGAAGAGATTGCTCATTGGCCCAGGAGAGTGGTTCTCCATAATTGGCTTGTGAGAAATGCTGTGTGAGAGGATTTGGCCTTTCTTTTAAATTGTTTGTTTTATTAAAGTTTGTTTATTAAAGTGAATGTCTGGTCACAATAGAAACGTATTTTGAAGCCTGTGTATTGCCAAGAGAGCAGGATAGAGCGCTGTCAGGTTATTGCTTCCCCAGGATCAGAAGTACACAGGCAGCTCTGCAGATCCTTCTGAACAGCGTCCCAGTGCCTTCTTTCTTCCCTCTTCCACCTGTACTCTGGTGGATCTGCTGTAGTCATCACTCCCTGCATCTCTGCGGAGGGAGGGGGAGGACAGGGATGTGGGAGTTGCTCCACCTGTGGCATTTCTGATAAACAGAAATTAGATCTGTACTGCAGATTGAAGGGGTACCAAAGCTACCTTTGAACAAGCCAATTTGAGTGCCTCTGGCAGTCTAGCTGATGAAGTAGAGGGAGTTGTCTGCATATGCTCATTTATACCACTATAAAGTATCATTGTTTACGTTTGGAAAGTAAATGAATCTGAGTTGGTAAATTCATGCAGAAAGCCAAGTCTGCCTATAGTACCCGAAACAGTTTAGCCAGCTTTGCACTATGCATGTACCCAGTCGGTTGTGTTTATTAATTAAAAGTTTTGAAACTGCCAGTAAATTAAAAATATGTTTGTCATATTGAGCTCCTATACCATTTTCTCATCAGCTGACAGGAGAATATGACACCTGCAGCTGTCACATACAGTGTGGGCAACAGCCCTAGTAGCCCTTTCTAGTAAGTGTGTGCCTTACATATGGTTACATAAACTGTAAAATGTCAACTTGCCCATCTGGGCCATGAGATGGCTCATCTTGTGAACTGGGAAAGATAAATGTTAAACTCAAGATAATCTTGTTCAGAATTTATGGCTTTTGGAACTGGAGCATCTCATCACAATATAATCATATGTTTGTATGTTGTAGTTTCTCTGCATGGAATATAACCCAAATAATCTCAGGCTTTCTTAGCAAACCATTCAGGATGAGGGAATTGTCTGGATGAGGGAATGGCGTGGGAACACTGTTATGGACCAGTGAGTCAAAGACTGGAATTCCCTCTATAAACCAGTAATCTATCTGGTGAGTTAACATGCTCAGAGCTCCAGTGGTTTGGGTTTGTTGACACACTTCTCAGTGAGACTGGTGTTATTCAGTTTTCTGGCTAGGACTGACTTTGGACAGCCGAGTGAAACAAATGTTCCTAGGGAGAAGTATGAACTGAAGGCTTGACGTTAAAGCAAAATATTCTTTGCTGGCCTTGGAAGAGAGTAGCAGGAGTGGTGATTTTTAAATCCTGCCTGTGAGATCAGTGTTAAAAGCCTTGAGCAATGTGGTTAAGTCTGTGTCTGAAGTGTGTGTAGGTGCTGTGTCCTCGTAGTCACAGCAGGGATTTCTGCTTGGTTTTGGCTTGACTCAGTCTTTAAATGGACACCCTCTGAACTGCTTTCTTCTTTAGCTATCTGTACTCTGCTCTTGTTGGACACCCAGACTTGGCACCCCACTGTGATCCAGTAGCTCCTGTGGATAAACTGAAATTTTATGAGGGGAGGGTTTAGTATGGACTCCTTTACTGATGAGAATTGATCAGTGTCCCATTGCTCATTGTCTCTTGTGCTGTAGGTTGCTGTGCTGCAGAAGCCTTCCTGCAGGGCTCTTCCACTGGCAATCCTCAGACCACACCTGGAGATCCTCACCAGCAGCCAGGGGCTTCCCAGTGCCCAGGTGTTTCCTCCTCAGCCATTTATGTTGCCAGTGGGGAGAGAATTTCTCAACCTTTCTGAGGTAGACCCTTCTTGGGACAGTAGGGATTTGTGAGATAAACGGGATGGGTTGCTAAGGGATTCTGAGTTGGCTGATTGTCACCACATCAACTGACCCAGAATGGCCGTGGCTGAAGCCTGCTGGATGTCACCGCCTGCTCTTTGCCACCCATTCTTTTCTGGCTTGCCTTCTCCTATCTTGCTTTCAGTCTGCTTGTTCTAAAAGGAAAAAAGCTAGCTGAAGAGACCTGCACTACTGGTTATTTGATGTAGATTTTGCTAAAATGGACTGACACATACATACAGTTCTGGCTGGTGGTAGCTGTGCATGAATAAACATAATTACCCGTGGCTCTGATGTGGTATCTAGCTACTGTAGATGCAAAGCATGAATTTAATAACTGTGTATGGTGAAATGGTTATAAATGCACGACTGTGCAGTGTAGACAGGGCCTGATATATCACTCATTTGTACATTTGTAATTAATTGTAGGAACAAGATTGTTCTTTGCGTGTGTTCTTTCTTTGCTGCCAAGCACAACGGAGAGCTATAATGATCTTATACCTTAAGCTTGTAATAAAATATTGTTGGTTACCTAGCAAAGAAATTTCTTAATTAAGTTTGCTACCCAAAATCCCATTGTGCTTTTTAAGATTTTTGGTTTTTTTGCTAGAACCCCTTAATGACTTTTACGTCTGAGTATAATCAACAACAAAATTTCTGATATTTAAGAAACATTTTCTGCATATTTTTTCCATCTGGATATAATGGAGCATAATTTAAGACTATGGGCAGAAGAGGGGGTAAATGATGCATGTAATGATTGTTTTAACATTTACAAGAAAATAATTTATTTAAATTGGATTAAGCCTTAATATTATCACACTTTTCTACCTGATTTAACAGGGGGGGGAGGGGGGGGGAAAGGGAAGAAAACGATTTCATGGTGAAATGTTTTAAGTATTTAGTATTTTCTTTGCTTTTTGATCATCCAGGCATCCTGCCCCACAGCCATGTAAATTTTCTTACATACAAATGTTCATTGCCATCTTTTACATTCCTCTGCTGACAGTGAAGAGGTCATGCTAAATCAAACTGATGGAGAAACTGGACATCATCTTTACCCTGAATGCCCAGATTAATTCTACCAGAACAGAAGTGGGGTAAAAGCAAAGAATAATTTGCTTTTATGTATTACTGCTTTTAAGAACTCTATTCATCATATTGCTAACTCTGGGATATATATTCAGAGTGAGACAAAGAGTTAAGTACCTGCTTAGGTAGGACATGAGACCTTAGGGGTCTGTGGCTTTTTTCTGTCCCCAGCAGTTTTCCTACCAGCCTAATTATTTCTGCTGAGAATGGGTCTCCAAGTCCAAGTCCAAACTTTGTCATCTTTGTCTAATTCTTTTCCCCACTCCAGGAGAGAGGAATCAAGTGGGATAAATTCTGTATCTGTATGCTATCCAGCTCTGAGTCTACTGATTGAAGTGTTTTGTTTATAATAGATGCTGTTTTGACGAGGGAAAAAAAATTCTCCTACAGTCAAAGGAGCTCCATTAGTGGCAGAACCAGCAAAGCCTGGCTTTCTGTAGGTTGGTGCCTCGTGGTTTCATAGTGAATTACAATTATCTCTTTTTTCCTACAGAGGGGTCAGTTGTTAGGTCTCTCTCCCATGTGGATTTTTTAATGCTTCATACGGTTTAAATTCATGTTACAGCTTTTTTTTTTTTCCTTCTTACAACTATGATACTTTTAGAATCACTTTCTTCCCCTAACTATTTATTTTTACAAAGAATGTGTAAATTTGAGTGTTTCGTGTATCTATTCCATTTTGTTAAAATAGGAAAAAAAAAAAAAAAGCCTGGAAACTCAGTGTGGGACTTTCCAAACTTCAGTGTCATAGCAAGCCTAGCAATAATGGTAGTACCTTGCTAAATACATTGCCCACTTTGGGTCTATATTTAAGTTCATGTCTTCTGGGAGACGTAAGTTTGGCTTTCTAGTTAGTCCTGCTCATCCAGTAGAGCTACTGTCATCAATGGAAGATGTTCCAGCTTTATGAAGCATCAAATAATTATTATGCAAATTCCTATTAAAATGACAGGTTATCTTCCAGTCCCATTTTCATTAGAGTCAAATGTAAGTTCCTCATCACCTTCAAGAGGAATTTGATTTCTTTTACGACTGTAAAAGAATTCAGAGGTTGGGGCAGTTTTATTGTTACCAGTGTACTATTAATCACTTACATGTAAACCAGAAAAGATTTCTTCCCAAATCCAATTTCAGTATACAAAGCTGGGTAGTGTGCTTTGTGAAATCTCATATTTGTAAATTGAACAGGTTTTGCTCAATTTGTATTTGTGGTGGTATAATACACATGGAATTCCATGATAACTTTTTTTCTGTAAGAGATTCACTTTTAAAACTTACAAGTACACTTCAGATAAATAGAAGGTTAAATTCTATTGATGCACACATTCTATGTATGTGCATAAGCTTCTGTTTACTTGGGAATATAATATCAGTAGAGTACTTCTCACTTTAAAGTTTATTAATTTCTTTCTTCTCCTTTCTTTGAGGTGTCAGTACTGAGAAAGATGAATCGTTTATTAGTGGGAGGCCTGACACATGGTGAAATCACTATCTGACACTTCAACGACTTCCAATGTTGTTCTGTGAACATTCAGCAAAGTGCAGATGATGTGATGTTGCAGTTCTGTGGGTAGTGTTTTTTTTTTTTTCGCAAATGGGTGAAATGCTTTATCATCATATAGTGCGTGAGATCTTCCCCCTTTGCGATGAATAGATTCTTTATTTTTTAGAGTGATTCATAATCTGATGTAGGAAAAAAATAGAACACATCTGCAACTGGCAGAGAAGATCTTTATATTTCTCCTGAGAATCAGTGAAAAAGCAGAACTCGATCCATGGGTTGTTTTCCGAGGAGAGGGGCGTGGGGGAGGGCACAGATAACATTCTTGGCTGAGTGTTGCTACAGTTTGGAGTCCTCCTCTTAAGACAGAGCATGCAAATCTCCATTGTGTTACAAATGAACTGCACCTAAAGGACAGTTCTCTGCTGGGCACAGGATTACCTCCGGAACAGGGCAGTGATCTCAACCCAAAGACATTTAGGGTGTAAATTGGCATCTGACAATCAGGCCATTGGCAGTAAACAAGTGGGTGTTTGACAATAAGCTGAACAGTTTTACTTACTTAAAAAGTAAGTAAATTTTAATTCTAGGGTCTTCAGACCAGTAAACCGTTCTGCAACTATATGGGTGAGAATTTTTGCCTTACTGAACTTCTTTCCCTTCGCTGTATGTTTTCTATTCACTTCCCTCCCCATCCCCCCCAGAAAGTGTTGCAGTAGTTTCAGATTATTAAGATATATTCCTAGATCATGCAGTTTGAAATCTGAGCAGTGTTACTCCTGCTCCTTTCCCAAGCTACATCACTCACCCATTCAGATGCCCTGCTGTAACTCAAATGTCGCAGGCTGGGATGTTGCAGGTATAGACATGCTTCCCAGTACCAAGCCTGGCATCTAAAAGGTGGCTTCAGGATTTTCTTCTAACTTAACTGGTTCCTCCCTTTATTTCCTCAGAAGCTCATGGTCTTTTCCCAGTCCATCCTTTCTCATTTCTGGAAGTTAGGGGCTTTTTCTCTTTTGATGAGTTTGTATAGTCCCCATCGCTCTGCTGTCCGAGCATCTTCAGTTCCCACTGTCTATCACCATGATCCTTTACAGAATGTGCTTTGCACAGATGTATGTGGGTACAGCAGAACTAAATATTCATCAAACTAAGGTGGTGAGGGAAGACCATGAAAGAGTTGGCAATTAAACTCACCTTTCAAGTAAAGACACAATATGTCTTGTGGGATATTCTCCCTCTCTAGTGGCTAATTTTTGTATCCTTGATTTTGCCCTCCAGGGTTTTGGCTCTCGACTGTTTTACAGCTACTACTGTAAAGAAGCAGGTGACCTTTGGAGATAGTAAAACTGTCTTAATTATGTGTTTGTTGTTTGCTATTGCATGTTCCTCACCAGTATGCACACATCAGATGTAATTATGCGTGCAAAAAGTCAGGAGTTTGAAACCACTTTGCTTACTGCCTTACTACTCAGGATCTGATAAAAAAAAAAAAATAGGTAAACTTCAGAAAGAGAAGAAATTATATCAATTTCCAATCCAGAGAGACTTTGATGTGTCTCTTCCATGTTTCCTTGGCATTCTACATTCAAATAATCTGATGCATTAGGCGTGGTTTATCACAGCTGCCCAAAGTGCCCTGGCTGGAGGGATCTTGGGAGGCTGGCTTTGATCCTGACACGAGCATCTCCTAAACTAACTAAACAGAGGACTGCTCATCAGTGCCTGTCCTGCCGCAGGAATGCGGGAACTCCCTGTGGGCTTCACGGATCACACAAAACCCTATGTGCAGGTGTGTCTGAGGAGAGAGGGCTGCTGATAGCAAGGGGAGGCTGCCCACCCCTTCTGATTCGATGAGGAAGTTTTTTTTAGGACTGCTCACACGCTTGGGCCAGGCAGAAAGAACTAGATCATCACAAGCAGTTTAAATAGCAGGCACAGGGTGGCTCCTCCTGGAGTGCGGTTCCAAGATGGTCTAAGCTGCTCCAAACCAGAGCAATTGCTGCCTGGCTTTGAGTCATCTCTGTCCCCACCCCATGTATTGCACCAGCACTGGTGCTTGTTTGACTTCACAGGGAGCTGAACTGACAGGGCAGTGTTAAGATTTTTTTGAAGTTAGTTCTGTCTTCTGTGCACCAGTTCAGTGTGAGACCAGACAAGCATCCTTGCTGGCACAGGAAAGGGCAGCAGCTGGGGAAGGAGAGACTGTGGCAGCCACAGCTTACATCGGATTAGACTGTCATGGAACCACGGCTACATTTGGAGGAGGCACATGAGCATCTCTGGGTGATTTGAGGGGACAATACCCCCAGGCAGGAGGAGGGGCATTGCGATTGTAATCTCTCCCAGTATGACAGCTGATCCAGAGAGAATATTTGTCCGGAGAGAATATAGTATAAAGTATAGAAGAACTCTCCGAACACATTAAAAAGACCTAGAAGTTTGCTGTCAGTGTTCTATAAAACAAGGTAATTCAACATAGGCTTAAAAGATGTTTGTTTTGCTCCCATCCCTCTCTCTGGCAGCCCACCCCATCCTCCTTTTGCAAGGCATGAGATATCCTCCTGCCCTGGCCCTCTGAGGTCATGGTATGACGGGCACCCTGCCAAACGAGGCTGATCTTATAAGCTGGTACTGCCCTGGTTGTTGCTGGGACTGTTAGCATGATTTTTAATTCACTTCTGTGCTGCCCTCATTTTTTCTCCAGCCCGAGCTTGAAGTGGGAGTGTGCTTAGGTAGCTGTGAACTGCTCTGCTGCAAATTCATGGTCTATTAGCACCTTTTCAAAGCTCCCCTTTCTGTTCTCTGAAGAATTAGAACACAGCTATTGAAAACGACAACACCCCAACGAGCCAACCCCAAACAAACAAAAAAAAATACACTCAAGGCTATTGCACAGTGTCATTGTTTAAAGCTTTGTTTTTAAAATGATTGCTGAGATAGGTTTGTTTACGTGTTTCCTTGCTTTCTCCATAATGTATTTAGAGTTGAAAACAACACCATCGGTAATAAGATGCTGATGAACCTAAGGTAGATGTGACAGCGTAATGCGGATTGTGCGCCTAGAATTTGTCAAAGCAGGAGAAATAACCTCACCTTGGGCAATTTTCAGAAGAAATACACTACAGTATTTGTCAGGTCTGGGTAACTGCTACATAAACATACTACCTTCTGGCATAGGAATATCACTTTGTATAAGGCAGTCACACCGTAAAAGAAAAGGGAGAGGCAGGGCAAAGACCCTGATCTTGCGGAGTCTTACAACGAGCCGAGATCTCAGAAAAGTGCTAAAACAGAAATCAGCCTTCTTTAGGGATAACTACATTTATCTCTAAACTACCTATATGTTTTCTTTGCACTTACATTCTAATAAAATAAACAACGCTGTAATATTTATCAGTGTATTTTGGAGAATATATCTACTGTCATCAGCAGGAATACAAAATTAGGTTACAAATAGACTCTTTCTCATCAACAGATTACTAAAAAATTCAGGATTACTGCCACAGTTGGAGTACACATTTGGCAGAAATATCTTGCAGTATGAAATAACTAGAGAACTTCAGAGTCAAAATCTCCAGTTACCACGCAGTATCATTATAGGTATAATTTTTGTGTTAAAAAATATTTATATGCTTCTTTTTCAAAATACATGCAAGGATCTCATAATTTATCCTTTACTGAAACAAGTAACAAAGAAGTGGTAGAGAGCAGCTGAATTGTGCTAAGATGTTGACCCATGTATGTATGTATATATTTTATTTGCTAGGATGTGAAAAAGAGAACAATGACTTTCATAATATACTCTTATAAAAACAGTATGACAGCTTACACCACAACCTTTACGTGTTTGTAATACCTATTTACACACACATTTTTGTACGGAGATATGAAAACCACATCTTGGAAATCAAAGGGGGCAGATGGAATCAGAAGTATTGAAATTAGAGCCAAAGCATGCAGTAAACTGTAAACCACAGTTTCTTTACCTCTGCAGTCTTAGGTGGTCTTCTTTCTTTGCTATTTCACTGATAGGTTCCAGGCACATGGGTACATGGGTGTGCTGAGATCATGAGTGCACCACCTTTGTCATTTACACTGTAGGAGTCTGGGCTTCTTACTACAAAAGGCAGAATCATCTGCTGAGGTGTGGGAATAATGTAAAAACACCTCGTGTTTCCCTAGATTTTGTATGTTAATTCTAAGAATATGTTATTTTAACTTGATTGAGGCCTCCTTGGAAGAGGAGGCACCTATACAGCCAACCCTCCCAAGGAAACGATGACTTAGGATAAGGCATTCATTTGTTACCTTAAGAGTTGTTAGCATAATGGCAGTGCTTGACCATGAGCACCTTGCCTTTGTCTCCCCCTGAACCTTTGGGAGTCCCTTAGCTAGAGGGATAAAAGCCCAGAAAGTCACAAAGACAATGGAATTCGGCAGCATTGGAAGAATTCCCTTTCACAACATGAAATTACTGGTGTAATTTCCAATTGTTGCAGTCAATGGAACTTTTCTTTTTAGAAGACTGTGCATCAGCATATGCTGTAATGACTAAGAAAAAGGAAAAGCGTGACCTTGGGAAAGGTTTTCAATTTGAGCTGGGGAAAAGCACACTCTGGAATAACTTTGTCTATTGTTACATTCTGTAACGCGGCAACGGCTAAAAATGGAACCCTTTGCGCACCTGGCATGCCTCATAATTTTAATACATGAATTCCAGCCTCCAATTGCCTGCCTTGCAAGATAATGTAAAGCCAGAAGAACCAGGCCACCTATCATCCTTAGTCTCTGTCCAGAATGTTTTGATGGGAAATCATTATATTAGAAAATTTCTGTCTGCTTGCAGAATCGAGAAACAGGATTGTTGACCAGTCGAGTTTTCTTCTTTCTCCTTCTTGGAGAAGAAGATGGATATACCTGCTTTTGAAAAGTTGTATACCTTTTTCCTTGCTTCTGATCAATTTCTGGAGTGTAATGCCATAACGTGGTATGCAAAGGCATGTGGAGAATCTTAGTCAGAGAAATTCTCATCACTTTTGTTCACTTCCAAAGCTCTTTTTTTCCTTAATAGCTTATTCAGTTTATAATCTGAAAGTCGTGGTACAGAGGTTCATGTTAAAACAGGAAATCTCCAATGTGTTCCCATTTTCTCACACCGAGTCTTTGCCTTCTTCACCATCACACAGGAATTTTTAACAGGTCAATAATCCCTGAAAGAGAACATCCATTAAAATGAGAACTCACCGCTGTGAAATACTACTGGCTTTTCTCTGTAAAACAAAAGCAAATACGGATCTTTCTAAACAAAGTAACTTCCAGTTGCCAAAGAGGAGTACTTCCATCTCTACCACAATGTTGAAACATGCCACTAAAACAAAGAGATGTGGTTGATATCCCCAGAAAATATTTATACTGACAGAAAAAGGTAAGAGTCAGTTTTTCAGTTTGGGTTCTGCAAACTGATGTTGATTATAAGTACACTGTTTATTCCAGAAGGGTGCAGAGAAAATCTGCCCTCTGACACTTTCTCTACATGTGGGCAAAAGTAATTTCTGAGGACCCTTTAGAAAGCTTAGGAGGAATAGTACATAGCACAAGCATAAGGCAACAAGGAAGGTCAGCGTGATAAATAAGTTTGTTCACCAGCCAAAGTCCAGCAAAATTGTCCAGATAGCCTTAAACAGCAGGCTGCTCTGTGCCTCAGAGGAAGGAACAAGGGGTTGTGGGTTGTGCCAGTCAAAAGAGAGGGCTAATTCACTGGTGATCCAAAGAGAATGTGAATGCTGTCTTCAACAAGCTCTGTGTGTGTGTGTGTGTGTGTCTGCATTTTCATTGGCCAAGAAGATCATAAAACAGTTTGGGATGGAAGGGGCCTTCAAGGGTCATATAATCCAGTCCCCCTGCAATAAGCAGTGACATCTTCAACTGGATTAGGTTGCTCAGAGCCCCATCCAGCCTGGCTTCCCATGTTTCCAAAGATGGGGCATCCACCACCTGCTCTGGGCAACTTGTCACAGATTTTCACTACACGTATTGCAAAAAAAACCCAAAAAAATCCAAAACAAACAAACAAACAAAAAACCCAAAAAACCCCAAAAACCCAACTTCTTTTTTTTCTAATATAAATCTTTCAGTTAAAAACGTCATCCCAAGCTTGACCTGTCGCAATAGGCTGTGCTAAAAAGCTTTTCCCCATTCTTTTCTATAGGTCTCCTTTAGGTACTGAAAGACCACAATAATGTCTCCCTGGAGCCTTTTCTTCTCCTGCCTGAACAACCCCAACTCTCCAAGCCTTTCCTTATAGGAAGTGTTCCATCTATCTCATCATCTTTTTTGCCCTCCTGAATGTTGCACCCCTTTTATGGTGGGGGCAGTGGAATGGATATATTATTGAAAAAGATGCTCTGGAATCAGATTTACTGATGCCAGTGTCTATGTGAGGATGGCAGTTCATTCATTAACAGCTGTGGAAAATGAGGAGATACCTGAGAGATTCTGGTTCTAAACAGTAAAGTCTTACACACAGGGAGAAAATAAATGACTGGATGCAAAGCCTACGCACAAAGCCACTCTTACTGCATTAAATTAGGTGAATTTTCATTTAATGTTTTTGACCTAGATATTACTGGGAATGTTGATCAAGTCATATCAAAAAGGATATGAGGATATGAGGATAAAGTGACAAAGAAAATGGACACCAGTTTAAGTGCCATAGTTCAAATAATTGTCAAGAAATGCCCTTTGTCTAAAACCTTCTGCCATGATGATTAGCAGCTGTCTGTCCTTTGCTATGTGAAATGTTTTATCAGGACAGATAATTGTGGTCATTATAGCCACGATTCACCAGCATTGTGTTGGTATCAAGAAAAAGCACAATTTGTACTTTGACTCAGTCAAAGTACTCTGGAAAATTTGGATGCTTTTTACATTTCTAAGATATTATTTCTTTTTAATGTACGACAACAGCATTTCTAACACTAGTTACTTCCATAAGGCATCAACTTTTGCACAGCCTTATTGACAGATACAAGGATACTTTTAATTTTAAGTTCCAATAGCTTTAATGCATTTTATTTGGCAAAAAAAATCTACTCCAGGACAAAATGAATTTGCCTCACAAACAATAAAATAGCTCAGCCCAGTACCTGGCTAACTTGTGTCTATTTAGCAATTTACAGTCCGTTGAATATTGGGCTGTAAATTTTCTAAGAACCAGGAAGTGATTGGCTTGTAAACCTTAATAAAACAATAAAGCTTGGCTTTCTGTTAATGCAAATTTAAAATTATGCCCAGTTAAGCTTAGAACCCACGTAAATGGTGAAACTAATTGGCACAGCTATTATGGGACAAACTATTTTGCAAAACAGTGTCTTGTACGGATGTTTTATTTCAGAACAGAGATTATGTTTAAATCCTGTAACTGATACTCTTTTTTATGAAGTGAGCAGTGATTCCAGAATAAATGTACTTTCAAAGAAACTGTAGAAGAACTTGGTAATGCCAATCAGAGAACAAATTACGTTCTGTGAGAAAGCTTAAACAGAGTCCAGGCTAACTTTCAGTAATGCATAATGTAAATCAGGTTAAAAAAAAAAAGCCTCAATTCAACACCAAAACAGACATAGTAAAAAGTTGTCTTTATCTTCCACAATTTTTAGCAAGATAAGCCTTTCCTATTATTGTTTAATGGGAGTTTCCTATGTGCATCAAAGGAAGACAATCCCTTTAAATGCTTATTATTGATTTGCATTCAGAAGCTCAATTGATTGTGGGAGTTCCCTATGTGAATCAAGGAGAGTATCAAGTTAATAAATAATTCACTTAAGAAAACTGCATTGAGATATTGCTAAAGGTTTGCAAAAATCCCGTAAAGTTTTCTCACATTCCTTACTAACTGCTGAAAGTGAATGGAGCTCCTGAAACATTGAAGCATCATCTTCAAAAAAAAAAAAGCTATGCACTCCTTTCCTGTTAACTTCTCAGTGAGGTAGCTGAGTAGGTGTTAATAGATTTTTTTTTTTTCCTTTTAGTTTCATGATTGGAAGATTGAGGCTGAAGTGGTCTCTGATAGTCATCTTGTCTAAACTACCTGTCCAAGCAGGGTCACCTGGAGCAGATTGCCCAGGATTATGTCCAGATGGTTTTTAATCTTCTTTGCCCCGGAGATAGATGCACATAACTTGGCAGTGATCTGCTAGCAAGAAAACTTTAACAGATCAATATTGGAAGCTTATGTCCTCTGCTCCTATTTTAATAGAGGAGTGTTCGAGCACTGCACAGATTTCTGGAGTGTGTTTTTTCATAACACTCTTCTGTCCTCCCAGGTTACGGCTCCTACGGGTCCTGGCAGATGTTATCACAGCTGAGTACAGCTTTGGGGCTCTACATTCACGTTGTCAACAGCTTCTCATTTTGCTTACCGATTGTCTCTCCATTCACAGACTGCAGAAGAAAACTAGTTGGGGAGTTAACTTGGATGCATTTTACCTCTTAACCAAAATATCCCTGGGGATTCATTTGAATACTGAAGCCCTTAAGTTGCATATTCCTGTTAGTATTGTGTGACTTTTGGAGAGATAAACACTTTTCTGCAGATTAAACACTTCTACAGAATAAGCCATCATTTATATAATCCTAACTAAAATTTTCCAGATGAACTACTTACAAGTTTCATGCATGAAATTTGTATGCAGAGCATTAAGAATTTACCCTTTTATAGCCTGATAAACGTATTTTTAAAATTTATTTAAGCTCTCTGGAAATAGAAAAAGATAAATTACTGCTAACCTATCTAGGAGACTTAACTCTGCTGCTTCACTTAAACCACTCTAGTCTTGGACAGTCGTCTAAATGACACATGAATTACTGTCTCCTCAGGACCTTTAGCAAAGCTCAGTGCTTTGTATTTGAGTTACAAGAAGCTTTTAATGACTTCTATGAAGTCACAGGACAGAGCCAAAGATGTATAGTTATACATTCAGAAGACTCTATTAAAGGCCTTTTCAGCTTGGCTATGAATTTACAATTTGAGAATTTCCAAGAGAGTATATTTTCTGAGACAAATTTCATTGCCTTAGGATAATTTCCTTTTTTTTTTCCTTTAATGTGATTTGTCATGGTAGAATCTAGACATTTTCCGTGTGGGTTTACTCTGTGCAGTTCTCTGGCCTGCAAGGAATTAGTTTTAATTAATATGACTGGCAAATGCGTTGTTGAAATAGTCGTTGTGGCAGGCATGCCTTTGTGTTAACAGTTGGGTTAAACAGCCCCTTTATCAGAGCTATTAGCACCTAATATTACTGTCTGATTAAAGATCATTCAGTGGATTAGCCAGTCCCAGTGCTTCCACAGACCGCCAGACAGGTGCTGAAATAAGAAACTATGTTAAGTAAATTAGCACTCCTATTGCATCGTTCCCGGCTTTGTCTTGGCTGTAGGAAAGGAAAAAGTTATTGGGCTCTTTTTTTGTTGTTGCTGTTGTGGGGTTTTATTTGGTTTGGGTTTTGGGTTTTTTGTTTGTTGGTTTGTTTGTTTGGGGTTTTTTGGGTTTTGGTTTTTTGTTTTGGTTTGGTTTGGTTTTTTTTTTGGTCTGTTTTAAGCATCAAGTTATCTGGTACAATTCCGAGACTGAGTCTGCAAAAAAGGCCAGATCAGCACTAAGGCCTTTGTCCTGTAGTTGGCCTGACCTTCCTGTCTCATGTAAGAACACTCCGCCTTTCCTGCACGCACGTTTGTTAGAAGGATCGGTGTGCTTTTACACTAAATACATCATATTTCTGTGTTTGAGTTTCTTTTTTTACATTGGAAGCATCACTGGAAGTAGTGTAGGCAGATTATCCTGTGTCCCTAGAATGCATTTATGTTGAATTCGTACATTTAACGGGACTCCCAGCAACTGGAAATGCGTAACTTAAGAAGGCAGGAAATCCCACAAGAGTTCACAGAGCATAGCTTAGCTGACAGTTCACTTTTTAATGGGTGAAATGAAGCCTTGACATTAATAAGCACAGGCCCCCTGACTTCAGTGGAATTTTGCATCCTTATACAAGTCAGATTTCAGGCTCAATTGTGTCGGATAGCAATTTATAGTACCTTTCATGTCCCCCTGAAAAGCTATGTGTCCTGTGTAGCCTGGGGACTGTTTCTGACAACAAGGCTGCAGAGCAGAAAATAGTGGGCTGATGACGGACAAGACCCCAAAGTTTTTGTGTGCCTTGAAACATGAGCAGTGTGTCTTGTCCCTGTTGATTTCTGTTAATTTTGAAAGGGCTAAGAGTTTAATATAAGTAGGTGGAATGTGAACTAGCCCATAGCAGTACTGTAAGAACTATCTGAGCAGGGCTCTTAGTAGGATAAGGAATTTTATTGAGCTTCTATGAGAGAAACAGAATAAAATAAGCATTATTTATTGTTGTGTTATTCCTTTTTTTTTTTTTTGCTGCTCTCTTTGGAGAGGATGTNAAAAAAAAAAAATCTCAGACTGTCTGCTTAGATGGAGGCAAGTGTTTAAGATGCCTAGGGACCCTGATAAAAAAACAGTAGGTAGTTCAGTCTTGCTTAAAATAGACTGCCTCTTAGGTTAGAAGGTGGGGATGTGTAAAAGGAGCTTTAGAGATGCAGCAAAACATTATGAGACAAAATCCTTCTCCCCCCTACTACCAAACCCCTGAAGCATCACACTGTAAAAGATGCATTAGGTTTATCAATAGACCTTTCTTTACTCAACTGTGCTGCGATTCCTTTTGGGAAAAATGGGGTTTTCATCAAAGACACAGAAGACTATGAAATTGGAAGCAGATGTGAAGTTGGATTGGATAGCTATATAGCTGTTTCTTTTGTGGAAGTACTTTTGAACAAACCCAGCCTTATGTGCTCCTTGCTGTCTTGCCCCATGTAACTCACTTGCCTGCTTTTTACATTTTCCAGGGAATCTGGAGGTGCAGTGTAACTAGCTGATCTAAGTGTAAACTTCTACCCTATCACATCATTTATCTCTTGATTTTCCAGTGCTTTCCTATATTCTTTGGAAGATATGTTTAAATAAAAACATCAATATTTTGCATTGTTAACAAAGTGCAAAAAAACACAGGCAGTGCTCCTCACACAGAGTCTGAATTTACTCCTGGTTGGTAGTGCTTTTGCTGGCCTGGATGAAGTTTACAGCTGGCCCCAATAGGATGCCTTAATTTATGGACGTGCTTTAATTTGTTGAAAACAGATCTCATCTACTTCAAGGAAGCTCTGTCTGCTGGCATATTGAGTGTGTTATTAATGTAATTGATGAACAGAGAGGAGCACAATTTTAAAGATTATTAACCTTTTTTTGGGTACATTTTTATTCAGTGAGTGGGGCACCACATGCATTGTGCTGCAATGAAAAGAGGAGCCAAGCAACAGGATTTATGATGTTGTTTATCCATTGGTGATGCTTCCCCATTTTTGATTTACAGCAGAACTGAACCCGGGCCCAGTGAGGTATGGTTTCAAATCCACGGCTTGCCCAGAATTCACAAGGGTTTACCCAGCTTGATCCAAGACTTTATAATGCTTAGCTGTACATATTCTATCTGCTGTATGTGGACATGCAGTCCCTTGGGAGTTAATTTTTTCCAATGGCAGGGATAGCACCTGATGAAGAGAGCCCCAGGTGCTACTGCATTTGCTCCCAAGGGCAGCCTGGCAGCTGTTCCCTGGCTGCACTGATAATTTGATGCTGAAATGTTCTGCTTTTGCAGGACAGAGGGAACAGCCCGGGGCCTGGAGGACTGCTCTGTGTTACTCAAGTTAGCAGAGGGCAGGTTCTCTGCTTCAGAGGTCCAAGAATGGACGTTTTGGCTCATCCTTCACCTACTCTGGCCTCCCACTACACAGCTGTGCATGCTTTCACTTCCCTGCTCTTCACCCCGTGTTGGCCTCTACATGTTTTCTGCCAACCATCCTCCCCTCACCAAAGACCTGCTCAACTGCCCCTTAATCCACCTATCCTCTACATGCTATACCTGTCTTTTCTGTGCCTTTGGTGAGGTCCACTTCTTCCACAGGGTCAGCCTTCACTTTGGTTCGCTTCTGGTTCTAAGCAGAGGTGATGAGACAGGAAGAAAGAGAGTAGCAGGCACTGCTGAATCTGAACATCTCTCCTACTAAGCTTGGAGCAGCACTGCAGTGATTTTAAACAAGGCAAGTAATTAACATGCCTTCCTGTTGGAGATCAAAGTGAAGATTCAGACCCTGAGATTTAACTACGGAAAATCACCGGCGGGAGAGGGAAATGGCAAGTTTTTGATAAAAAAGTTACTTAAAATATTCCTTATGCAAAGACAAATCAGTATTTTCCTGGAGTAGGCACATGTGAAGTGTGTATGTTTTGTGAAAAGTAATTGTGTGAAACTAGGAGATTAGAATTCAGCCATTACAAGAAATCCAACTCAACCCGTGAATGAAGCTGCTTGTACAAGGCTGAGCCCGTCATTGAAAAGTGCACAGCTCATACCAATCTCCCAACTGTGGGGTCACTCCTTGAATCTGCACAGCTCACCATGTGTAATACACTCCCCAAAATTCTCTAAAACAGATCAGGATTCAGATCCTGTTCTCAACCCCGCCTGCCGTTGCTGTCTCGTAAAACAGATAAAAAATTGGGGTGTAGTTGTACTTTTCCAGAAATACAGGGTTACCATGAATGAATCACTGGTCTTTTTACAGGTCTCAAGGCATTCACCATATGCCTGGTGTCACAAGAACATGAGAACATCTACCAATTTGAAACTGGCTAAACAGCTTCACACTGGCATCTCTAGTTTGTAGTAGGAGTCTTGAGAAGGAACTACTTGAGTTTAGCATTCCTAGTATGGATCAGATACTCTCATCTTCTTGAGCATAATTATCCACCCACCCCCGCCATCTCATCCTGTCTATATTTCCCAGTAGGAGGATCAAAAGAAAGTTAGTTAACTGCAGCATTCATCAGATTATCCAAAGGAGGCATTAATCAGGAGGACAGCATTTCCAAATAATTAAATGGTGGGTTAATGCCATACTTATTTATCTGATTTTCCTGTGATTGTGAGTGTGGCATTTCTCAGCTTAAATCCTAGTAAAAAAGACCCTCTGCTTGAGAGCGTGGTTCTGGAAGGGAAAAAAGAGAAAGGAAGGAAATGTACGTCTTCTTCAGGACACTTACTGCCTACTGATAAGTTTTAATGGAAATTATTATTCTCGGCATTTAGATAATACTTGGTAAGTTCCTGAAAAAACAGTAAGCAGAAAAATATCATAATTTTTTATGTACATATATAGTTATGTAAGAAAGACACTTAGGCTTACTTCCTTACTGTATAATCATTACATTTGTTTTCTATTCCACGTGTCATCCCTATCTTTCTTTTGTCCCAGGTGACCACCAACGGGTCACTAGGAAACAGTCAGTCTTTTCTTCAGGGCATTTCCACCTGTTCTGTTCTGACAGTATCAGTGCTATCAGTGGGTATGTACAAAATGCAGTCACTGATTTGGATTGGCCAACAGCTCAGAAAGTTTTCTGTGAGGGAGGTTGGGGGAGGAGGAGGGAGTGGAAAGAGGTAAACAGATGGAAAGAGGCAGATAACACAATGATTTAAGCTTCATTATGTACAAAACTAAGCTGAAGATGACTGCTGGTGATTACCATTAATGAAAGTTTATCCAGAAAGCAGCAATGAGATGTCAAAGGTGCAGTGACAACAATGATGATAAGTGGCCTCTTCCTCCCACTTCCCCACTTTAATCACAATTCTAGTTACTTTCAGTTTCTATTTGTTAAAAATTGTAACTGCTGGCCAAGCTGGACTCACGGTTCAAAGTCCATTTGAAGTCCTTGCAGGAGGCTGAGATTGATGTGTGTTGAATCCTAGGTCTCTTTCTGCATCTTTACAAATATGGGCATCCTTTGGAAGCGTGGAAATGCTTCTTTATCACAGAGTTCCACAGGCTATTCACCCTGTCTGGGAGATAGTTATAGTAAGAAATGGCACAATATAGTTGTATTCTGTCACCCAGCTTCTGGACATCTTGCAGCTGACAGTTTTATCTTCAAAAATCCACTTTTTTTTTTTTTTTTTAGTAGAAATGGTAAGGATATGTCTTATTTTGTATGTAGCATCTAGATGCTCTAGATAGGTTGGAGATACACACATCTGAGTCTATTGCCATTCAAGGAGATGTATGCTGAAAGTTGTGGTAGGGATTAGGTGTCTAGAAAAGAAATGGTGCCTCATTACCCCAGAGTACCTTAGCCCAGAATTACATTTTATTAGCAATTTGTTGTGATTTCTGTTGAAATCTAAGCTGTGATATACTGTACAGTACAATGGAAGATAGCGAGTAAATAGGGAGAAATTTAATTCTGATAGAGAGCATCATTTTTAAATTTGACTGATAAATCACATTCTTTTGGGCAACTGAGCACCTGACAGTCCCTTCAAGTCAATTGGACCTGCAGATGCTGCTTCCAAAGGAAAGTTGGCCAGTTGAAGTCACTGATGTGAAAATAACCTTAGGCTCCTAAGTTTGGAAATGTTTATTAACATTTTTATCCTTTAGCTGGATATTGTTTTCCAATATATTGATCACAGATCCATGAGTTTTGCAAAGGTGTTTCAAGAAGCTTTACTAAACATTTATTTAAGGTCCAGGAAACAGATTCTGAATGGTGTGGCAGAGACATATGTAGAGACATGTCCAATGAAATACTGTATGTTTGCAAGTGTCAGTCAAACCCCTAGTGCCCTTTAGCTAACATAATAAAGTTGCTATCCAAATGTCTCTACTTAAGAGAATTCAGCATTTAAAATGTCCATTTAAAAATTGATTTGGTTGAATAATGCTGTTCATCTTGTCCGGGGCCCAACATGTCCTAGAGGAGAGTAAAAGGAGTGTTTCCCTTCTAAATGTTGTCAAACCAGAAAGAATGATTGTTCCTCAGTTTTGCATATGTCAGCGTAATAGAAGCTTAGTCATGCAAATCCTTATTACTTGGCAGTTCTGCAGCAGGGAAAAACAGAGCATTACCATATTTTATCAGTGTTTGTAGTTAAAATCCTTTCATTGTGCTTTTTAAGAACAGATGTCAAGACAATCTTGAAAACATAAATACGTGCTGAAAAATATTTTTCTGATTTAAAAAAAGGGGGAACCACCCCCTAGTTAGTTGAATGTGTTAGTTTTCATTTCCATAAAAAGACATGAACTGTTTATATGCTTCCTCGACTTCCACGGGGGGGAAATAAAACAATTACTCAGTTAATGACAGATTATATTTTACTATTACTTAGTGATTCTGCTAAGTGGAGTAGTATACTACAGAGTTTCAAATCATCGAGGATTTCTTAGCCCTTTATGGGACTACAATATGTTGTAGTATGTTGAGTAAATGAGCTGTGATAGAGCAATGATTTACTCATGTAGTCCATAGACACCCATAAAAACCGAGTTTGAGAAAAGCTGGCTCTAGAAACACTAGCAGAGTAAGACAAAGGGGAATGCAGATGTCAGTCACATTTTAAGGTGCTCTTTACGATGACACAGAGCCAAGACTATTGGGGACAAGGTCTTTTCCATTCTTGTCTTTCTCTTTGTGGATTAGTGTCGACCATGAGAAGACACGTAGGGAATGACTGCTGGCCCTATCAGTCCAGATGTAGCCATGACTCACCAGGGTAAGAACCGGCTGGGTCACAGCCACGTATTTCTTCCAAGCTAGCTAGAAGGGTTTATTTGCAAGTGAAGTTTTCCTTTCTGGCTTCCTTATGCGGTAATAATTCACCAGCTTGCTGGTTCCTACGTAGGAATGCCGAGAAGGGGGTTTAGATACTCATTTGTGCTTTAGATGCTCATTTGTGCCCCTGCGCTGTATTCGGGTACTCTGCTGAGGCTGTGAACAGTGACTGCGTGATAAAAAAACATTTGATGCCTCTTTGTTTCAGATCATCAGAGGAATGAATGAGACCTCTTAGCACAGCCTCAGTCTTTTGTGTAGGTATGCAGAGAGCTTTTGTGCTGCCGGCCTCATCTGGATTACCAGGACACTTACTTTGAGAGATATCAGTTATAGGTAAATCTGTGAATGCCACCTGTAGTTAAACTTGCTTGACATTTTTCATCACAAGACCCTGTTTTCAGTCGCTTATAGATTTGTCAAATGTATATTATTTGGACTGAAAATGTACAGACCGGGAGACTGCATCTGTAGAAATATCTAAAGCTTCCAAAAAAGTGTATGTTTTTTTTTTCCTGAGAACAAGTTTAAGAGAAATGTGTTGCTTTTTTGCTTGTCTTAAAAATAAACATAACCAGTGATTTGGAGAAAGAATTCAGTACTTGGGAGGTAGAAATAAATGTGTCCCAATTTTGTGAGGGTCTCGGCTTTCCAAATGTCCTAGCGCACAGGCAAGAAGAATTTGAGAACTGTTAAAACATGTAGTGGATGTAGTGGAAAGTTATTCAGTTGTGGAGATTTAAGGGAAACTACTTAATAACTATATATTTTCTAGGTTGTCATGATAAGATCTTTTCACCTGTGAGAATGAAGGGGAGGTCATCCCATTCACAGAATCATATATGGGTGATTTCTTGCTTGCAAAACACTCAAATAGTACAAGGATGGAGTGACAGAAAAGTCAACAGATTTTCAGAAGTCTGCCTTTGTAGCAAGTCTTGATTACAGCTCAGTAAATATCTGTATTCTTGCATTTCATGGAGAACAGTAAGGATAATAATAATAAAAAAACCACCTGCACATTCCCATATGTAATAATTAGCATCTAATCTGTTCACTGAATGCAGAAATGGCTTTGGGAAAAAATAGTCCTGTCATCCATAGTCCTGCGTGCAATGTGTACGCCAAGGGGCCTGAAATGCAATTGTCTGGGAAATCTTGTAAGGTTATAAGTTTTGAATGATTGACTTTTTATTTGTAATGTTCTTTTAATACAGTTATTCGCATACTTGCTACTTGGTATTATCTGTGATACAAGCAGTAGAGGAGGTAGAAATGCATGAAAATAAAGTAATTCTACACTGAAGGAAAGAATAAAAAAATTATTTTTTTAAAGCCTTGGATAACTTCTGTTTTGTCTGCAAAACCTTTTTCTTGGAAGAAGGTGTTAGACATAGCAATGTCGCTTGGATATGGACACCATCACATAAATAGCATGCTGTGAATGATACTTTCTGTGGCTTAATCAATATCCTACGATGCCAGAAATAAAAACCAGAAAAATCCCTCAAAAAACAGTTGTAAATTCAATGCTTCACTTAATTGGTAATATGTTGGAATTTACTCATAAATACATACTAGTTTTAAAAGAGTGAGAAAATAAACCTTGCTTTATACTAACATCATAACTATTTGCAGACCAATATTAATTATCTGTTGATTAAATTCTGGAATGATAAATTTTCTTTTTTTAACTAGCCAAAGAATGGTAGATCTATATTCTTAACAACAGTTATCATACAGAAACATGTAGCACTTTTCACTCGTATTTCAAAGAACACTGCAAAAGTTTCACTCTTTTGTAGGTGAGAAAATAGTGGAGAAAGGTGAGGCGCTTGTCTAGAGCATCATAGCACGTCTAATATACTGTATTCTGCACATAGCCTGGTGCGTCCCAATATCACTGCATCAGAGCTGCATTTTGTGTATCCTGAGATGGTGTATCCTTACAAGTGTCAAACAGGTCTGCAGGATGCCCTTGCACAGTGAAATAACACGGATTTTGATTGTTGTTTCGAAGAGCACAGACTCGCAAAAGTGATTTGAAAGCTAATCAAAGCAGAAGGATAGAGGAGAAAGAGGACTGTAGCTGGCTAGCACGTTTAACACAATTGTCAGTGTTTAATTAGGAGGCACTTAAGGTTAAATATACAAGCATGGCACTGGGGATTTGATCTCTGGTGCTACGCAAAAAGGTGAGAAATAGATCAAAATCCACTTGAAGTTGTGAGAACTTGCAGTCTTGTGAGCACTGGAAGTTTAAAGGTACAGTCAGGCACGAACTCTTTCAGCAACCGTGCTAGTTAGCTTAAACTGTCTAAATAGTAGCGCCACTCACTTTAACTTCAAGTGGCTGCGGGAGTGTTTCTGTAAGCAAGCTCTGCCAACAAATGTGAGGGGGCAGTAACCTCTGCAAAGAAGTGATGATCAACAGCTGGGGCTCTAACCTTTCCCTAGCATGTCTCTGTACAGCAGGGAACATCTGTTCAAAGCCTAACTTCCAATATTTACAGAACAAAGGTATAGTTTGTTTTAAAAAATTGCTTGTATTAGCTAAATAATGAGAAGTGCTTTGATTCTGCTGGTGCTAGAACCACCCAAGTTTTACTTTCCTTACTTAATTAGCATTAATTTATTCAGAAAGATCAAGATTTGGATTTTCAGTTTCTTTATTTAAGTAAAGAAAATAGAGCTTAGGTCATGCAAGATTCTCTTAGCTTAGGGAAAAAAACCCTTTTATGTTACTCATTTGAGCTTTTTTTTTTCATCAAACTGTGTAAGGATCAAGACTGTGTGTGCATAATATTTAGTGATAAAATTCTCCCAAAACATGTCACGATTTATTTGGTATCATTTCTCTATGCCAAGCAGATGAGAGTATTCACTGCTCCCATTAAGTGTTTGAGGTTTAAACACATGCTCTTGAAAAATGAGCAGTAGAGAAAGATGCTTCCTACACTTCAAGTCTTACTGGGTACTGATATCCATTAATTTCTTTACTCACAAAATGGCATCATGAACTTTAGCAAGACAGTTGCTCTTTTGATGTAAGAAAGACCAAAGCAGCATCCAGAACATGCACAGTGCCATAAGAAACTTCAGGGTATCATGGTTCTTTATGTCACTAATTTGAATTTAAATGCTGTGTTATACTTATTTTCATAAATGAATAGGAAATTAGTTTGAAAAGTTAGGATAAATGATCCACGAAAATAATTTCCTTCTCTCTTTTTTTTTTAATTTTATTTTTTTCCCTTTGCCTGAGAGTTCTTCTAGCTGTATTTGTGTCCATGAAAGTACAGCACCTGCCAAAGGAGGATAAGGTCAAGCTGAGTGTTGAATCCTACACTTGTTCCTGGGGCATTCCTTGGTTAAATCATGCATTTGTTAGCCGTAGAATAAGTCTGCATTTAACAATCCTTGAAATAGCCTGAACCTTGAGTAAGAGCATTTTATTATACAAAAGGAGACAGGCAGAAGAGCTCTTGTAAATATGTTGTCTACTGCCAGAACACAAATATGTAATTTGTCAGTATGTTTTTGTGAACGAGAGGAACAAAAGTTATTTTAAACATCTCCCTTCTTTTCCTCTTCCCTTTGAGGTTATGGCTGTAATGAAATACCCAAAATGTCATTTATTCCTCTCTGCTCTGCTTTCAGTATGAGTCTCCAAAGCAACAAGCAACATCTTTTGTGGAAAAAGGATATCTGAAAACCATTCTGAGTACTGCAAATGGTGAAATAAGAATGACAGTAAAAGAAGTAGGTTAAGTGGTGTCTACTGAGAAAGCTCCCATGGAACTGCTGAGTGAGGATCACTGACGCTCATTCACGTAATTATGAAACTTAGTGAAGATGAGTTGTCAGGAGATTTCTAATTAGATAGGGCAGCCAACCCCAACAGATAACGTTTCCTACCTGCACTACCAAGGGGTGTTACATTAGAGAAGTTAGGGTGTTGTTCTCCCAGTGAAATAGCCAAGAAAGTATATGGACAGGTGGAAAAACACATGGAAAGGTTTTGGGATGAGTCTGTTTGAGTGTACTGTATTCAATTCTAGGTTATTCAGCACAGTTGTAAAGAACAAAGGTCTTATGCTATCTGGAAAGCGGAGAGGTAGGTATATACCCAGTAGATGGGCTTTTCATCACAGTTTCCCTTTCCCTTGATTGTGCCTTTTAAAGATGATATTAACACATTGTCCTTACTGCTCTGCTTTGCACACATCACAGAAATGAGAGTGAAAAATACCCTTCACTATTTGCAACTTACAGTTTTAAACATCTCCTTTTGCACTTGGAGCAGCAAGTTATGTTGTTGTATAGAAGAATTCTCTATTTACTTTGCATGTAGCTGTTCTTTTAGAAGATTATTTTTTTATTCAGGAAAGTGTTAGTGGCTGCCATCAGATGGTTCTTACATCTATGGAAAGTCTGGGTTCTGGGTAGAGATGTTAAATGTGCTAAACAGTTTTCCTTCAGGCTAAATGATAGGAATATTTAAACATGTCTTTAGCTGCTTGTAGGAAGGCAATAATCAAGCAAAGCGAAAGCTGAGCAGAATTCAGCTACTCAGTCTGAGAGACCTGTTCCAAACGCAGCACAAAAAATGTCAGGTGAGAAGCTGCGAGCATGGCTTAGGAGCAAGGAGGGAGTCAAGGCCCTTTGGCTCTTATGACTCACTGGCCAGGGAGGCTCGGGCAGCATGCTGAGCAACAGGAATGGCTGCTGTTGTTTGGTTTTTATTTACTTTGTGTGGTTATATACTTTGCAAAGAGTATTACACAAAATACAGCTGCAATGAACACCTGTTCATGTCATCATCTGCTTCCTTCTCAGGGATGTAACCCGTGGCTAGAGCTGCACAAACAGCCTGGCAGGATACAGGTCTGCCACCAGGTTATGGCAAATCATTTTGAGTGACAAAATGTTCTGCTTCTGAAAGATTTGAGATGCAATGACCAGAGAAGAAACACGAGTAACTTTATTATCCTTGGCACAGGAATGAAAATAGCAGAGACCTCTCTTCTCTCTTTAAAGAAGCAGTTGAGAAGCTTTGATGAGAGTGCATTTGTTACTTAGGAAAAGGACCAGACAAGGTGGAGATGAGGTATATGGAGAATGGAGCAGCATTTACACTTGTAAAGACTGCCCAACTACACAAGGCATCCCTTTGCATTGCTGCAATTTTATCTTTCCAGATATTTACTTGAGTAGTTTGGGCAGTACTAAAGCCCAATGACTGAAAACAGGATCTATTAAAAATGTGTGATTTGGCAAAATGCAGGGTGGGTGCACTCAAAAGACGATAGCTGCTTGTAAGCTTGGACCAGTAATTACTCATGAGGAAGTTAAAAAGGAAAAAACTGAGCAGAACACGGATGCCAGTAATCTTATTAAAACACACTTAGAAAAAAAAGTGTTCTGTTATAATCATATTATTAATAATAACATTGATTTATTATAATTATTATTATTACAGCTGGGATAATAGCTGGGGTTTCCAGAGATGTCAGTGGGAGCTGTGCATGATTCTGAGGTGTGATGCTAATATCTTAAATTAAAAATGCACTGGATTGCAACAACAGTGAACATTGTGAATACAGAAATAAAAGCCAGTGGCAAGCTGTAACCTGTCTGCACCAAAGTCAGTGAGAAAAAGGCATATTGTACTTTGTATTATTTGTACAGTAGAACATGATTGAACAATTAAAGGCTTGTGTCATAGTGGATACACGTAGGGAAAGTACTGCAACCTTGATAAGTCTCTTCACACACTAGGCACAATGAGCTACTTTTTGTGTGTGTTTTGTGTGTGTGTCTTGTTGTGCTAGCAGCCTACTGAAATTATGGAATAAAATGGGTGGGCATGGTATGATCCGTTTTTTATTAATTGCAAAAAAATCTAGGATCTTCAGATGAAGAGTGCTCAAGAACTGTGAAACATCTTTTATTAGGCCGGGGGGGCAGGGTGGTGAGGGGATGGAGAATGGTACCATGGGCCCTGGTTCAGACAGTGCTTGTTTAAATCTATCACATCTGAGTGGGGCGCTTAGAGGCGTGTTTAACGCCAAATGTGTGAAACCTTGTTGAGTAAGTTAAGCATCAGCTGAGTTAGGTGTATGCTTGTGTGCAGCTTGCCCTCTTCTCGGCTCTATTACTCTGCAGCCTCGGAGACTTAACTGCAGACGGAGAAAACTTGGCAGTGGAGCTGGTTTCTTACCCTGATAAGTTGTAGCAGACACATGGGTGATACTGCCTGTTAATTTAGAAGGCATTTAACACTTAATCATGGTTGTCTAGTACAAGCCAGGAAGGACACTACTTTCTGCAGCCTCTAATTGGGTGCCATCAGTAATATAAGCCTAAAATTGTCCCAGTCAGCAACTGTATTGCCTAATCAGCATGAGCGTGTGCCCATTGGGGATCAGACATAGATAAGCGGGAGAGAGCAAGAGAGAGATCTGAACATATCTACAAGATGAGTGGCATGTCAGGAGCATAGAAGATGTCTAGATTTATGTGCTTTTTGGCAGCACTAGTGAGCTATTAATCATTTCTCATGAATAGGGCTCTTGTAAATCAGAGGTAGGAAACACTTTTCATGGATAATCATGGCAAAAATGTCAGCTTTGCTAGTTGGTCATATGCTGATAGGATGCTTAGCACTGGAGCAGACTCAATCTCATGCATGAAATCAAAATAGTGCTCCCTTTACATGATGAGTGGAAATGAGGGAGACAGCAGAGAGGTGAACTTCCATCAGTATTTGAAAAGCAGAAAGCTAATGTATGGTAACCTATAAATGGAGACCTACAGTTTTTTTAAGGTGAAGCTTTACTGAGGGAGCCAGAGCTGAGTTTTAGTCAGCATCTGGGTATAGCATAACACATTTAATAAGGCACACTTTGCATCATTTTAACAGCTGGCTGATCAGTTCATGGTTTTCCTTTACTTTTATTGCCCTGCAATTTACTGTATATGGCCCTTACGTGCAAATACCTCATTAGTCACAGGGTTGCATATTTCATGAAGCATACTGAATGTGCTGTCAGAATTAAATATTGTCAGGATAACAAGCAAGGGTGGGGTTTTTTGGCTTTATCACTGAAGGCGACGTTCAGGGTGAATAGAAAAGCTGGAAAGCAAAACACAGAAGGTCTCCCTTCAAACTGTGCAAGGCAACAGGCTCTGGTGTATTAAACATGTCGCTCAAGGACTGACATTTAAAGATCTCCTGGAAGTGAGTCCTGTGTGAGGCAGGTGGGTGAGAAAGCCTCACCCAGGGCTTTCCAGTGCATTATTTACTGTAACAAGTTGGAGCTGAAAATCTCAGTGGCTAAATCGGGATTAATGCAAAATAGTTCTCAGGTTAAAAAGAATGGTGTCCTCAAAATGCTTTTGGCTTAAGAAATTTCCTAAGGTTCATTTCCCTAAGTGACCACCCCCCTGCCCTTTCCCAGTTTGTTCTGCTGGCCTCCAGCCCTATCCTGTTTCTCTATAAATTAGCAACATGCAGAAATGGAAATGACACGTAACTGCTGTCCAGGTTAATGCTGGTGCCAGCCACACTGGGGAATAGTTTTGGGCACAGTCTTGGGTAGCATCTGTAAGGGTTCTGCCCCACGCTGGTGTTGGGATGGAGGCTGCCAGGTGATTGTTCCTTGGCATAGAGGCTGCCAGGTGATCGTCCCACACTGCCAGTCCAAACACGCTGAACTAACGACCTATGGGAGACTTTTAAATGCATTTCCTGGGAGTTGTGGGAAGAACGTCCAGGCTTTTGAAACTTCTTGGGAAACATCCATAAATCCCCGTGAATCACAACCATTTTAAAATCCCCTTTCAAATTAGAAGTCATGGGTTTTGTTCAGAAAAAAAGAAATAAGTGTTTTGAAAAGCAGTCATGAATTAGCTTGTAAACAAAAGTATCCTGACAGTCACTGACAGTCCCAGTGTTTTCCTGTATTTGGGCCAGCCCAAGACAAATTGGGTCAGAGCTGAGCTTGAGATGGGGATATGTTGGCTCCACAGGCATCTCTGCATTCGATGTTGCTGTTGTGTTTAATGCTGCAGACCCGTCCCAAGATTTCCAGTCTTTTCCCTCAAACACCAGTTGGATCATGCTGGACTATTTCCTTCCACGTGGCTTGTGTTTTTGGGGGGATTTTATTATTACTTTAATTCTTGCCATTTTCAGGGTTGTGAAGCTTAGGGTAACCCCATTATAGCTATGGGGATGAATTTGCCCTCAGATAACTTTTATCCACCAGAAGAAGAGATTTCAGCACGCGCGGTTTCTCAGGCAGTCCTAATTTGCTATTGCTTGCAGTGGGAAATTAGCAGAGAGTGAACAAATCCCCTCTCCTTCTCCCTCTTACTCAAAATTCAACATGTCCTGTCCACAGTTCTTCAGATTTACAGTGTTCCTGTGGAATGTGCAGTTCAGAACAATTGAAAAAAACATAAACCAGAGAACATACATTTTCAAACAGGTATCATTTTCCAGCATCATTTTTCCTTTCTAGGTTTTCGGTCGTTCCTCTCCTTCCCACTCTCTGCCACCCCTAAAGCTTTCCTTATAAGTGTTACTTAATTCACTGTTGTGAAATGAGTTCCCAGACCTCAGTAGCCATCTTAGACTTTCTGTAGTTTCTGTTATCACTGTGTCAGGAGTGAGATTTAAATATGAATGAATTTCGGGAGATGCTGAGAAAGGAGTGGGGTGAGAGTCAAGCTGCTACATATATAAAATATATATAATGCACTATACATAGTATATTATGTATATAAAAATATACTATGCTGACCTATTTTCTATTTTTTTTTTTATTAGATGCGAGCTAACACGTTTCAGCTATCCTTTTCTTTTGCTAATTTAACAAACTTGATGCCTTTCAGATGTGGGTCCATGAAGCAGACTGTTGCCACAATTCAGTCCTGCTTCTCCTTTCTCAGCTCCTGGTTTCACAGTCCTACCTTCCTTGCATTGTCATCCCTCTTGCTTGTTGTAGGAGGCTCCATTCAAGTGTTTGCTTTTGCCGAGTTCAGTGAGTTGAAGGGGTGCTGGGCTGTCACGGAGGGAGCAGCATGAGGAAGCTGGGAGAAGGGGCTAGGGGAAAGAGAGGAGTAGGAGGAGGGATGGGAGAAACAGAGCTGGCTGTTTAATTGTAATAGCCTTAGCTGTCCTTACCAGCGGGTCCGTGCAAAGCCGGCTGAAAGGATTTGCCACAGGGCCGTGGGGAGGAGGCAAAGTCCGTGTGCCAGCGCCCTGACCCACCTGCCGTGGCGGTGCAGAGCCCATGCTCAGACAGTGGGGCCCTGCTCCCTCTGGGGCTCTGGGCAGGGAGTGTTGCCCCGCCGTGAGGACGGCGTTGGACCTGTGCGGGAATCGAGCGCCAAGCCCTTGCGTTGTGGAGCAGTGCTTGGCACGGTCCCGATGAGCCGCGGAAGCAAAAGCCGCTGCTGCCTTTCGGTTCAGTTTCATGTGCCTCGGGAACCTGTGCGCCTCTGCGCTCTCAGAGCCATTACCTTCAGAAAATATCACTCCACAGCACTTTAAAAACTGATTCAGATACTTCTAATGACTTGTAACTTGGGTGCCAAATAGAATAGGTAGAGCAGGATATTTTTCATCAAGTTCTTGTTAAAAAGAATGTAAAAAACATTAATTGATATAAAGTCATAAAGATCTGGGGCTCCAGTTATTCCCAGAGCCCTTAGGGTGAAATTAACCCTCGAGTAGAGGCTCTTTTAAGGCTTTTACAGCACGCCAGTCCCATGGGGGGTCTGAATAAAAATGTATTATGGAACAATTTTGCTGTATAATTTTCAAGTTGAGTATCTGCCTGTATCTTTTCAGTGTTTAGCTGACTTATGATACTGCAGTACATATATTGATCCCTAATCTTAGACAGATTAAGCGTTCTAATATAAAGCCACATCAATAAATTTGTCAACTTGATAAAAAACTGACCCACAATAAAGCAATACTTAATGTTGAGTATACATAGTCTATAAATGTTTATTATCTACTTGTTATAGAGGAACCTGAGATTAGTTTGGTAGCTATACGCGATAAAGTGTAATTATACATATATACACATCAAATTATGTGTATATATATATGAATATATACTTTTTTTAGCCATTGTTAGGAGAAGTCAGAGGAGAGAATAAGGTCAGGAATTCCACCAGTTTTTCTTAGTCACACACTGGACAAAGCATGCTCCTAGTCCAGACTAAAGAAAATATTGCCATGAATTAATATGACGTTTCTTACTGAAGAATACTTCATAACAAGAGTAGCTGCTTTTGCTTTCCTCTAACGCTCCCTGTGATTTGGTGCAACTTTTCCTCTGTATGTTTTCTTTAATTTTTATGTTTTATGTGAAAGCTGGACACACTGAATTTGTTTGTAATTTGGAATTTAAAGCAAGGCTCTTTGTTAAAAGCCCAGAGGAAGTTTCCATATGACTTATGGGCCATTTGGGCTCAATTGAATTTAATGGGTTTCAGCTGCACCTCCACAATGGCTTTGAAGGAAGTGAAGGGAGATCTATAGGTCTTAATTGCTCAAGACTGGCTTGTTTCTCTTGAAAAGACTTTTTCCAAGAAGCAGGTTGGGAGTATTAAAGTATATATCCTCAAAGGGATGAAGGAACTGCCGTTTGAGGAAGGGGCTAGGATGAAAATAGCTTTAAGAGTTACTCAGGAGCTGAACTAGGCAATCTGAACTGGTCCATGATAAGTTCTTGTTTGTTTGCTTAAAAATAATCAAATAATTGGAGGGCACGGCTAAGCCAAACTTCCTTTATAGTCCTTTCAAGAAAGGAATGGAGATCTTGGAACTGACAAGATAAATTAGGCTGAGACCAAAAGAGAAACCCAAACAGATAGTCCCCTTGGCCTCTCTCATGCTGGTTGACAGACATGAGTGTTTGAGTCAGCAGGTGAACCATGACTTCTAAGAGCGGTGGTTTGTTTATGCTTCCACTGTACAAAGCTTTTCAGAGGAACAGAGCAAACCTAACTGGGCAAGTTTCCATTTCAATTTCACATTTCCTTCTGCATGTGTGGCGCCAACTGGCCTTATAGATTGTTGTTAGTAAGTTTGTTAGGATTACCCCTGGCTTCGCATTAGGAGGTGTCTGACCCATAAGAATCTCCTATGACCCTGTTTTCCAGGCAGGCAGGAGAACATGTGAAATGCAAAGTTAGGAATATAAAGGAACTACTGTCTTGTTCAAGATAAGCCAAGAGACCGCATTACAGGAAGTTAACCTTTGGTGTACTCTGTCATTTTGGCCAGCATCATACAGGCAAGTAGGAAGGGGACATTCTCCTGAGGTACCCGGCAGATGAATGCCAGATGGTACTGTCATAATACACAAAAAATAGCTAAATACCTACCGGTTGTGTTCAGTACAAAAGGAACATTTTTCTTTTTCTGAATCCTGCAGGGCAGAACTCAGACAAGCATCTTAATGCAAACATCGCAGTAACTGAAATGTGAAGCAGGAAATCCAGAGAATTCTCCAAAAGCTTTAAGTAGCTTTTTAAGCTTCATTCATGTTGGGCCTAATGGATCCTCAAAGAAGAGAATGGTTTATCAAAGACAAGAATTTTAAGTACCTCGTGTTTATGTGGTAGGTAAATGGGCGTTTGTTACATTTGAATTGTTTCTGAATGTGCAGAGAAAAATATCAGGCCACCATCGGCAGCAGCACAAGTGATGCAGCAGCGCCTAGCTGGGGGGAAAAGTGTTTTCTTTTCCCGTGTTAAATTATGTTCGTTTTAATTTCCATGCAAAATCATAAGAATAAAAATATGCTGCCCTTTAGGGGAATGGCATTTTGCTAAATACCATGCATTGCTACAAACCTTAGATGTGAAGGGCCACATGCAAACATTTACATAGAAGAACTTTATGGATGTATAGCTGGGTCTCAGTCTTGCAGGAAAAAATATTTCTGACAGCCTGGCTCTTTCAAGCTATGACATTTATTGCCTGTAGATAGAGGCCGAGTAGGTAGGTGTGATGTTGTGACAGAAACTGAATGGTTAACTCTGCTTTTCATTTCTTGTCCTTAAATCCACTTCACCCGGCTTTATATAGCCTGTTCTCCTAATATGTGAGATTGCTATTAGCAATGCACTTACATATGCATGCCTCAGTCATTATTGTCTGGCATTCTGGCCTATTCCAGGTTAGAGAAGTCTTCTTCTAAGCTTCCCAGAAATGCTGTAAAGTTCGTCTGTTCGATTTCTTTGATGGTTGCATCTTCTTTCATTAACTAGGGTAGCTGGTGTTGAAAACCAAACAGAAGGTAATAACAGACCACAGCAAGCTGTCTGTTGCTGCAGATGGAGGATACCTCTAGGATTTGGGTCAGAAAACACTTGGCAAGCATCCCTCTGAATTCTTCTTGTCACATGTTGAAGAAGCCTGCTTAGTGGCAGGGGTGAAGAAGGAAGCAGAAATCTTAAAATGGCTGCAATACAATTTTTTTTTTGTTGTTTTATTTTTGTTCAGCATCAGAGCTATTTACAGCATATCTTGCCAATTTATTCATACTGTTGCTGTCATGGGTTTTTCCTGATTCTCTGTTTTCAGGACCTCCCCCCGCCCCATGATCCCATTTAAGTGTGCAGTGGCAGGACAAAGGAGAGTTACTTATGCCCGCTTTTAAAATGGGACCTTGCAGAGGTACTCTAAGAAGCCATTTGTTTTCTTTAAACGTAGTTCAGTTTCACACAGGCGCTCACACACATTCAGATGGTTTCCACTTGAGATTCCTCATCTAACCCAAACAGTTCGCAGCCGTGGCTGTGGAACTGTGAAGGGGCTGTCCTGACGCCCTGCTCTGCCGGCAGCCCTGCCTTTCTCTGCTGCTTGTGAGAAGAAGCAGAGTGGAACCTGAGGGAAGCCTTTGTCCTTTTGGAAAGTCTGTCACACCCTCCGCTGCCCTGGGCAGAGTAAATTTGAGGTTTGCAAGCCAGTGGTGTGTTTAGAGATGGCCGATACGTGTGGCCTGGAGGGGTAGAGGGGTGAATTGTGCCATGAAACTGTCTGTAACCTCTTCCTTACTCTGTCCCTGTAAACTAATACACCATATTGTTTATAGTTCTTCAGCACAGCCTTTTAAACAAGTTTTCAACAAATGCCTCTTTCTTTTCCTCTTCTAGGGCGTGCATAAGTTATGTAAGATTCTGGAGCAATGGATGGTGGCAGAGCTGTTGGACCTGCTGCCCTGCTGTAACTATTGCCATACAGCTTCTTCTGTCCAAGCAGTCTCTTCCCTAGGAAAGGTTAGAAACTGCCTGTGCCCCGACACCTCC
This sequence comes from Phainopepla nitens, assembly GCA_013400175.1. NCBI lineage: Eukaryota > Metazoa > Chordata > Aves > Passeriformes > Bombycillidae > Phainopepla > Phainopepla nitens. The sequence goes on along the minus strand of VXBQ01011171.1, from coordinate 476,271 downwards.
CTTTGCCAAGAAACAGTCCCTTGGTACAACTGAAGCTTCTGTGGCTGTAGGCAGGGGAAGAGGATGCTGCAGGCATGAGGCTGGCCTGGAAAGAATGGCCATAGAGGTGGGAAAATGTCCACATTTCGTTCTAGGTCCTGGAGATGCTGCATTGTACTCCCTTGATTCTGTCACATTGCTTTATGGGGTCCTGAAAATCCAATTTACCAGTCACAATGCAGTATATCAGCAACATTTTTTGTATTTAACCAGTAGGAATTATTTTGCAGATATATCTCCTTTGTCTGCATATCATCTGGAGAAGTACTTGGTGTGTATACACATGTAGACCAGATTTCTTTATTTGTATTGCCATACTGGTTGTGTTGCCCATTGTTCCACAGGTTTACGTTAGCCTCTATAGAGGTACAAAATCATAACACTTCAGAGCAGCACATTTAAATAGATCATATCCATTAATTTCGTTAGGGAGGGAAGTTTTCTTTCATGTTTTCAATAATGTGTATTATTTTTTTGTGGCTCAAAACCATGCAAAAGGGAAAAAATCCCACTATAAACATAACAAATGAAAAAACACAGAGTTTTGCCCAAGAAGCTCACAAATTAAATTTAAACTGAGATGGTAAGATAGATTAACAAACAGATGAGAGGCAGTAAGATAAGAAAGGACAAGGGTTACAGAAATAAGATTATTTGCAGTCCATGCTGTACACCCTAATACACTTCCTTATTCCCTGTTCTATCCCTAGATGCTGCAGAGAAATGGCCAATGATTAGCTCCCAGGGGCAGAGAACTGTCTGTGTGGTTTGTTTTTATAGTGCCTAGTTCGATGGGACCCTAATTCCCATTTGGAGTCCCAGAGTCCTGTAGCAATACAAGCAACACACACAAAGTAGTAGCAGTAAGATCCCTTGGCCCAGCGCCTTTCTCAGTGCTGTATCCCAGCCTAACCTAAGAAAGGGAAGGATTATATAGCTTGTAGGGATGTAGCCATTACTTTGGGTGTTTGTTCTTTTTGAAGTTTGTTTATCCCTTTCAGAAAAGATGTTTTGACCACTGCCCTACTCCTTGTTTGATACTTAGTGATATCTGAAATGTTTGGCTCTGACTACGTAAAGGTAAGAATACCAGAAAAGAGGACCATATATTTTCTGGGCATAGTTTGTAACCCAACTCCTGACAAGGAAGTGGGAACACAACAGATTTTTTTTTTTTAATAAGATCACAGTAGTTCTCAAGAATAATTATCAGAAATTGTGATGCTTGCCAAGGAGGCATCAGAAAACACTGACCAAAGCTTTTGCTTCTGATGTCTGAGGTGAAGCCCAGGTTTGAAACTGCCTGCTGAATCCTGGTAGGTCCAGGTCTATTATGGCCCAGCAGAGTTTGCCAGGCTCAAGGAGATCAGTAACCTCATGGGCTGTGAAATGTATGGTCTGCTCCATCAGGATTAGTGTGCGCAATTGGCTCCAATTCGCTGTTCTCTGAAATTAAGAATAACCTGGAAAAGTCAAACTGTGTTTAGAGCTTAGTTTTGCACGTGGTCTGAGCCAGCTTTCATGCCTCAGACATGCGTCTAACATATTTTGGCTGCAAATGTAAGGTGTTAAAAGTTTGGCTGGGAAAAAGCTTAAATGCTGCTGCTTCACTGGTTTGGGCCCCACAGTGGCCATTGTTCTCCACTCCTTTACCTGTTATTTCATCCTTTAAGTCCAGCTCCCTCCAGAAACATGAGCTCTCATTCAGCTGGTAATTCTTATATGTCCAAGTAATGTGGATTTGGATCAAGAAGACATGGTCAGAGTTTGTCTAATTAACTTCCTATCAGTATAGCCAAGCCAGAAATTTAAGGTACAGTAACTCATTTTATAGTCACTCTATCTGGCACTGGATATAGATTGGAAAAATTCTTTGCTTAAGCAAGATGTGTGATAGTATTGTTATGCTATATTAAAATATTAAAGTGCTCTTTAAAAATAAATTATATTCTCATGAGTGTGAGAGACAAGTATCACCTGCCACAGCCAGACCTGACACAAGCAAATCTTCTCCTTCCATGAAGAGAAAAAACAGCCAAAGAGTTGTATCCTAGTCTTTCTTTCTCTTTTTTTTT
>VXBQ01011171.1:380816-474135 GCA_013400175.1 Phainopepla nitens | reverse complement strand
TTTTTTTTTTTTTTTTTGGAGCCCCTAAAGTATTTGGTGTTGAGTCTTCAGAAATGATAGATAAAGCATTCACTGTGGGTGGAAAACCACATTAGGAACCACACCAGTTCATCAGGGCTGTGCATGCACATCTCCCAGTGTTAAAACAAGGCTATGTATCAAAAAAGGGTCCCAAATATTTAGGGCAGAAATAGTCACTCCTCTTGTAAGAGCTCTTTTTCTTCTGGGTTTTCCTCTCAGCTTCCAAAAGCTGCCCCTTAAATGCCACTTGTGAATGGAGAAAATTATGCACTTTCAAATTCTCTCCTGGGGACTGAGGGCTCATATCTCTCCCTCTCACACTGATACTGTAATTTCACACTATTTTTTTTGCCAGCAGTTGAGCCTTTCCTCGTTATATATGACAGGCATGTTTCATTTTCATTAGGGCTTTTATACTTTGAGAGGCCTGATGAGCAGGGGAAGGGAAGTGGCTGGATGGAAGCAGTGCCACCTGAAGGGAAGCAGCCACAGGAGGTGGGGGGGCTCTCCCGTATCCCAAATAGTGCCACTTTTGTCCTCTGCACCTCCCTCATGTGATGCGGGGTTTTGCTGCCACTGAAGCTTCCAGTGAGGCCACAGCCTTTACAACTGTTATTACAAAGCAGTAAGGACACACAGAGGGAAAAACTGCTTAAACAAACAAACAAACAGAGTGCACTGTGGTATTTGTTGGATGGAAACTAAGCTAATCTACATAGGGGTCAGGCTCTCTGATGGCTTACAATTTGTAGCAGCTAGGAGCTAGCTAGTACATTGTATCTGTGTAGTGTCATGTTCCAGCTGTGGGTAATTGCCACCCAAGTATCCAAACTTTCTGGGCTGTCACCATCAAAGAAAAGCTCACACATTATTAGTCTTGTCTTTCACCAGGAGAAGGGCAAGACTTGGAACCTACTGTGGGAGAGAGGACGGGAATGCTGCTCACTGCATTTTGTGACTTAAGGTGGCTGAACATTTAACGTGTTGAAGAATAGTTTGACAGCTACATGGAGGGTACTTCTTTCCATGCCTGCTGATGAGGTGAGCTCTCAGGCACTTATGTTGTCCCTACTGGGTTGTGCAACCTGGATCTGATATCTGGGCACTGCCCTGGGACTTCAGCTTTTGTGCATTAATTGCTTATGGAACCAGCCATACATAGGAAGAAAATGGAATTAAAAGTTTTTCTGTAAAGATAATATTTTCTTTTTATTAAAAACTACCCCAGACCTTAGAGGTTGTTATGTAGCAAAATTCAGCATACACAGCTCAGGTGCTGGATGCCTAAAAGATACTTCCCTCTGGATGTCTTGCTGATAACAGAGCAGCATCAGAGGTGTTAAATGGATTCTCTGAGCACAACAAAAACTGGTAGCTGTAATTAATGTCCTATAAACTCTATAAAATCCCAGAAACTCCGTGTTTCTGAAATGCAGCCCACACTATGGCGATGAAATCAAACTTCCTTTATATGAAACCCTCAGGTACTCTCAGAATTCTTTTCTTTCTTCATTCCCACCTTCCTGCCCCTTGGCATTCATTCACACTGACATTATTAGAGTTTTCTCTGAAGCTGGCCCAAGGAGTCCTATATATTATTTACATCACAACAGAGCCTGGGGGCATCAGACAGGGCTGGGGGTCTGTTGTGCCAGCTGCTATTCAGCCTTCCAGTACCAAGGTAGTCCCTGGCCCAAAGAGATTTCTATCTTGGATTTTAACGGGTAGACCAGAGGGAGATGATTGTTTCCCTGATGCTTCAGACTCTAAATTCAAGTTGCTGTGAGTAGCAGCCTTAAGGAAAACCTCCTCTTCTCTTGTAAGAGTACCAGCACAAAGCTTCCAAATTGAGATACCCTGAGATCATCCCTAGCTGGTGGAGCAGAAGCCACAGCAGTCAGCCAGTGGCACATATCACACACCAGGCAGAAATAAAGTGAACACGGAGATTTCACAAATTTATTGTGAGTCCAGCCTAATGCTCGTATTCAGAGCATGTGTGTATTTCCATCTCAAAAAAAACCAATTCCTGCAAATCCCTCAGAATAAATCAGATTTAAAAAGTATTTTCACTGAAAAAAAACCCCTCCCAAAACCAGACTCAAAAACCTTTAAACCATTTAAGGCCACCTTAGAAAGTCAGTCTGTAAATACACAAAACACTGGAGACCATCATATGCTAATCTGAGTTTAACAAAACACATAGCATTACCAAGTGTAATTATACAGTCCAGCTATTAGTAGCTTTACCTCTGGCTGTTCTCCATCCTGCTTTCAAGCTACATCCTTTCCTTTCATCTTATTCTACACCACATGAAACAGGTGAGTTGTTCCCTTTATATAGCTCAGGGCTCCAGTCACATGGCTCTCAAAGCTTGCTATCTTCATTTAATCAGTTAAAAGAATCGAAATAATCAGAGATCTTTGATGAACTCCATGCCAAATTTTAATTCTATTAAGCATTCAAAGCTTACCAAGTTTAAAAAAATCAAGAAAAAATTAATTAATTTTTCCTAGGAATATCTACTTTGAAAAGCTGCCCTGGAGGGTACATTTGTAGTTTAGACTATCTTTCACAAATCACCCATATATCACTGCTAGTAAGCTGCACAAAAGGACATCTCCAACGCTTTTTATTGTCAAGGCAACACTGTGGTTTCTGCATCCCATTTGTTCATACATAGATAGTTACAGCATCCACTTTTTATCTGATCCATTTGAATTTTTATCTTGACTTTAACCACTACTGATTTCTTACAGGAGAGTACAAATTATTTAGGGTTATCTTCACCAGTAACAACTTCTGACAGCAAAGAGATGGCGATACCAGCCCTAAAATGTCTGTATTTGTTACCTTGGATTAGATGACAGTGCCAAAGACTTAAACTGGGTAGAGCATTAATTTTCAGTTTTTGGGTCCTTGAATGTGTGGGTGAGAACTAGAATTGTTTGTAAGGATCTGTGAAAGGTAACTCAGATAAGGCGGACACATGACAATGGGCTTCAATTGGCTTGAAAGGAGCCTGAAGTGCCCCTTGAAAATGCTATGGGGATTGCAGACTGAAAAAGATTAGATCCCTGGGGCTATGCTATCTGCTCTGATTTAGGAGCTTGGGTCCTTGTTATCTGCTGTGCCATTCTTTCTCCAGTGCAAGATTAACCCCACATTCTTGCATAGGGGTCCTCTTTCCACCTGGGCCATCTGACCCCAGTGAGTGCAAATATCATCCCTTCAGGCATACAGCACCTCTCTTTTCTCTTTCTCTCTACCATATGCTTTTCTTTACAGCATCAGCTGATGTGTTGCTGGTGGGTGACTGTCATGACACATCACAGGTCCTAGGATTAGGCCTCTCAGAAACTGCAACAGTACCTTGTAGGTGAGTCAAATATTTCCCGACCTTCCTATATTTCCGGGAACAAAACCAGGAAGACATCTTATTGAGTTCGTTTCAAGATATGTGCTGGCTTTAGCAGCGAAGGAGCATTAAGGTGTCTTTTAGTATAAAAATAAATAAAATGTGTGTGCAAGTTTGGTTGTTAAGACAAAGAACTGTGTTTTCCAAACAGATATGTATGCGATGATAGTTTTGCTGTGAGTCCATTTGCTCTGTGGGGTCACCCTCCTGACATGGATGTCACTGTTGTGTTTGTTTGCTAAAGACCTCAAGAGCAGCTGGTCCAACCTCTTGCTCCAGACAAGGTAGACTTTAAAATTAGGTCGCATTACTCAAGGCTGTGTCAGTCAAGCTTTGGAAATTCACTCTCTGGACAAACTTTGCAATGGCGAAAATTTCTACTTTCATGGTATTTTTCTCCCCTTATATCTCAACAAGATTTCTCTGGCGGCGGCTTGTGCCTGCCATCCTCTCCCAGGGCACCTGCAGGCAGAGCCTGGCCCTGCCTCCCCCAAGCTCTCCCGTGTGGGAGGTGCAGGATGATGGCCCTGCTGGGTCTCTCTGCAGGCTGAAGGGGCCCAGCTCTCTGGGCCTGCCCTGCTCCCGCTGTGCTCCAGCCCCCTCCCACCCTTGGTGCCCCTCCACTGGACCCGCTCCGTGCCTGCCTTATACCAAGGAGCCAAGGTGGGCCACAGCGTTCCTAATTCAAGCTCATAAGCACTGAATATGTAGGAATAATCACTTCCCCCAGCCTGCTGGCTGCACGCCTTCTGCAACAGCCCCATGTTTGGGTTTGAGTCACAAGGAGGAGGTGGAGGTAAGCATGGGTTAAGGATGGATATGCTGTAGGGCTCTGAGGTAACACTATTGCACACACTCCCATCACAAGTAGGATGGCATGGTTTCGGCAAACAGGGTGTCTGCTCACAGCTTTGTGCCCCACCCTGCTGCTCAGACAGACAAATGCTGGTGAATCACTGTAATTCAAAAAGAGTGTAGTTTGCTTTCAATTGCCACAGCTGTGAGCTGCAGTGCTCAGATGATTCACAAAGGGTTCAGCCTTCCAGGCCCAGGGGCTGGGAAGGCCGCTGCTTGCAATGCCAGACATTGCAACCTCATCTGTGTTCGAGGGGTCTTACATGCACTGAGGGAGTTGGTGGGATTTGAATTGAAACCACAGTGGTTATTCCTTTCTGTCCTTCTCTTCTGTTCCCCTTCATTCACTATGGAAGCTGCCGGGGAGGTGTTAACTGTTTTGTTTGCTATTTTGTTATTGGATTTGGCTGGAGAACTGCTGTGGAGAATTGTGTGGAGGGGAGGTCTCCCTGTAGTCCTGGTTCAACCTAGGAAATGTGGCGAGGTCGGCCAAGAGTAGGCAAATATCTTTGTCAAGCCGTAGACAGATTTCATATGGGTCATGAGAAGAACTCCAACCTTAACGCTACCACGACCAACAGTCTTACAAGAGCTGTGAACTGTTTGGCAAAGAAAACTGGCAGTTTTGTAACCAAAATCCGATTTTGCAGGAGAGTTAGCTTTGTGCCTTTTTTTGGATACTATTCTGCTGTTGTGAAAAGCAATACATATGGAAGCCCATTAGAGCCTAAGGCTATTGTTGATGCAGTCTTGACTCATTCTTGGCAGTCCTTTACCTTCCTTTGATAGCTCAGCTGGTAGAGCGGAGGACTGTAGGCTGTCTCTGTAAAGTAATCCTTAGGTCGCTGGTTCAACTCCGGCTCAAAGGAAAGATTTTTGAGGTTTGTTTTCAGTTTTGTCTTTCACTTTTTTTCTGGAGTTTACAATTTTGCAGAACATCCCCTTCCAACCACTCTACATCTTGTGAGAAATTTAGTCTATTTTCCTTGTCTGATTCAGATGGTTGTTACAGCTGCGGTGCTGTGACCATTGTCACCTCTCTATGAACCATTCATTCAGGAGTTGGACTCTGATCCTTGTGGGTCCCTTCCTACTCAGAATATTCAGTGAAATTTGTGAAATCTGGCTAATCAGTTGATGTCCATCATAAGAGGTTCTGTTCCTGCAGGGGCTCAAAACCTTCTACAGACCCTCAAGAGCTGGAGCAGACACATGGTGCAGAGCTTGCAAAACCTCTTTTGCTTGTGTTGGGTGTGGAAAATGGGGGCAGGTCCAATTATTGGAGCACCCTTGTTGCTGGTTTCACCCCTTTTCCTGTCTCATTCTTTCATCTTGAAGTTCTGAGGCTTTGAGTGGGGCAATGGGACTTAAGAGACCTGGGGAAGAAAAATGTTTTTATGAAGACAGGAAGGGAACACTAAGATCATTCAGGTCCTGATACCTGTCTGAGACAGTGACTACATGCGACAATAATCATCGGCCTCCTGGAAGGGCTGTGAATACCACTGGGCATGCTGTCCTGAGGTATATAATTTCCAAGAACTGTCCATTTCAGTGGAGAATTGTAAAGGCTGGGGCTGGTACAAAGGAAATGGATATGAAAGAGCTCTAAGAAAGGACACCAGAAGCCAGGTTAAGAAGGCATTTTAAGGACTCATTCATACAGAAACTTTCAGAGAATAGAAAACAGGGCACTGCGACCTGTTAAAATTTTGTTTCACACAGGAAACTGACTCACTTTCACAAGACACAATGAGTTCTGAGACGTCTGTAAGAAGCTTTATTAAAGAAAAGATTAGAGGGTTTTATATGTTTACATTAGACGAGATGACATTAGGGATCTAAATCCCAAAGCTCATGCAAAGCTTCTCATGCAAAGCATCTCCTCATGCAAAGTGCAGTGCTAAGCTGAACAAAGGTAGAAGGAGGTGGCAATTTTATTCAGTTGCTTACCTTTCATTGTGCTTAGTAAAAAATATTTCCTAGTAGTTAGAGTCAAATACATCAAGAAATCAGCTAGAATGAATAATCAAGTGATTATATGTAATTCCAATATTTTAAAAGATTTTTTTTTACTAATTAGCGTCAGATCAATGACCATCGATCATAGTACAACACTGGTTTTCTTTGTCCTTCCAAATCCATCTGCATTAATTCCCCTTCAGCCTGCAAAGCAGTACAAACTTACAGCCTTATAACCATAATGGGTTTTCGGCACAGGGAGGCACAGGACTGGAGGAGGCAGCTCAGCCTCTCCTCCAACAACAAAACTGGCTCGCCAGGCCCTGGGGGTGGGGTGGGCAGGTCATTAATTTATTCCTTCATAGGTCCTCCCACACCGAGATGGGTCTGTAAAAGCAGGAGTGAGAGAGGCAAGTAGATTCCTTTGTAGTCCTGATAGGACTCTTAGGGAGGAGGATGCACAGCAGCATCATCTTCACTAGGAATCTGGCAGTCAGTTTATATGAGGAGACAGTCAAGGGTATGAGCCTGGGTGATGCCACAGGAGGAACTCAGGTATATTTGTAACTAACCTGGAATAGAAATTTGTCCCAAGGCACCTGGGACAGATTCCCTCCTTACAATGTGCCTTTTACGGTCTTGGTGAGTAAAGTAGGAACCTTTCCATGATTCACGCCTTTAATTGCTACAATAAGCCTGAAAGCTGCCAATAACCATGCCGTGTAAATCCTTGTACTCGTGTCAGGGAAGAGACCAATGCTTTCCCTGAGACTGGGGAATGGTGGTGAATGATGGGCAGTCTGGCTACCTCACAGGTATTTTGTTGATGCGCAGATCTTTCCTGACTTAATATTTCAGTCTGAATTGCCCAAGGTACGATTGAAACAAGAATGAAGGGAGAAAGGATTAGTTATAAGTAGGTTTTCATTGCAAGTGGTGTTCCTTCTGTGATTGAAGAGGGCAAGTCATTCCAGTATGGATTCACCCTCATATTGCTGCAACCAGTGGTTAGCTGAAAGAGAATACCTGTGGAGAATACCACTTGATGTTGTTAGCTTCTGTTATCCATGGCTATTCCATTGCCTGCTATTTCAGCTGCCAGGGGTATCTCCATACTGATGCAGTGACAACTCTGACTCTGTGTTTTTCTCTTCAATGACATTCACACATGGTAATTTTATAAAGTAAGTTACAGCAATTGTAGCCGTCAAGCCAGAAATGTGAATTTAAATAAAGTCCTGGTGGTTTTCTCACACATGTGTGGTGGAAAGCATTTAAAAATTGTATTGTCTTTTTTGATTATGAGCTTCAGCTTTTCCTTTAATCTTGAACAAGCTTTCTCTCACAGCCAAACACCTCTGATTCATCAGACATTGTGAAGGTCGCTGTGTCCTTGTGTAAGGAATGGCACTCTACAGGTCAAACCTTGAAACAAACATGTAACCAGCTGGGGACATGATAGACAAGCAGTAGTACACTCCCATTAGACAAGATAATGTTTGTTATCAGTGGTATGAGTGGGATTTTCCTTCCCTTTCTTAAACACTTTGTTTTTTTGTCTCCTTGTCTCACCTCTTGTCCCTAATCAAACCTTTAACCTGTCACCTAGTTTAGAAGCAGCACACTGCATAGTGAAGAAATTGAAGCTCACACAGTGTGAGCAAACATGTTGCAAAACATCTGTACTTTCTCCCCCAAGGAAAGAGCAATGCTTGCATTCCCCTGGGACAGCTTGGTGAGTTGGGTCCAGTCTCTGCGCCCACAATTCTTCTTACGTGATTGTTTTGCACCTTCACTAAACATCGTTCCTGGTTGGTGACTGGTCTCCTCTGTGCCCATCCTGAAAGTAAGTTTTCGTTAAAAATTAAGAGTGCAGTTTTGGCACTGGCATAACTCCGGTTTCTCAGTTGTACTTGCATTAAATGACTTTGTGTATCTTGAGCTTTGTTTTGATTTTCCAATACAAATGAATCCCAGCTTCTCTCTAGACACCTGTTTTCACCTGGTTGCGCCAAAGCTGTGTTGCAGGGATTGATTATTCAGATACAATGTAAAACAACTGAGCAAAGCAGGGTCTGCCTAGGGAAATTTGATTAATCTTTAAGAAATTTCAGAAAGTGCTGGGTAGTCTCCAAATTTTGGATGTGAGCTGCATGCTCTGGTATCAGGTTTCAGCCTAGAAATGAAGTGCTGCATCAGTGATAGGACTGAAGCCTTAACTTTGTACTGAGCCCACTGCTTTCCTTTGAGCACTGTAAATTTTTCTGCTGTCATTGCTCTCTGGTAGCCACCTGTTGCCTCTGGTCATGCAGATTTAAATAAAGCTCTCTGTACAGGGTTATATCTTTGTAAAGTTTTTTGTTATGGCAAGGAAAACATGGTCCTGATTCCTGTCTGGAATAATAATATAAATCAATAGAAACAACTACACGATCCCCTTACAGCTCTAGAGGTAGAATCATGGCAATTAAAGTAATGTGCAATTAAGGAGAGCTTGAAAAAGCTTTTAAATCCAGGAAGCAAGTCAAGATGCTTTGCTGATGATTTGCTAGTTTGTAGAAATTGCAAGTGGTTGCAAATTGGTTTGCTTTTACCGTGAAATAAAACTCTTCTCCAGTGTGTGTTTAGCTGAATTTATGAAAAGCATCTCAGCATGGCTGGAACTGACCAACAGTAGCTGCTGCCTTTACTTCTACCCACCAGACCACATCGATTTACAGCAAACTAAGCAACTGTTTGCACATTTCGTCAGGCCTTCTTAACCACGCTCTAACTACCAATTTTTCTTTTTCCTATTGTCATTCTTATAATCAGGCCTTGATAAGAATTGCTGCCGGAGACACCCAATCAGTCCCATGCTATCATCTGGATATGATTAGAGTCCTCAGGACAGATTGAAGCCATTTGATAGCATTGATTACTTCCTTATTTCAGGTTGTGCCATTTCACCATTTACTGATTTAAAATTCTTGCCTCATTTAAGAGGGTACATTTTTTTTACATTGTAAATAACAAAATCTATTTTGTTGTGTGAGTCCAAATAAGCTTTGAAGTTTGTGGCTTTGTAATTTGAAAGTCATCTGGAGAGTGTATGCTTTCTTGTCATCTTTAATCAATGCACTATAATCAATTATCATATCAAAGTGTTCAATTACTCCTTAGTGCAGAGGTGCTGTAGCTATTTGGCCTAATTTCCTAGAAGATTCTCAGCATTCTCACTGCAGCACTGGGTTTACTTACCTGACTACTTAAACATGTCTGCTGTGAGAATGAAGCTGGTACTACTTGAACATTCAGCCTCCTCATAGAAAGCAGTGCCAGATGCTTCTTCAGTCTGTCTGTCCAGTTTGTGAGCTGGGTGTTCTGTGTTGCTGCCAGTTCCTAAGAAGAGAGTCTTCGTCTGTGTATCTGTGCTTTTATGCTAAGAATCCTGCCTCCTTTTTTTTATTTTTTTTTTCCTGAGTGTTGAGGGGTTTCAACACTCCCTTTTCCTGCAGTATACTACCCTTCCATTTCTCAGGAATTATGGGAGAAAAGTTACTGCTGACTGTTGGGTTCATGAGTTTCATGTTTATTTGAAGGCTGAAGAAAAGAAATTGTGAGGTTTGGGTTTTTTTTTTTCTTTTCTTTATGATTGCTGTCTAAGTCCCCTAAACCTTATAGAAGCTTGAGAAGATCTGTATTTGTGAATTAAGGATCTCTCTAAACTCAGAGTTGAGGTGTTGGTCCTCCATATTGCCTGGTTTTTGAGTATGTGGAGCTAAAAAATATACTGATAATTTTATGTCAGTATAAGGCCCTTTTTAGGGATCACTATCTTTTGAACTCCACACAAACTTTAGCGCATTCCATCCTTACATCCCTGTGACATGGAGAGGTACCTATATCCTTTTTTCATGTAACACTGTTAGTCCCTAGGATTGCTGCAGTTGATTGATGGGTCCTAAACAGCTGCAGTAGAGCAGAAAGTCACCTGAACTTTCTGAAGATTTGGCTGCTTTGTGTCCTGACCACCCTTCCTTATTTCTCAAGTTCCTAACTTTTGGTAAACCATTGACTTAACTCTCTGAGAAACCAGCAATGAGTTTTCCCATGATTTTAGTTAGCAACAGCTTTTCAGGCAAAATTATCTCCTTGGTTCCTTCTCCCAGAAAACTATTGAACTACCAGTGAACGAAACTCTAGGAGTATATTGTTGTATTAAATCTTGGAGCATTGACACAACCAGTTTTCTAGCACTGACTCCATGCCAGGAGAGCAGAGTGGTGTGTGGTGGAAGGGAACGCTCCTACTCTCATCTAATGGGGAAGGAGCAGAGTGGTGTCAACCAAGTAGGGTTGCTGGTGCAGGAGCCCTGCTGGGAGATCCATCCATCCATCCATCCATCCATCCATCCATCCATCCATCCATCCATCCATCCATCCATCCATCCATCCATCCATCCATCCTCTGAGGCATACTGTTGCTTTCCTGCAGGAAGACACCTGTATGTGGATGGGCTAGTGCTCAGTCCTTGGTGAGAAATGTACCTAGGAAAGGACAGTGAAAAAGGCAGAGAGGACACAAAGCTGTGTCTGAGCCACCCCTTATCAGGCTGGAGGAAGCACAGCATGAATGGCTTTTTGGTGGGAAGGTCTGTAAACATAGCTATTATCCTCATCTCATCTTACCTTTTGAGAAACATCAAACTTGTGATGAACCTTGTGACCTGTCAGAGCTCTCAGCTGAACTGCAGCTGAAGAGATTCACTGTAAAAGGATATAGGCTGTTTCTTATTGTTGATTTTTAACCATGAGATTTCCTAAGGGAAATAGCATATAGTAATAACATTTAATGGTCTTCTGATGAGCATCTGGTACTGGGTTTTTTTTCTTTTAAATTGCATTAAAATTAAAACTGCATTACTGCAGAGTCCTCATTTCCTGTTACGAGGCGAATTATGATGCTCTATTGATTGGCAAAGCTGTTTCCCATCCTGCATAAGTGTGGTTAGTGGACAGAATTTAGCTCACAGACACAGACATGCCATACCACCCCCCTCAGTTCTGAAAGTTTTTCTCTCTAAATTATTCATAGTGAAACCACTGATTCTCAAAATTTAAAACAGAGGATAGAAGGTATAAAATACTCTCATGTATGCCTTTGTATTAATTTATGTGCTATCACATTGAATAAAAGGAAATAGCAAGTTAAGCATGTTCAAGAAGCCACATGATGAGTATAATTGATGCATTCAGCCTATAGAACATACATATAATAGTCCATTGTAGTTATGGGATGGGCCAGCCAATATTTTTGCCTTGGAGATCATTACTTAAACAGATGACTCTTGACCCGTTTCTTTTAGAGCTGCAAGAAGTTTGCCAGAAAGTACCCTTTTGTGCCAATCAGTCTTTAATATCTCCCTCTGAGCAGCCTCAATTTTTCATTTAACTTACTTCTGAATGCTAATCTGCTTTTTATCCCAAGGATCTTTATGAGAAATAAATTGGAGCCTTTTCAGAAATGCAGTTGTAAAAGCTTCTTCCTTACTAGTTGAAAGCTTGCCACAGTGTAGCAGTAATGTATGTGTTGTAAAATGATATAAAATTTAACAAAAAAAGAAATAAAAAATAAAAAGGCAATGGTGCAATAGTGGAGAGACATGCTGGGTGTTTCTGTAGGGGAACTCTCTGACCTATGTATTCCACAGAAGCATAGGAAATGGCAGCTGATAGGAGACCAAAGAAACTTACATTTGGAAAGACAAAGATCTCCTTTGACATAACTTTGCAGCTCCCATTGGTCCTCATCCCCCTCAAGGTGGCCAATGGGCAGATTAAAGAGAAAAACTCACAGCCTAAATGGCAAACCACATTACAGTAGATGGCTTAAGTAAGTTCTGGCTCAGGAAAGGAAGAGTGCTCCCTAGGATCCTGAAGATTGGAGCAGTGCATGAAACTGGGCAGTTCCTTTTCAACCTTGGTGGGAAAGGGAGGAAGATAGCAGCAAAGAGAGCAGGCTCCACTGAGGAGACCAATGTATGCTGCTCCTGGGGACAGTGGTTGTGTGAATGCTACTGGGTACCCAGCTCTTCCCTGGGTGTGCAGGGACTGGAAGGAAAATCTGTGTTCTAAATTCAGGGTTTTTTTCTCATCAACTACCCTCTTTCAAGGGGAGTGCCAGTAGACCTCTGGAATGAATTATAAAGAAATCCCATATCCTCCTATAAAACAACAAAAAAGCCTAATGTCAAGGGGAATGATAAGGGATCTTTGGTGATTTGAGAACAAGTGAAACTTGGAACCCTTTCCCCTCACCACAGTAATTACTGGTGAAAAAAACCCTGAAATATGGCTTTTCTGAAGCCAAGGTACCAACAAGTTCCTTCCCATTTGTTTTCTTTGTGATGAGGCCTTTCTCTCCTCAGTGCACGTGATGATACCCACTTTATTAAAAAAAACCTACACAATTGATGGCTGGTTTTTCTTTGCTAGGAAAGAGAGACCTTGGCAAATAATTACTTCTTGTGCTTACTCCTAACATATGTATGACTTATTATTTATAGAGACTTGTAGTAAAAATGGGAATGATTTTCCTGACCCAGTGAGTTACAGCTTAAACCAATAAAAGAACAAAGGAGGGGCTCGTAAGAAGAGGACACAAGAAAGGCTTTTGTTTGAAGACTCACATGCACAGCTAATAGATGTAGCTGGAGAAAAGAGATAAAATACCTCAGATTAATAGCTGTGACTTTCTGATGGCTTATTGCTTTCTAAAAGCTTTCCTCTCTGTGGACACAGAGCTGTATAAAAGATGAAGTAGTTGCACTCCACATTTTAGTCATCCCAGTAATGATGGCAACATCTCTGTTAACAAACGCATGTTCTCCAAGGAAAGCAATCCTCTCTCTAGTATTTCCAAGGGAAAAATTAATCGGGTTCGCTTCTTTGTGTTGCCTCTATACTTGCTCTTCCATTCTCTCAAGCTTCTCACTGCTTGACTCTTGTTGAATTACTCATGTAAAGCAAAAAAATGCTGCTTTAAGTATATAAATCTGGGTCCTCCTGTTTGCTGTGAACAAATGCTGCTGAGAAAGTGAAGAAGAAACCTGTCAGGATGCCATAACAAGCACTGTATATCTGAAACCTACTGGACAGAAAGCCCAGCTCAAACACTAACTTTGTTTTTGCAAAGCAGGAAACGTTGCTCAAATTCATATAGTAAATATTTATTTGTGCGTCACAGGGAGCTTTCATGTAAGCTTGCATTAGCTGGAAGTGAGGACAAGGCCTGAAGTTTTCTCCCTCATTGCTATGAAAGCAATTGTGAGTGGTATTTTTCAAAAAAGCCCCTCAGCTTTTGAGCTAGGCAGAAATACATTACATTTGACCTCAATACTGTGCTCTTCGGCAGCTAAAGAGGAAGACTTTTAGGCTGATATTTAAATTTTAGGAAATGTCCCAGAAGGATAGAGAGAGAGAGATAGATGGGCTAAGACCCAGAAGTGGAGAGAACCAGCAAAGGGAAAAGGTCACACATTTGGGAAAGGAGAAGAGTGACAAGGATAAGAGTGGTGTTTATTTCACAGCGGTAAAATCACAGTGTGCAAATATAGGTTGAAAGAAGCCAAGAAAAAGGTTTTTTTTTAACTCTGAAGAAGCTCAAAACTTGTCTAAAGTGCATTGATTCTACTTCGTTCTCTTGCTTTATACCAGTTCTGTTCCAGAAATTACCCTTGCATTTGACACCAGCAGAAAGACAAGAATCCAGGGAGTCACAGAGATATCCTTAGCCTGAAGTCTCTTAGGGATGAGGGCTGAGGAGGTCAAACAAGGTAGGGGGAGTCTTACCATTAATCACTTGGGTAGATACAGAGGAATGTGCTACCATTCACCTGTGGCTTTTTCCAGGGCCCTGCATCACAACACTTGTTTTGCAAGTGTACAGACCAAGCTTTCCCAGCAATAACCTGGCATGGGGTTGTGTTGTTCCCCCTCTTCTCCTTCCACATACCTGGCAGCTCTGCCAGGACCTAGAGCGTGGAGGGTAAATGCCTCACGGGTGGTGGTGGATTGCTTCAGCCAAAAAGCCTGGCAATCTGCTTGTATGAACACTAAGCTCACCTTGGATATTGAAAGAAAGAAGTGCATTAGCTGGGAAGTGTGTTGGGTTTCTTCTAAGGCACACTGGTATGTTGCTGTGCACACCAGCATGGGAACAATTTGCAGCCTGGAGAGCCAGTAAGCTCTCTCTCAGGGAGCTGTGCCACATGCTCTTCTCTCCGTTCACCTCCGAAGTCATTCCTTATTCAATCTCTTTTGCTTCAGTTTCACCATCTGAGCTTAAATGTGGCCTTCTGACATGAAGAATCTGGGTGAGTAGAGCCACATTAACTGTAAAATCCCTAGCCAATCTTATTTTTTGGCATGAAGATGGCTGTTACAGCATTGTTTTTATTATTCATCAAAAGGAAACTTTTCAAAGTAAATACATCAAATACCACATAACATAAGCTCTTCCCAACCACTGCTTCCTCTACTTTTTTCTCTTCCCCTACCTCCTATTTTTGTAAGTAATCAAGTTGTTACTCTAGAGTCAATTCCAGGTCATCTTTCATTTGCTCAAAATATATCCTTATTGGCAAACTATTTTCCCATTATTCAGGAACACACATATTGTTTTACTTACAGCTGTGTGCTGTATTTTATGTTCTCATATAAATGTTATGCCTGGATTATCATAACTAGAGCAAACTGGTTTTAGGGTTTGTTGTTGTTGTTATTTTTAGGTTCTTTCCCCTGCATCCAAAACAGGAGAGAAATATTATTGTATCTATTTTTCACTATTTTATTTAGTCCTTGAAGTGATTCAGCTTTCCACATTTCTCTCTGCGGAGGGTAGGTTTCCTTCCTTGGCTGTGGAAGTTTCCTTACTTTGGGGAATGATGATGGCTGAGGTTTGGGAAAGATTAGCAGATAAGCAACATTGCTTCTATCCCGTGAGAGGCAGGAAAGAAGACAAGGCAGGAATGTATTCCAGAAATTCATTACCTGCTGTGTAAAAAAACCTAGTTTTTCTTCTCTGTTTTAATCTGTTGGTGGTTTCAATGAGTGTCCCTCTTTCTAGTGTAGTGGAATCTGGTAAAATCTGGTGAATTCTGCATTTGTTCACTATTTTCTTGATTTTGGGAGCTAATAAAATAAAAGCTCATATTTATGTCTTGAGGGCCCAACAAGGCAAAGCACCCAAGTCCCATTGTTTCCAGGATATTAAATATTTGCTGAAATGATACTTACTTGAGGTCTTAATGCAAAAGAATGCATTCTAGCAACAAACACGTATTGATATTATTAATCTTATCATGTATTTCATGCCTGTGTGTGCTAATGCTTGATGCATTA
The DNA here is from genome assembly GCA_013400175.1 of Phainopepla nitens. Taxonomy (NCBI): domain Eukaryota; kingdom Metazoa; phylum Chordata; class Aves; order Passeriformes; family Bombycillidae; genus Phainopepla; species Phainopepla nitens. The sequence goes on along the minus strand of VXBQ01011171.1, from coordinate 458,495 downwards.
TACAGACATACAGTATGCAGAAGAGATGGATTTTCTTCTGTGTAGATGAAAAAAGAAAAAACAGAATTTTCGCCTTATTTTTAGGATGTCTGGGAAAGTGGAAGACCTCTAAAGGAAAGTGTGCTGCAGCCTTGTTGTTTGGTGGGGTGTTTTTTTGCATAGTCTTCTAATGCAGAAAGTCAGAGTTCTTCTCCCCCTGCCCCCAGGAGGGTGAAACCACATGCACCTCTTAAAGAACTCAGTTTATTCATACTATGTGCTTGTGAGTTTGTGAATGACTTCAAGGCACTCAGAGCATTAAAGCAAGTAAAACCTGAAGGTTTTTAAAAGAGACTCTCCTGGATTTTTTGAAGTTAAGATATTTGTAGTTTGCATGGGCTTCTTTTTTTTCTGAGTAAATGTGTGCTAAATGCTAAAGCTTACATTATGACTGGGTGTCTTGTAGTAGGTATGATGTTTAACTGGCATCCAAAATTCAAGAACAGAGCATTTGATCCACGTTAGGTGAACTGTTCAAAAAAATTCTGGTCTCTTTCATTATTTTAACCTCCAAAGAAAAATCCCCTATAGGATAAATGTTTAAACATTGAGGCAAAGGGACAAACAAACAAAACAATCTTTTATCACTGTTGGTGGGAAAAGTGTGCCTTATACTTTGCACGACTCACAAGGAACAGGTGGCACAGTTCTGGTTGCAAGGGATTTTTTGGTTATTTCTTGTTTTCAGGAGGAAAGAGAAGACCTTGTAGCTGAATGGTTTCTCTAGCAGCTTCTTGGCTTGAACTTCGGGATGAATGTCAAGTGAAAATGCCAGTGAATGACACTGACCAAGACATGTTTGTGTGACACTTCTCTTCCCCAGACTAATTTAGTTATGCCCTGCTCCACAACAGTTCACAAGTTGTTCTTGAAAGAGTAGAGAATCCCAGAGGGACCAGGTTTGCTCTTTGTCCACCTTGGCCTGTTCACCTTCCCCACTGCCCTGGGAGCCTTTGCTGCTGTGCCTATTACAGCTGTGATCGGGGCTGTCTTTAGTGGCTATTGATATCTGAATAAACAAACCAAGAGTCTGGTCTTGACTGCTGATGTCTTTGCAATTTGTTTCCTGTGGCGTGTTTGTACAGATGTCAAGGCTGTTATTCTGCTGCTTTTCAATAATCACGACCATATTGGGGGGCGGGAGGACAGGACTGATTTGCTGTAAGTTTGCTGCAGGAGCTCACACCCCGTTCCTATAGCTGTGCTTCTGTTCAAGCCTCGCTGCCCAATTCCCTGTTTGGGATGGTGGCTTCTCTTTCTACCTGTCCCACTTCAGAAGGGCCTTGTAATCCCTCACTCTCAGTCTAGAAGTGTTATCATTTCAGTGACTACTGTCATGTGGTCACATCTTGTCTGCAGATTGAATGAGTGCCTAGGGGCACACAGAAAACACCTCAAAGGACAAGGACAGTGGAGAGCCTGAATAAATGACCACCATCTCAGTGGATCCTTTGTACAGGATACATGTCCTGTATACCCACTTTTCCTGCAGACAGTGTTCTTTAAATGCTGCTGAGCATTTGCTGCTGCATTTGTCCAGAGCTGGTGCACTACAGCCCAGCCATGGCCCCCTCTGATCTGCACCAGAGGAACAGCGAACAAGCATCTTCAAGTGAAAGGAGCTGGAAAGACAGATTTGGGCTCTTCGCTCACCCTGCTGTGTGCTTGATCATAGACAATCATTTCAGTCACACCTTGATTCCTGCTAGACCGAGCTATGCTATCTATGTAAAACAAGTTGCTTTACAGTCAAATGATACTACAAGTTCTTCTATCACTCCATCCTTTCTGCCCCAGGCAAATATCCTTGCTCTTATTTCAAGATCTTTTTCCCTACATATCTGACACGTTCAGGGGTGGAGTTGGGAGCATTTAAATCCTCTGACTTTTTGTGGTCAGCAGGACTGAAGGAGCAGTCTGCTCCAAGCAGAACTTCCCCTCAGACTACTTGCAGTCATATCCAAATGGCAGTGGGGAAGAAAGAGAGGCTGATTGTATGCTCTCCGATTTTCTCTATTAGGAAGATCAAAAGAATTGCTGCCTTTACTGGCAAATCTCAAGGATGAATTGTGGCAGCCAGACCAGTACTGGTCTGTGTTGAACTGTAGTCACCCAGAATAAATCAGCACTAATTGCAGTATAGGCCTGTGATTCCAGAGGGGCTNCCCCCCCACCAACTGCCTGGTTGTTAAAGCCAGTGGCAAAACTCCCAAGAACATCGGAGACACAGGGCTGAGGCTGCACCCTTCTGTGCTTTAAAGCCAAATACCTTGCTGCCTCTCTGAGGAAGCAAGACTGATAAATTGTGGCGAGCACTGTGATGCCACCTTTGGCAGTGTAGCTGCCCCAGTATCATGGGATCCAGGGGGAAGTGATACCTTGGCTTTCTGTCCACAGGAGAGCTGCACAAAGTTGCTCTATTGGTCTTGGAAAAGATGGGGTGGCTGCAGGTTAGGTTCTTGTTCTTTCCCAGACTTACCCATGGCAAGATCTGCCGCCCACTGTAACAGGGGCTATCTCCTGGCCCCATGGTGGGCTGTGGCACCACCCAGACTGACCATTTCTGCTGCAGCCAAGTGATGTTGTTCTTTCATTGCTCTCACCTAACACAATTCCTCTCCATAGGCAGCAGTTGCTGCCACATGGGTGAACTTATGTTATCCTGGCTTAGTCATTTTCACTAAGAGTCACAAGAGTGCAGATGGATCAGCAAAATATTTCTAGAATGCAAAAATATTTCTATGATACCAAATTTTAATTTCCTTCTCACTGAAATGATATTTGAAACTAATGCAGTTTTATATATAAATGAAATACGTTTTGTTTAAATTTCAGATTTTCCTTATAGAAGACAGACAAGAAAAGGAATTCAAGTAAATTTAGAAGCCAAATTAGCCTGAAGATGTGAGTGCTGGACAATTTCAAAGAACATTTCTTAGCTGTTATAAAGCGAATAGCATTTTCTTCACTAAAACAAGGCAAAAATTGGGAATAATGCTGGTGCAAAGGCACAGATGTAGTCTGCAAGAAAGCAAAGGGGATGACCCGCCTTCCTGCCTCTTGTCCCTGGGGAAACTGCTGACAAGAACTGCAGGTATGAATGAAACTGAAATGGCTGTGGTAGGAACATGGTTTGAGCCATGGGAGGTGGTGAGGACTGGGGAGAGCAAGTCCACGTGCTCCTTTCCCTGTGCACACCAGTCCCACCAGGCTCAGGGGGAAAGACATTCCCCTGCATTAAGTAAGGGACCAGAAAGCTGAGCAAGCACAGGGTGAGGTGGGGTACAGTGGGGCTAGGCTGGAAGTGGGTATTCTGTGCTGGGGCTGTGCTGCCTCTTGCCAGGACCTGTCTAGAACCAGGTGATGCCTCCTGCACCATAGGGGATGGCAGCACAGGGCCAAGCCTTGCCCGTGCAAGCTGCAGGCTGGACCCTGGTCCCATTTGTTCAGTTATTAAGAGAAATTAAAAGTAACCCTTGGTCGACTGTTAAATGTAGTGCTGAGAAGCTGACACCAATCACTCCTGCACTTGACCCCTTCAGGGCAATTTATAAACACTGGCTAACTAATCCTCCCTGAGTGGTCGAGGGAAGGAGCAGAGATTTTTCACCTCTTCTCTCCCACCTCCATTTTGTAGAGATTTGATATGAGATAGTATTCTGTACCTGTTTTCTTCAGGTGACAGTGGCCAGGAGTGGGCCTGGCTGTGTCAGTGTGATGGAATGGGGCAACATGGCCAAGCAGGACACAGGTGAGGACCACAGCCTTGGCTCAGGAGAGAGATTTATAAGTAGCACACCACATTGCTCTTCTTTTTATAAACAATCGGAAATGTCTTGATGCCAGATGCTCAGCTGGTGTAAATCAGCAGAGCACCACAGATTTATACCAGCTGGAGCGCTGGCCCCCGTGCCCCGGTGGGAAGGGGATGGGGGAAAGGGAGAGAGGCTGTTTCTGCTAGCTGCTCCACCGACCTTCCTTCTGGGTAAATATCTCCATATGTTAACAAATGCTAATTAAAACCAAAAGCACAGACAAGCTCTCAGGATGCGTGTGTAACAGGAGCACCCCAGGATCCTGCACTGCTGTAATCTTTCTCCTCCCACTGGATCTCACCTTTTATTTGGTGTTGCACCTCCCTGACTGATATTTAACCTTGCTCCTGGTGCTCTTTGTTGGAGTTTTGCCATGCATACAATATTGCTCTGATGGGTGACGGACTGGTGTCTACAGACACCTGGGGGCAGGCCCAGGTGTTTCACTGGTCAAGGGGGAAAATATGTTTTGTTGCAGCATGCCTTGCAGTCATGTAAGTAACTGTGCTCGTCAATCAAGAATTGTAGGGAAAGGGACTCTGGAAATGTCCTGTCTCTTTTGATTTCCAGGTGACCACCACCCTCTCTGTGGACTGGGATAACTCTCAGCATGATCATTTCTAGGGGACAAAGGCGTCATGGTTAAAAAAAAAGTATGACTATCTGTAATACTCTAAAGATAATAATAAATAAACACTAGTTTGCCTTAAGGTGAAGTGGAATTTTCAGAAGTGAGTTTTCAAAATACCTGTTTGTACAAGGGCTAGAGTATCTCCAGGGGAGGCTGTGCATTGGAGCTGTTGTGCTGGTATTAGAGTGACATTTTGAAAGTGATGGATAGGATTTAGTATCCAATTACTTTGCTGCCAATAATGGCAGTTGCACTGTTGTAAGGTGTAGGGATAAATACATTATCTATTCTCAATGTGTCATATAGCCAAAACATTTTGGGGAAAATTGAAGTATACATGAGTTTCTGGAGACACCCCAGCATTTCACAAGGGGGTCCATGCATTAATTAGCAAATAGCTGATGTGCTCTCTTTTACTCAAAAGCCTAAGGATTTTTTAAGGTTTTTTAATTGTTCTTGTTTGCACTTGATAGTGCTGGCTTATGTGTTTGTGTTAGAAATAGACCCAGGAGACTTGCAACAATTTACACTGCTGGTGTAACAGAGGTACATATGCCCAAATATAATGTATGTCTTTATTTTTCAGTAAGAATGTCTTCCCACTGTCTCTAAGTCAGTGGCAAAAATCTTGTTCACTTCCTGTGGGTCAGAGGTGGGTACAAAGTACTGTTTCCCGACCCCATCAAGTCAGCTTAGTGCTTCTGCAGTAGTAGAAAGGCAATACATGCAAGAAAATAGGCATGACTTGTAAAGCAGCAGTCTAACATTTGGGCTGTGCATAAAATGAATGTAGTCTAAGTACCCCAAAGAATGGGAAGAGAGAAGGTCCTGAATGTAACTTGACTCACCCAGAAATGCCCAAAAGATGATACTCTAACTTCTGTGTGTTTTCTCATCAGTTTTCATAGCCTTTCAGTGTTGCTGAAGTATTTAGTTTGGATATATTTATGGAGATTGCCATCTATTACTCAAAGTCTAGCTACCTTTTGTCTCAAGTGACACTTACTGTGAGCAAAGCACTGAAGCCAAATTTGTTTTGTTGTGATGCCTCTGCAGCAGGTACAGGTTTTGTAAACAGATGCTGCAAGAGAGGTAGGTTTTTTTGCATCACTCTAGATCTCTTGAGAACTAAAGTGTTCAGGTGAATAACTAGTTGAGAGACAAAAGAAATACCATTAACTGAGAAGTATTCTCACACTGTCTCTTCTTAGAAATTCATTATTTATAGTCTCTGTCACTTTTCTAGAAATTTTGGCTGAAAGTATACCACAGTAATTCCTCTTCTTTATGCTTAGTTGGAATCCATTTCATCCACACCATTTGTAACTCAAATGGCTAACAGGTACTCTATGACCAACTTTTGAATTTTTACATTCACAGGCGAGTGTCAGTGGAATTTTAAAAATATATTTTATTTGTTTTTCATGCACTTCTTTCAACTATTTCGTAGTGACGTTGCATTTTTGAAAATAATACAAGCCTAATCTACAGCCCTGCCAAAACTCTTCTGGGAGCTGAAAGACCCGTCAAAGATGCACAGTTGCTGATACTTCCTTACTCTCCTGCATGAGCAGCATAGTCCAGTTGCTTTTGTCTAACCTTCATTCTGTTGCTGAAGGGCTATCTAGCCTCCTTCATCACCTGCTGCTACATGTTCTGTAATATGGGTGTTCTTCCTTGTTAAATCTCTGAAATACAACGGTCTATGAACAGTGTAACCTAACTTTTTTGGCCTGTTGTGTATAGTCTGTCTGCTGCTGTCAGCTGGGTGGTTAGCACACACATAGTACTTCCTTGGGCTGGTTAAAACCTACAAGAGTTAAAGATAATTCTATAGCACCTCACTTTGCCACAGACACTAATTTTTCCTATTGTATTTTTTTCATTAGTGCATCACAGGGCTGCAGATCGGCCCTCTGCCAGGATCAGTGAAATCTGTGGGTGTATTATTCCGTACCCCAGCCCTACCATTTCCATCCAGACTCCAATGAACTTCAGCATCATTGTAAGGTGAGTGGGGTCTGACAGTAGGCAGGTTGCATTTTGTTTTGTATTTTGTCCAGTTTTTTTGGCCTCACATTACCAGAGCTGAGGGACTGACATTACACATCCAGCTGAAACACTTTATTGTTTTTTGCTGTCATTGCTTTGAAGGCCCAGAAAGAAGGGATATTGGCAAAGGGAAAACATTCATATCACAGATATTGTCAGATCTACAAGTCTAAACACCTAGGACTTAAAAAGCACACCTACAGACACGATGGAAGTGATGCCAATATCAAACCAGTCATGGATACTGTGCTAGCTCTGGGCTGGCACTGACTGCACCACCCAGTGATCTCTGGCACGGGAGTAGAAATCAGCACCAAACAGTATGCTCCCTTTTACTACAAGGTGTTATCCTGGCAAGAGATAAGCAATCCCCAAATGCACCATGAGCTGTGCAGCAGCACAGTCTGTTAGGCCCCATGTCAGCATTGATGCTGCACCAATGTTGAAATACTGATGAGCTAAAATATACTTTCTCTCCATATTGTGTCTCTCCAGGCTGTGTGCAAGATCTTGTTTTGGGATCCTACTTGCTCCTGATCACTTCAACTACCATAGTGGTGGCACAAATGGTGAAGAAAGGGGATTATTTGAACTAAATAGCCTAAACCTAATCTAAGGACAAAACCTTCTTACTACATTGAGCTGTGACAGATAGAAGTGGGCAGCAAATGCTGATGTAGTCTTTGTCAACAAAATTTTGGTGGACAGCTGGTAATGGACTTCACCCTAAGCTTGCATCTTAAGCCAATTGCTGTGCAGATAAAAGCAGCCCGTTCAAGCTGTTACATTGGGGTTAAAAAGCAAAACTGAGAAGGCTTCACTAGGAAACTTGATCTCTTGTAGTGTTTATTCTCACAAACCAAGAGCAGCAATTAATATCTCTTTCAGATGGTGAGAATCTCTTTCAGATGGTGAGAATAAACAGTTGTAGACATGCAGAGGAAATGGAAATGACACACAAATTTTAATTAACCTACTTCTCCTCGGCTTTGCTGCACAGCTCCAAAATATAGCTATATGGATCCTTTGGTTACATACCCTGGCATCTTCCTGAGCTGCTGGCTTTAGTTGAAAGCAGGTGGTTTCACATGTGTACCTAAGATCTGTGTGTTTCTTGTGGGTTGATTACCAGAAAGGTGTCTGAGCCCTTGGTGCTTTTGCTCCATCTGCATATATGCTAATATTTTGAAGATATCCCTAAATTTAAACACAACCATAAGCTCAAGAAATCTCTAGATGATGTCATTTATTGTGATAATGTTGACCATTGCTCTGATTACAGTCTCAAGTAGTGCTTAGTCTTCCCTGGATGCTTCATATATGCTGATATAAAACAGTGTGGCAGAAAATCTGATGTCATCTGCAGCTCCCCACATGGTATTTCAAAGGAGAAGGCATTAACTCTTTCTAGAAAAATCTCTCCTGTGAAGGGCAGATGTCTTCTTGGTCAAACAGCTCTACTCAGCCTAATTATTCACGTCTGTACCTGCTTGCAAACCTCCCTTCTCATAGCGGTAAACTGGCATTGCTCCATGGAAGTTGGAGGAGCAGTAATTCTCACTACTGGCAACACATAATTTTGACCCTTTTTCTTGGTATATGCTTTATTTTATCAACTTCATGTCCTCCGACATCTGGCCCCATAAAAGTATTGAGCCACAGCAATGAGGTTTCTATAAATACATTTCTTCCATACCGAGATTGACAGCATTCAAGTTGCAAAGTGTATCAGAGCCATGTGGGAGGACGGAGGAACAAGGTGAAGGGGGAGGCAAGGTGTCTTATTTCCCGTCTCACCTCCTTCATCTCCAAGCCCTGATGTCCTCCAGGATGTGTTTTTAGTGTTAATGACAGAGGTGCTCCAAAGCAACAGTAAATGTGGGCCCCAGATGTGCTAATTCAGTCTGGGCCAGTCAGGGGAAACGCATGTATTATCTCACTCACCAGGATGTAGCTCTGACAGCTCCAGTTTAGGCTAAATCTCTGCTCCTGTATTTCTGCCCTCACCCCCCTCCACTGGCCCTGCCTGGGCATCATCCCTCTGGCTCTTTGATATGGGCACAGCTGGCTCCTTGCAGCTCTGAGCTAGGGGAGCATCTGTGGCTCATCTACCCCCTAAGCACTCCAAGCAGCCTTGAGCCAGGTCTGACTGCTGCATGGGGAGGAGGCCAGGGGAGCTGGAATGTGAGGCAAGAGAATGCACTGGTGTAGGCAGCCTTTAGCAGAGATGAGTCCTGCATTTAACCTGCTTGGAAGGTTGTGTAATTCAAAGCAAAAAATTGCTACCTCTTTCCTTGTAGACAGATGGCCTCATTGGTGACTAGAGGTACCAAAAATGTCACTGTTTGAAAGGTGTAGGTATATATAACATGGATCACTGTCATAGAAAATGAGGAGGTTGCCCTCTCTTTTGTTCCGCAAAACACAGCCCTTGTGATCTGCAGCATGTGCAACTATACTATTTATTTACTGCTTGATTATAATGACATTTCATAACACAAGTGTTATTAAAGACTTGTTAATCTTCCTTAAGGATCATATTTCTCAAAATGTTTGAGCAAAATGCTTTGCATTTAAGTACCTATTTAAATAAACTCAAACGACTTGCTGTATCAAGGTTTTAATTACCAGTCGCTCTCCTTAGGAGCTTGTGGCTTCTTTCACATCCTTACAGGATTTCTGAGGCTTTACCCAAACCCTACTAGACTTCCAGCATTTCTGTCACCTCTTCCCTTGTATGTCTCTCTCAATCCCAAAGCAGAGAGGACAAATACTTTCTGAAGTATGCCTGACTCCAAGCTAAGTGGATTTTGCTGAGGTTTGTAAGGGATGGTGGATTAACAGCCATCATTGTGAATTAGCACAGAAAATATTTTTCAGCATATGGGACGTTGATGAATGAGTGCTGTGTGCACCAGGCACATGGCATTCAACATTTAAATTGTGCCAGTGTCTAGAGGTAGAAAGAATCTTGTAGTCCTGTTGTCCAGGGGAATTTGCCAACCTCAAGAACATCCCCAGTCCAGAGCAGACATTACATCTTCAGCAGCATGGTCTACTAAATTTTTTGTGTTGCGTTGTTTTCCTGACGTGCACTTGTTTTTAAATGACAATGCATTTTGAGATACATCATGAGGGTAAGAAATTGTTTCTGCTGTGACCATCTCTGAATGTTTACTTGCAGAAGGAGATGCAGAACTCAGGTTTTCTACCTGTCATGCCCCATAACTGTGAGCAGCAGTGAGTCTTAACAGCCTTACACAAAACTCTTTTATGTGACTGGAAAGTCTCCTACAACCTATTGCCATAAGGCACTGAGGCCTTGGCCGTGCATTTAGTCTTTGCAGATTAACTTAGTTCAAAACCTGATTTTAGCTCAAGTACAAACAGCCTTGTAAGTGATCTCTTCTGTTAAATCTAGTCATACGTTTACATTAAGTTTGCAATAGTCCAGACACAGTAGTGGAAGAACAGGCTGCCCAGAGATGTAGTGGAGCCACCATTCCTGGAGAAATTTAAAAGACATGTTGATGTGGTTCTTAAGGACATGGTTTAATGGTGGACTAGGCAGTTCTGGGTTAATGGTTGGATTTGATCTTAAAAGTCTTTTCCAACCTAAATGATTCTATCATTTTACAGAGCACACATCCTTTAACTGTGACTTTACTATTTTTAAGAACTGTAGAAAATTGCATGAGAAACTCTGAAAAAGGCTGAAGCCCCTCCTCTCTATGTAATGTTTGAAATGGGCTTTCTCTTTCTTGAAACGTTCACAAAGTCTTTTCATGTCAGGATCATGTACTTCTTACAGAATATTAGTAGTAAAGTTAAGGGGAAGTAGTTGGTGAAAAGCATACAGGCATATCTTATTTTTGCAAGTCTCTCTGTTTCTTATGATGGTTAACAAGACATGATTGGTTTTTCAGGGTGTTTAGGCAGTTTGTTTGTCTGTTTTCCTTTGAAGAGGTGAGAGACAGTTGAAAAAGGAAAAGCTGCCTCATGTCTACCAGGATGAGAGCCTGCATGCCAGCCACAGCTCTGCAGAGAGAGGCTGAGAATGTTGGAATTGTGCAGCCTGGAGAAGAGAAGGTTTTGTGGAGACCCCATAACAACCTTCCAGTATTTGAAGGAAGTCTACAGGGAAGCAGAAGAGGGGCTCTTTGTCAGGAACTGTAGTGATAGGACAAGGACTAATGAGTACAAATTGAAAGAGGGGAAATTTAGGTTAGAGATTAGAAAGAAATTCCTTACTGTGAGGATGGTGCGACACTGGAACAGGTTGCCCAGGGAGGTTGCGGATGCCTCAACCCTGGCAGTGTTCAATGCCAGGCTGGATAAGGCCTTAAGAATTCTGGTCTAGTGGGATGTGTTCCTGCCTGTGGCAGGGGGGTTTGGGACTAGATGATCTTTAAAGTCTCTTTTAATTCCTTAACATTCTATGATTCTGTGTGCTCTACATTTACACCTTTGTGTGTGAATTTCACAAGCTGTTTTGTGGCATCTTGCCGCCATGTTTGTTTCTGCCCATAGCCAGATGTGGATCTTTTAAAAATTGTTTTTCATTTTAGTTACGGTGGTGTGAAAATGTACATTGATTTTCATTTTTTTTTTTCCAGTCAAGGAGGAGAGGAACTGGTTCTATTAAACTGAACAAATCTGTCAGCTGTACATAAACATGATTGCTTGAAACCTGGTGTTGGACTGATTTAACCTTCAGTGTAGAATTTCTCAGCTGAGTTAGGCTGGAGCAGCTTTATGAACAGAAACTGCACTGCCTCAAACCTGCCATAGGCAAGTTTGGTTGTGCAAAAGGTGCAGTGTGTGCCAGCAATGCTCCCTCAGTGGCTTAGAGCAAGCAGCCCAATTAAATTAGGACTAGTTGTGAATGGAAGAGGCCTGGGAAGCAGAGGAGAACCACGAGGAGGGCAAGAGACTATTCATGGTGCTAAAATGAAGTGCTTTGCGTTTGGCTGTAAATTGTGAAGCCAGAAGTGGGTACCAGAGAACCTGCAGGCAGTGGCAGCTCGCATCTATGTGCTTTATTAGAACTCTTAACTCACCATTCATTTAGCAGGGCAGTCACAATAGCCACAGGAGGGTTTTACTGCTTCTGGATAGCAGAGGTATGAACATCTGTCATATTTAAGCTAGGGAATTCCTCCTGTTACCTTCCACTGGTGGAATCTTCCTGATGAGCGAGTTCCCCCTTTTGCATGCTTAACTTTCAGGGTTTGGAAATCAAACACTCTCTTTCCTCTGAGTTTCTTTCTGTCTCACAGTGCCAACATTGAAATATTTTATTCCTCACCACAGGGTGTTTTTTGATGTTGTCGTTGATGATTGTTTTCATTTTTGGTGTTTTCTTTTATGGTTTTGAGTCAGCTGTCTTAAAAGAGGAAGGTTTGACCATCTGGCTCTGGGAACATTCAGCATCTAACAGTCGTGGCTGGTTTGCACATCATCCCAGGCCAGGTTAAAATAAACACAACCATCATTCTTGGAAAATAAGATGCACCAGGTGTTAAACAACCTCTGTGAGCTCCGGGAAGGGAGGATGAAATTTATGCAGCACTTCAGAGAGATCTAGGGATTAATGGAAGGGTTATAAAATGAAATTCTAGTTTTCTTTGTGTCTGATGCCTTATTTTGAAAGGGAAAGGGTGGAAGAAATAAAATCCAGTTAAGAACCCAAGGGATAAGAGTAACCCTGAAAACTGTGGGCTTCTCATGAGAGGAGCTTGCTTGCCTTTTTTTTTTAACATAACTTTTTTCCCCAATATGTTGACTCTCTAGGTGTGGTATACAAATCACACTTCTGACAGGGGATGAGGACATTCTCAGAACTGGTCATGAATTGCCATACACAAGAACGTGTAATTAGAGAGAGCCATCAGAAAGACCTGCACAGCCCCTTTCTGCAGGGGCGCAAGGGCAGGAATGCTGTGCTTTCAGCCGGCATTGTTCCCCGCACCATTCAGCTGGAGTGGTAGACTGTTCAAATTTCCCCCAGTCCCAAGCCTGCTGGTGCTGCTCATTCCTGCTCTATCAGAGGATGTAGTTTTGTTTTTGTTTTTGTGTTTTTTAAAAATCTGTATTTTTTTTAAGGTCGCTATGTCTTTCAGAGTCTCCTGCAAACCTGTGGGCTTGTGTACTTCATATTTTTTCTTTCTTCCTTACTCTCTTTCTTTCTTTCACAAACATTAGCCCTTCTTTTTACGCTCTTTCTTTCCTTCCAAGTAGCCTTTACCCTGCTTGTATGAGCAGCTGACAAAGAGAATAAGTAATTTCTTAGCCTTTCAGTGTTGAACTGCTTCTGTTTTGTGAGTGGCCTTTGCACCTGTTGTGATAAGCAGAGCTCCCTTCACAGCACCACTGAAAGGGTGGCAATCTCTTTCCTCCCCCTCCTTTAAACTTTTTCTTTCTGTGAATACCAATAATTAAGGAAAGCGCTTAAGTCTGCACTGGATTCTTTAGCCTGACAAAACCTAGTATTTATATAGACTAAAATGAAGACGGAATGAACCAGGCACATTTCTCATCAGCTTGGTGAGAACGCTCTGGAGCAGGCTTATTGTATGTACAAAACAGGATGGCCAGTTCACTTAACTAAATTTGGCTTTACCCCACCCAGCCTTGTCTGTCCTGTTTATACCTCCAAACCTCCTTGTGTGAACTTGCCCCATCATGTGCGACAAAGCATACAAAACAATGTGTGCCATTTAGAAAAAAACATAAATCACTGCTATTTAGCATTTTTTTAAAAATGTGCTTTTCAGTGTGCTTTTTGATATGTCCTTTCTTGCTTTAATTTGTGAAATACTTGTAGCTGTGCGGCTTTATTTGCCGAAGTTTGGTCTCTTGGGGGCTTCACTCACATGCTTTGGGCCTCCCCCTCTGCCTATGGCTGGTGTGCCAGCTCCAAGCCACGGGGACCCTTGGTGCTTGAGGAAGGGTGACAAATATCTTCAGTGACCAACCCTCAGCACAGGTCTCAAAAAAGGGCACCGTGGACCAAAAAAATGAGTGGAAAGGCTACCCAGCTGCTCACACAATGCAAGAGAGGGCCTTGGCTGCTGTTCAAAGCTGTTCTGAGTGAGTGTTTCAATTTAATTCTAAATTAAAAGCAGCCAGTGTTGTATAGCACAGGGAAAAGATTATGTATTAATGCTTTTTCCCCCGACATAATCCTAATGATCGCACTAAAATAAATAAAAGTTAAGCCTTCTTCCTCTCTTTCCCCCGTTGCCATATCATGCTGTGGCCAGCAGCCAGGTTTTCATAGGTGAAAAGAAGATGAGAGAGATCCCAAAATTGCCAGACTTGGAGGGGAACTGTGTACCACCAAGCTCCACTTCGACCTCCTCCCTCCTTCTCTGCCATTGACACACTTTGCTTCAGGCTCCTGTTGAACAATAAGCAAGAGAAGAAGCCCTTTAGCAAAAAGCCTGAGTAAAATTGTAGTTGGCAATAGAAGAAAGCAGAGGGTGGTGAGGTGGTGACTTACTAATGTGTGCATGGGGACATGAATCTGATGGCTCCTCCAGGAACCCTGGTGTTTGTTGCTGTGGGAGCAGGGGAATGATGCTGTGCTGTGCTCTTGTTGGAAAATGTCTTCTTAAGAGCTGGTGGTTAGAAGTGATACTTCTTGGGTTGCTCTGTGGTCACATTTCAGGAGGCTGAGGGGATCCATCCCCTTTGGTGGAGGCAAAATGAGATCAGAATGCTGCAGGCTGCAGCACAGGGCAGGCAGTCATGCTCTGTTGGAGGTGGTTAGGGGGTGTGCCCTATCAGCTCTCCGTCAGCCCATATGGTACCTGAGGAGCAGTGAACACACCTATGCAGTGCAAATGCACGCTCCAGGTGCACTGTCACGTAGGACAGGTGTGGTGGTTTAAAAAAAACAGCTGGGAATTAAATCCAAAATAAGTCACTGCCCCTTTCCTCCTGCCTCCCTCTGGTGAGAGAGGGACAAAACCAGACTATGGGTTGAAGTAAGTAAGAATTTACTGAAAGCGAACAGCAATAGAATAAGAAACACACAGCAAGAATATTAGCAATGGAAGTACAAAAAAAGAGAAGGTGATTTACACATAAAAGGTGTTCAACTCAGTCCCCTGTGGCTGCCAAAACAAAAACAAGATGGCAGACAATCCTGCTGCTTGGCGACAACACGCTCAGGTTGTTCCCAACACAAAGACAAGATGCCTGATACAGAAGCATTTGGACAATATTCTTGGGCACATGGTATGACTCTTGGAGATGGTGCTGTGCAGGGCTGGGAGTTTGGCTCAATGATCCTTGTGGGTCCCTTCCAACTCAGCTGATTCTGTGGAGATGGCAGGTGCTCTCTGTCACTGGTGTTCCCTGTCCCCAAGTCTGAGACTACAAAACCCATGACGGACAACCCCGCAAAAGCTAGAATGTCTAGATATAACTGTATTGTTGTGCTGAGTGTTTGTGCTTCCTTGGTGTGTGCCTGCAGGATCCCAAATTCCCGTGACTCCCACCCAACAGGCCGAGTCTGTCTCCTGATGGCCAGGCAGGAATAGCTCAGCTGAGTTGAACGCTTAGGCTGAGAGGTCGCCACTGAGAGGGCTGAGTGCTTGCTGTCATGCAGTGGGTGAGAGATGCTCCTCTCTCTTTTGGCAACACCAGCGGTGCTTCTGGTGAGGGCTCCTCAGCTGCTGTGAAACTGGAACATCAGGGCATCAATGTGTGGGTTAAGAGGACCTGAGCCAGTAGGAAAATAGGAAAGATTACACTTAAAATGGTGCTTGGTTTGTGTCCCTTCCACTCCTCTTGCAGAGCTATAAATTGGGAGAAGAATTTAAATTTGGCAGCTATTTGTTTCACAAATTTCTGTTTTCTTGCCTCTTCCCCCTTTCCTGATTTGATTTGTGAGGGCTCAACATTGAGTGCTTGTCTATCTGTGCCTGCCTTGTCCTTTCCTTGGGAGATGAGATTGAATTTTTTGACTTGACAAATGCTTTGTTCAAATAGTAGCTGCGGTGGAAATGAAGTGCTACACATGTTCCTTTTACCAGCTCCAGACTCTCCTGGGCATCCAGCCTTTGTCCCACACTGCACCTATATAGGTCCCACTCTGCATGTCTGAGCGCCTCCCCCCTGCCACCTCTCAACTCAGCTGGCAGTGTCCTTCTGGAATAACTGGAATATACCAAAGTAGGAAACATGCTGGGAAATTACATAGTAAAGTTATGACAAGAACAGAAAATTATGTTTCCTAGCTCTTGATATTACTCTGTAAATAACAAACTTTCACTCCTTTAAACATATATCAATGGTGATCTTCATTAATTGCTCATGCATTTACTGGTTGTGGCTTGAGGAGAAATAAGTACTAGTTGCTGACCATAGAGACACCTCGTTAGAAGCATTTTATTTGGGAGAAACCTCCTGCCAGACCAAATGCAGGGCAAATCCTGCAAAAAAAAAGCCATTTGCAGAGATATGCTTGCCTGAATGTGTGGGAAAGGGGTGTCCAACTGCGCAGCTCTCTTTGGATGATCCAGACCTTAAAATAGAAACTTCATCCTAGAAAACTTAATGAGGATTCATAAAACCTGGGTATATATTTAGAAAGCCTAGTGAGCTTGCCTTCACCTTGAAACAAGGAGGTAACATACAAACCCCAGAATATTTCTGCAGCTTGGATGCGAAAGCTAGAATGAGAAAGCAAGGGCCAAAATGATACAAAAGAGGAAAAATGCTTGTATTGCAGATGAAGCTCTTCTTGGCAGGTCTGAGGACTGGTGGTTCTGCTTTCTATCACGCAGGACTCTCTGTGATGTGCATTTGATTAAAGCTCGGCGAGCGTTTACACGCAGAGTCCTACAAGCACATTTCTGAGGCCACTGAGCCTTGATCAGTGTCGAGTGAAATACACTGCAGAATCAGGGTAACCAGGAGCCTGAATTCCTGGGCAAGCTTCTAAAGGGGCCTGTCCACAGTGGCATACTGAAGCATGGGAAGGTGGCTGCTTTTCATTGAGAATGGAGAGATGACAGACGCTAATTCTGACAACAAAGACATGGACACATACAAACAGATTTAGGTTGGTGGGGGGAGGGATGGGAAGGAGAGGATAAATTCCATCCCTTCCTTCCTGCCCACCTTATCTTTAATTTAAGGCTGATAGATTGATTACCATTTGCTATGATAAGTCCATATGTGTACAGATCCAACGGTAGGATTAGGTTCCTCCTCCTTTGTTATTTGAAGTCAATTGCAGTTCATTAAATCTCCCTCATCAGTTCCACCACCTGCTCCTCTTCCTTCCCTGACCCGAAGTCACATGCCCATTTACCCTCTTCCCTTTGTTTTCTGTTTGTTTCTCTTTTAATTACATCTCTTGATCTTTTCCCCATCAATTATTTTGAGGAGAGAATTGGTCAGGAAACATCAATGCAAATGAAATTGTGGTTAAGAATAGAAGCAAAGATGTTCAAGGGAGCTTTGGTTTTCATTTTCTAAACAGCTCTGGACTTGTGCTTGAGATCCTGACATACCCCTTTCCCAGGGCGTGAAGCAGGGTGTCTACTGCACAGGAACAGGGTCCGTCCTTCCTAACTCACCCCTGCCTATGTTCAGTGGAGGTTTTAACAGGCTTGTTCAGGGCTTGGTAGAAGTTTTTAGCTTCTCCTGCCATCCTGAAAAATATCACATTTGGCAATGTTATACCACGGTGACATGCAGGTAGAAATCCCATGATCAGCAGCAAATTAAACGTAGGTGAAGACCTAGTTTTTTCCTTGGCCCTGTGTGCATGGTCAGGCAGACGGACGGCAGGACAGAGCTGTTTGCAGGACAGCCCTTGCCCCTGCTTGCAGCTGAGTGAAATAGCTAGATGGATTTAATCAACAGGGTTTATGATTAATAGGTATTGCAGCCTCTCCTCAGGATCCCAGCCAAGGTGAAGGCAGTGGTGGGTTGGCGCCATGCCGAGATGGGCTCAACAACCCCACCGCAGTTTGCACCGCAATGGGTTAGCAGTGTGTACAGGCCCAGGGGGATGGGAGCAGCCAGCAACAGCTGAAAAAAAGGAGTGGTAACACATTAAAAGCATTTGAGCACTTGTCTGACCAGGCGCCTGTACCTCTTTCCAAAGCCAGTGTTTATAAACACATTGTTTTTTCACTCAGGTGAGGAGACAAGTCTTGATCTTGCTTCATGGAGCAGCTTACAGCCTGTGGTGTTGGGGGAACTGTGCAAAAACAAAGGCAGGCAGAGGAGAAAGTACTTTTTCTTCTGTGAGTAGACAAGCCTCAGAACAATCTTAAACTGAGTTCTGAAGTTTAACCAGCTGTTTGGCAGGCCCAAACTCATCCCTTTATTTCTTTTCCCCTGGGTCACTAGAAATCCTCTTTCTCACACCCCTCTCCTTGCTTTGCAACTTTCTGTGCTCCCTATTTGCAACAGAAAAATATGGGCACAGGGGTTTGGATGTTGTTTATCCCTAAACAGAGAAATAATCACAGAAACCAGGTGGCAACTTTCAAGTCTGATGCCTCTTCTCTGGGGTCAAGACATAAAGAAATCCATATGTTCGTGTTCATAGGTGCACATGGGCAAGTAAACCTTGTGTCTCATTAACTGCCCGCTTCCGCTTCTCTTAAGTGCAATTTCTGACTAGTCAAAGGGCTGTAACACATCCATGTGCTGGGGTCACTGGATTGTCTTGATCTGTGTGTTTTTATCATGCTTTAAAAAGTTTTTTGAAAAGTTCATCCAGCATTGCAGTGCCATCAGAAGGGTTAATGCTACTTGAGGCATTTCAGATGCTGACAGGGCTTAACCTAGGCAGCGTAGAGAGGGATCAGGTGACTCTTAAATGGACAAAAGTCCAGCAATTGAGTTCATTTTGGACAAGCAGTCGTTGGCTTGCATGCTTCAGCTGAATTTTATTCAAACCTCATAAATGTGCACATAGCTGGAAAGCCAGGAAGGAGTCTGTTTTCCAGAAGCCTTGATGTGTGTTGCCTTTCCCCCATGTGTCATGTGGGATCGGTTTTTCCTGCCATTTCAGTGGTCTTGATTTTGTCCTTGATGGCAATTTGGCAGAGCATGTCAGTCCAAGAGAAGCAGACTTGAAACCCAAACCTGCACTCTATCCAGAAGGAAGGGAAGGAAAGGAGGTGTGGGTCTGACAACCTGGTTTTTCCACACTGACCAAAATATAGAGACGGGCAAGCTGGAAGAGGTGTAGTAGACTTGGTTCTTCTAAACAGCTCCTGGAAAAACAGTTGATGGTGGAGGAAGAGAGCCCTACTGTTCTAGGATGATGAATTTCAAAAAGATCATCCCCTTCCTGGGCTTAACTGATGGGCAGGGTGATGCTCCCTTACTGTACAGCTGACAGGCTGGAACTGCTGCATCAGATAATTTATAAGCAACTTTTTGTTCTTTTCCTTTCAGTTTGAGTCTCAAAACACATTTGAGATCGTTGCCACGAGTGGAGTTTAACTTTAGGTTGGACTGGTGATGGGATTCACCTGTGGCATGACCCCTGCTGTGGGAACAGGACCAGTAAAGGTATTCATACTCCTGTCCAGACACCAAAGATCTCCTGCAGTTCATGTGCCAAAAAGGTTTCACCTCCTTGCAATTCAGTGATGCTCAAAGTTGCTCACCCAGCAGAGCTCCCCAAAAGCCAGGTTGGCTGTCTTTGTCCTGGCTGGGCTGGGCTGGGCTGTGGTTGGGGTTAATCCTTCCCAGGCACAGATTAGGTGACTAGGTGACTGGCCAATATATTGCGTAGCTACACATAGGTGTAACTATGCAAGATATTGGCTTTCATACAAGGCTAAAAATTTTGTAGACTTTAATTTAAAGGGCCTGTTTGTTTTCAGAAACTTTTACTTGGTTTCCTTTTTGCACAAAGATGGGAGAGAGGCTTTTTCAGGGGTCCATGAGGTAGCAAAGTAACAGTGTGCACATAAAATGACTAGAGAATCTTGCTGACCGAGTCCAGAGCCTTCCTGCATTGCCTGCTGTGGGAAAACCAGAAAAATACCTTCATTCAGCTGCAGAAGTATTGCAAAGTGCCAAGTTTTGTTAAGAGTCATGTTTTACCTGGGATTCACAGTGGCCCAGATGCACTCTCTTTTTGCTTGTGCTTTGGTTATGGCTGCAATATTTTATTTATGTCTCTCTTAAATGAATCTAAGCCTTCAAATCCCAAGATCCACCGTCGCCTTTTTCCTCCTGTCTGACTGATCTGGCTATTCTGGATGAGTAGCAATGTGTTGCACCAGGTGCCAGGATGACAGTGCAGCTGGGACAAGTCTGCCTGTAGGGTGAAGATCTGAATTCAAACTTGAAAAGCTGGTTTGACAATGAAGTAAGGTCCCAGTCTAGCTTTGGGTCAGATTTGCTTCTTGCTGGAGCCAACTAAAACTTCCCTGTGAATACGTAAATATGTCAGTGGGGAATAGGACATTCCCAGCCTGTAAGATACTGGTGCATGAGCATTTCATATGTGTATCAATTTGAAGGAAGCATATGATTGTGACACGTTTTGCAGGTAATTTAAGGAAAAAACATTTGGGCAAACCCCCTCATGCCTGAAATCTACCACATTTTATAGTGAGTCATGAATTCTTGAAAAAAATCTCCCTTTCAAACTCTTATCAGTCTCAAGAAACCACATGAGATATAGGCTGGCAAAAAAGCAGTATGTCTTTCAGTCTCTAACAAAACAAAAACTCTTACTGCTTTCCGTCCCTGGCCAAGCATAACTGCTACAATGGTGTTCTTGTAGTTTCTTTAAATCCTAGGTAAAGGTTTCAATGCACAAAATAAATGTGAAGGGGGTTTAAGGGTCTTTTCCCCCCTGCCCCCAGTACAAATTCCATCAAAATCCTAGAAGAGGAATACAAAAGGGAAAAAAATTATTTTTGTAGCAGTAGGAACCCAGCCTTGGCTGCTTTGGGTACATGTGTAGAGGCACTGAGTATAATGAGGTTATTCATGTGCATAAGGGTTGTCGGATCAGACCCTATCTTTGTAAAATATTTAATTACATACCATCAGAATCATGTCAGCTATGAAAAAGCAATAAAAATACTAAAGTGTGTCAGTGAGCAGTAGTAGTAACTGTAGTGATATAAATGCATTAAGCTTTTAGGCACAGCTCACATACACTGAAGACAGCAAGTCAATGCTGGTTAATAATTTGCAAACAATACGTCAGCATCATAGTGCACATTCAAGCAAATTATTATGCCTGTTTTGCCAATTAGTACTCAAATTATGCTACATGAGACCTTATTCCATGCTTGGGATGGGGAAGGGAAGCCACAGGCCGATCATCTGCCACTTGTCTCTTCAGTCAATGCTCAGGCGTTGTCTTCCTTGCTACGAGGGTGAAGGTTTTATTGCTTTACTTTGATTGATGGGCGAGAGGCAAAATGACTCCGATGCTAAAAACAGGCACAAGGCAGTGCACTTCAGTTTGACAGTGAAGTCACATGCGTGACCAAGGAAAAGCACATGGTCAGTAATGCTTTTGCCTTAGCAGGTTTGGCAAGAGGGCACAAGCAGAGACTCTTCCAAGCCACAGCCTGGGAAGACGTGAGTCACAGAGTGACACCAGGTTTTGTGCTGGCAGGCAAAGGCGAAAGCAAGAGTCAAGACGAGAGCAAGCAGGGCATCCTCATCCCACACACTCCGGGGGAGTAATCGCAGCTCTCCTGGGGGTTGCATCAGTGCTTGGTACAGCACTTTCCAGAGTTGCATCAGCTTGTACCTGCTTTGTTTGTGTTGTCGGTAGAGACTGGAGTATTAATAACTTGTTCCATGGGGAGGCAACCCACAGTGGAAAGCAGAAACTGAGATGGGAAATACCCAGAACATCTTGGAGCAAGTGTAAACCATGGGCAGGGAGTGTGACAGCAAGTGCAGCTCTGTGCCAATCTGTAGCTGGCTTTGGCTGTGTGGGTGGGGTGAAGTGGGTGCGGAGCAGGTTGTGATTTTACTTGAGGTCTGTAAATACAGAGTGAGTAGGAACAGGTAGCTAGAATAGCACTTCCTGCCTCTGAGTCAGCGACGCTGCACATGGGAGAAGCTGGCAATCAGAGGTCATGATTGAGTTTCATTTCCATAGCAGGTTTATTTTGTGCTGCTCTTCTGCATAACCTGTATTTTTGCTCTGTGCAATTGCTCCAAAGCAAAATATGATTTTCTATGCATGTGTGCACAAACATGTTGCACTGCAAGTTCCTTATTTGAATCTTTGTTCAGCACATCATGCTGGCCTTCAATTGCTTTCCTACTCTTTTCTTTTTTCCATTTTATTATTACTTCTAGTTCCCCTTTTCTCCCCCTTCAGCTTAGTGATGGTAACCTGTACCAAGTACATGCTGTAAATAACATAGATTATATTTGCTGGACAGCAGGGTGCAGGACTCAAGAGGCATTTCAAGAACCAGCAAAAGTGCCATGGTCGGCTTTGTTGCTTTTAGGTTGGATCATCTCCTCCTTCTTGCCGTCCCTTCCCCCATGATTTTCTGATGGCTGCTTCTAAATGGATTTTTATCAGGGGGGAAAAGCAAAGTGGATGACAGCAGATGTGTTCCCTTAACAGGGTCTTTCCCTCAATGGCTCTGCTAATCATTATGTTTTGCTCCATAGGACTTCTTATTCATTTAACAGGTTTATTTCCAGATTACATATTTGTTTTTATACTGTTTCCTCATAAATACAGGCACTGTAGAAAAAGTTGGCCCCACCATATTTCATGCAGTATTTGTTTATAGTAAGTGGGCCTCACTGAACCTGCATATACAATAAATACCCTTTCAGGATTCCTAGGCAGGAGTGGAGGGAACAGATGGCAAAACAGACCCAGGATTCCCGTTTACAAGGGATCTTCAAATAACACAGGAGGAATGATAGCCATTAAAAAGCCTGCCTTCCAGTGCCTTAATTTTTGGCCAGAAAAATTGGATACATTAGCTGCTTTTTATTACTGTTTTTTTTAGGGGGTTTTAGTCAGCTTTTTTAATTCAGTAACAGGCTTTCAAGGATTTGAAGTAAACCAAGGAGCCGGCACCTCCTTTGTCAAGGTCATCTGTTTGATCCATCTTTTCCGTCACCCTTCTTCATAGCAAGTCAGACTTAAAAGCTAGCTAGACAAGACTCAAAATCATATCTCAGACCCATGGTCTCTGAGAGGTACTTGAAATATGAGCCATGGTCCAGGGGGAAACTTTGCAAACAGCTGCTAAACCTCATACCCCGGTGGCAGGACTGTGCCTCACAGATACCAGAGGACTGGGAGAAACACTTTGTACTGGAGTTCACTCTCTCGTTCACTCATTCACTCTCTGGTTAGGGAGAGTAATTTGAATTTTATTTTTGCTTTAAAGGATCAAGAGTGAGAATAAGAAAAGGCTGTTCACATGTTGTTTTTCTGTGCTGTGAAAAGTTTGTATCTGAGTGTAGTCAGGGGAGAAAAAATTACAAGAAAGCTGCAAGTTCAGGTAAGAGTACAGGACTCTTAATTATCCCAGGGCTTAAAGTCTGCCTGGTTATTTGGCAATGTCTCTGCTTATACCTGCTAAGACACATGATCTACCTGCTTGGCTCAGTGCTCCTCCCAGGTGAGTTTTGACCTCCTCTCATTGCAGAAAAGGTGCCTCAGTAGTGGAGGTTTTGCATGGGTGTTTTGAGGGACTGCCAGGACACCCCACAGATCTCCCCTTCCAGAGTCCCCTACTTCCCACCAGCTCTTGGTCAGGGAAAGGTTGTGGCCAGTGTAGATACAACTGCCTGGCCTGATTGAACAGCTGTAGGAGATACCAGCCCCATGCCCTCCTCTCCACTCAAACCCACTGCTTGTGCAGAATCTTCATGCACTGCCTTCAGCTGTGAGCAGAGCAAGGATAACTGCATTGGGAAAGGTGTTTGCAGTCTGCAGTCAGTGGGTTTTTTTTTTACAAAAAGCCTTGAAAAAGCCAGCAGACCTGAAGTTAAGTGGTTGTCAGATTAGTGCAATGCATTATCAAAAAATTAGGGTGTTTCCAGTAACAAAGGATGGCAACCACAAGCCTGGAAACCCGCCAGCTGCTTGGGCCCCACTGGCTGCTATGCAGGCTTCCATTCTGGTGGTCAGGGTGTCCTAAAAGTCATGGGCAAAATTAAATAGAGGATGTTGGAAGAGACTGTCACGGCTGGAAGAGGAACCAGCACCCATGTACACAAGAGCACAGGCACATGAACACTCACAAAAGCCACCGGTCCAGCAGTGAAGGAAACCTTGGGTTCATATGTCAAATCAGGGCCGGCATGGCATGGGTAAGAGGCTTGGGCTGAGCTTGGAGGCAAGTCACATGTTGCTAAATGGTGGCTGTCATCATTATGTTGTTACATGGAAAATCATAGCTTAAGGACTAGGACCTACTCAAGAACTATTTTGGAGGCTGAGGCAGAGGATGACCCTGAGGGCCCAGCAGCATGGAAGCCACCAACAAGGTACCCCCTGCAACATGGGCAGGCCTTGTGGTGTAGTCTTACTGTACACCTTGTCTGTGGGTCCTGTGATCCTCCTCCTCTCAGTAACTGAGCTGCTGCATACCCACTGTAGTCAGGATCCCTCTTCTGATAGGTAGAAACCTATTTCTTCCTCAGATTGCATCAGCCAAGTGCTTCGCAGCCAGGGGTTTTCCCTCAAAATCTCAAATCCTGTTCCAGCTAAACGTAGCCACCAGCCTCTTTCTTAGCTGTTGCCTCGTTTTCTAAAAGGTTTTGGTTGGAGGGAGGAGGTGGGAGAGGTGAAAGTGAACTCTCCATTAGGCTATTAAATTTCTGGATTCTGACTAGCCTGTTTGTAGGTGTGGTCTTGGGTCTTTACCAAAGCACAGAAATTTTGCTGATTTGGTGCTTGCTGGGACATAATACACACTGGTTTGGAAGGCCAAAGTGCTGTGCAAGGAAAAAAAACAAGGTAAGAAGCTGTGATGCATGACTACAGCTACCCTAAGGCAATAAGAGCAGTGCTACCAGAGGCAACACTGAAAGTGAGCAGGAGAGCATGGCAGACCAGGGTCTGGGGACGGGCATGTGGAATTCACTCACCCTGCCAGGCTTTGCCTTGGCAGCATCCTGGGAAACATGGATTCACAGAGCCCCCCATGTTTCCACACACTGTCAGCAGAGCACTTGCTGTTTTGTTTCCAAGTGGCTTCGACTAAGGTCCCTTCCTAAGGGCAGAAAATGCTCCAAGGGCAGAGGCTGGAGCTTTCCTTAGTCATTGCCTTTATGTTCTGCTGGCAAACGTGCTAATTCTGAAGTGGGAAATAATGGGCCTACCAGGGTAGGAGTGGGAAGAAAACCAAGGAGTAAATTGAGATATGTCCTTATGCCTAAACAAATCTGATGCCTCTCCTCCCCCCCTTTTCCCCCTTCCCCGCCTCCCAGCAAGATTCAAGCTCAATTTGCAGCAAGCGTGCATTCTGTACAGCCAGACAATGCCAAGTTTTATCATCCCCTGCCTCCTGCCTGGGAAGCAGTGGTTGGCTGGTTGAATCCTGCAAGATTGCACAGGATGGCAGCAAGCACTGAATTCCACTCTGTAGGTCCCTGTCTGGAAAATGCACCTAAATGCAGGCAAATATTGTTATATCAGCTGAGCTCTCCCAGCACAAAATGGTGTGATTTACACTTCCCGGATCATCGGAATTTATTGCAGGGAGGCGACAGCCTGCTCTGAGCTGCTGTGGTTGCAGTTCCCATCAATGGGGTTTATAAAGGTGGTTACCGTGGTGAGTGAAGTGGGCAAGGTATGAATAGATTCATGAAAGTCTCTACGGGATAAGGAAAGGTTTTTCCAGCCTGCTGTTACCTGATCTAGCCAATTTGACATGGCCCCTCATCATGGCAGATCTGAGCAATGCTGAGCATTTGAAAATAGAAATAGCAACAAGCCTCTTCCTTTTCCTCCTGCTCAGTTCACAGGAAAAATATTTTGACTGGTTTGAAGGCTGGGATTTTTAGGTTTTTTTCCATGTCTGTTTAGATAAATGAATGAGTGTGTGTGTGTGTGTGTGAGAGAGAGAGAGAGGAACAGAAGTTGCTGAAAGTTGATTTGAAGAAACTAGTTTTGCATTTGTTTCGTTCAAGTCCGAATTCTATCATTAATTTCACAAATTTAACACGAAACTTTTGCACTGGCTTCAAGAAAACTACTTCAACCTAGAAGTAGTGTAGCCACTAATTTTAATGGAAACAATTTTTTTTTTTTTAATGTAAGAACCTTGCATTGGAAATTCAAGACATGTCGCTCAAGTTGCCAGGCTTGTACCTCATTAGCCACCAACTGAAGTGACCACGTGCTCCAGTTGGATTTGGTAGATGGGATCTATCTGCAGCAGGCTGTCCTCATTCCAAACCTGTCTGGATGGTCCATGGATGGTGAAAACAGAGACTTGGAGACTTTTTATCACGAGGAGCAGTGTGCACTGGCTGTTGCCATGAAGTCTGGTTATTCTGAAGACTTAAAGCCATATATATGAAGCAAGTCAGTACTAAATTGACTACTGTACCTTTCATTAGATCTATTATCCACCTAGAGGCTATTTTCACTTTGAAGTGGCATTTGCTCCATAATAAGTAATGTCTCAAAATGCTGTTAATTAAAGTTTCATCTGTTTAGAGGATTTTCTTCTTCTTCCTCCCCCTCTCCTCCTTTCTTTTCTTTTCAGAAGCTAGTAATTAGTCCAATAATGTGGAGACATTGTTACTGCAGCTCATTAAATTTGGCAATGCTCACTTGGACCTTTGAGTGCTGGTGATGTCAAGTTGACCTGAAATGTAAGGATTCCATCTGTCAGGAATTACTGATGAATTGGCAATTAAATATAAATAAATATATATATGTTTAACTCATTACT
Organism: Phainopepla nitens; assembly: GCA_013400175.1. Classification (NCBI taxonomy): domain Eukaryota; kingdom Metazoa; phylum Chordata; class Aves; order Passeriformes; family Bombycillidae; genus Phainopepla; species Phainopepla nitens. The sequence continues at coordinate 432,048 of VXBQ01011171.1, read as the reverse complement.
TGTGTTGGATTGACAGTCCTGCAAGCGCTATCATTTTAAGTTCATCGACAGACTGATAAAGCTTCCCCTGGGCTCCCTTCCTCATGTGGAGGGACCGGCAGCAGAGATGAGAGGAGAGTCAGATCCTGAAGGGATTTAATTTTTGTTCTGTCTGTAGACTGCACTGATGAGAGTGTCAGTCTGGGCTGAGGTGAAGTGAATATCTGGGCTAACAGAGACAACTGATGCCATGTGGATAACCAAACATCCCTGTGATTATGCTGGTTCTCAGCTGCTCTTGCCTCTTGTTGAACTGGTGGTGTAGAAACTGATCTCTCTCTGTTTCCAAGCAGCATCCAGTCATGGACAGGGGAATTTCTGTATGTGTGTTTGCCATTGCTTAAGACTATATTCTTTTCCAGCAGAAATTGGAGAGCAGTAGCCATCCCTTATATTTGCTGGGAAGTGGCATCCAGGACGTAGAGGAAGTGAGGAACACAGGGTCTCTCTGTCTGGGATTATGCTACCAGAGTAACACTGTCATTCAATGGTGATCACAGGCTTGCAGAATCATTTGTGTTGGGAAAGACCTCTGAGGTCATCAAGACCAAACTTTGATCACCACCTTGCCAATTAGACCACTAAGTGCCTAGTTGGCAGTTGTTTCTTGAACACCTCCAGGGATGGTGACTCCACCGCCTGCCTGGGCAGTCTCTTCCAGTGTTTAGCAACCCTTTCCATGAAGAAAGTCCTCCTGATGTCCAGCCTGAACCTCCCCTGGCACAGCATGAGGCCATGTCTCTTGTCCTGTTGCAGGTTGCCTGTGAGAAGAGACCAACCCCTACCTGGCTACACCTTCATTTCAGGTAGTTGTAGAGAGTGATAAAGTTATCCCTGAGCTTCCTTTCCCCCAGGCTAAACAACCCCCAGCTCCCTCAGCCATTCCTCATCAGACTTGTGCTCCTAACCCTTCACCAGCTCCATTTCCATCCTCTGGACGCACTCCAGCACCTCAGTGGCTTTCTTGGAGTAGCCCAAAACTGAACACAAGGATTTGCCGTGTGGCCTCACAAGTACCGAAGGGACAATCACTGCCCTGGGCCTGCTGGCCATGCTATTCTTGATGCACACCCTTCATGTAGGCTGTTGAGATGTGTCATCCCACTGCTGCTTGGGTGAGTTGCTACTGCAGCAGGGAAGAGAGAAACTTTAGTACATGTTGACTCCCACAGGCATCAGGTGAATTTGGGGTCTCAGTGTTCATCCCCCCCACCTGCTTCTTTAGCAAGCACCGGGCCTCAGGGCTGTGGAACATGAACCCGACTTATGACTTATTGGCATGTATTGGCCTGAGGGCAAGGCCACCTGATGGCTCAAAATCAAAAGCTTCAGCCTGTACCAATAGCTTACATCCTAGCATTACTCATAATTTATTATGGCAAGAGGAGTCTGAGGAAAACAAAAAAAACCAAACAACCCAAAACTGTGAAGGGAGAATAAAATAACTGAGAGCCTAGCTTCAAGGCTGTCCAAGCTGCTCCTGGAATACAAAGCCATCAAAATGTAAGCTCTCTCCAAAGTGTCCTCTACTCAGATGGTGTTCTCTTGCCACATCTTTTGCAGAATTGGTCATTTTATCCACCAGCCAAATGTGGTCCTCCCGCCCAAGAGAGAGATATCTCTGGATAGGCCACTCCTTAAATACAGAGCTTCAAGTTTTGCGAAAAGCAGTCTTTAAATCCTATGTCTTCAGACCCCTGCTGTTTCATCGAAGCCCTGCTGAGTATCTGAGCCTAGATCCACCTTTAGAAACAGGAATTGCTGGATCCATGCATAGGGAGACACAACAAAGTAGATGAAATGGCTAAATATTTAATAATAAAGATTGTTCACACATTTCCAGCTTAATGTTACTGGCCAAGGAAAGCTGGATGTTTCACATCAGGTTAGCAGGATATTGCAATATTTTGGCTGCTTATCTGAAGTGGAATGAATGGAACTGCCAAAGCTTTTGAAGTTCACTCATGAGATAATATTTTATTAATTTTCTGAGCTGAGGGCACTTTAGCATCTCCTGTGAGTCTTCTGAATATTAAATTCATGAAGCTCTATAGGCAGGACTCTTTCAACATTCACTCATTCAGTGTTTAAAAGCACCCGCTTCCCATAAATTGAGAGCAGTCTCCTTGGTTTTCTGAGAGTGATCTTCTCTCCAATAAATTAGAAAGTATATCAATTTCCTACTTATGCCCTTTGAATTCAAAGCAGGGGCTACTTAGGAGCAAGAAAAGATGCAGTCTGTGTTTGCCTTGTTTGTCTGTCTGCTCCATAGAAAATGCAGTTTAAGTCAGAATGAGCCACTGTGCTTCAACTCCAGCTGCGAAAATAATTTTATTTCATGAAAGCACCCAGTCTTTTAGTCCTGCTCTGAGCTACTCTGACCTTCAGCTAGAGCAAAGCAGAGGAGAGAGGTGTAAGACCTGGCCACTGCTGCGTGTGGCACTGGCAGGACCGACCAGCCTGGTCACATCCCAGCTCCAACGCCTGCTAGCTGAGACTCGGCTCCTGCAGCTCAAACTCCACAGCAAGACATCTGCTCACCTAGTTGCACTGCCCTGGGCAGGGAGACAGCTACCCATGGGGCAATTTTGATCTTTGGATGCATCTGTTCAGCGCTGAAAAACGCTGACTTGTACAGTGGAGATGCTGAGCTCTCATCAGCCGTGGTTTCCTACCCCCAGCCACAGCTGGGTGAAAGCAGGGGAATTCAGGAGAGCACGTGCCAGCCAGAAAAGCACTTGCTGTGTTAGACTTAGAAAATCCTCTCAAGTGTGCAGGGCTAGGCAGAGCTGCCAGCATGGACTTCTGCATCAAAAAGGACAGGCAGTTCCTAGATCTAGTGTCTGGTGCTTTATAAATAGGTTTAGATGACGGGGAAAAGTAAAGAGAGTACCAAAAAAGAAATAAAATGACAGCCTTTGTCCAAAAATATGCTAGCTACATTGTTTCTTTTCCCTAAAAAAAGAAAGAAAAAAAAAAAGTTGCTTTTTCTGCATTAAGCTTGTCATAACTGGATGATTATAGTAACACCATGAGAAGAGCCAGCCAGGATGTGACACTTTAGCTTTCAAAATAGCTCTTCCTAAAATAAACTCTTTCCTCACAGACTGCTACTGTGATACTTATGGGAAAATATGAACAGACCACTAGTTCTCCCATCTTTCCTTGGAGATTGAGGAACTTTCCATCAGTTTATGTGCTCTAAAATCCTGTCCCTCAGATGGGGAGGCCAAAACCACAGGAAATGGGGGAGTGTAATTTAATATGTTTCACCAATTTGCCTTAATGGTGCTTTGGAAGCCTCTAGTTTTAATTATATTTACTCTGTGCCCATAAACAGATATATCTGCCCTTTCCATCAAGACTCTGCTATTTGCAGGGATTCAGTAACATGGAGCAGGCTTGAGCACACCCTGTTGCAGTAAGGCTGCACTGTGGCCTTGAGCACTCACATTGTGACACATCACACCAGATGTCTTGAGCTGTGGCCATCTGTCCTCTTTGGGTGCCACAGAGGCTGCTCTGTCCACCTGCACCACCCTGTGCAGCCTGTCCTTTTTCCCATGCAGAGCTTTTCCCCCTTTTGGCTCGGTGTGCTGACTCCCAAAATGCACATCAGACAGAATCAGCTGGGCCAGTGAAAACCTCCTCCCAGAAAGGAATCCTAGCCTTTTTGGTCAGCGTGGCTGGACCAGGAGGAAACTACAGCCCCATGGCATCAGATATGTGAGGCTTGTGCTGACTTTCCATGCATTCCATCAGGGGAACTTCAGTCAAATGACTGATCTGCTGGGCCACGAGCACATGCCACATCACGCAGCACTGCAGGTATTGCTGAACATTTATTTACTTAAGTTTTTTGTAAATTTGCAGATGGCTCCCCCCATCTTGGCAGTAAAGGGGAAGCAGCAATAGCTGAGTTCCCACACACACTCCATGGGAGCTTGGCTTGAGCATGGAGAAAGATGTGAGTCCCCATGTGGGGACATTCCAGTTCAGATCAGAAAAACATGCCTCTGCTCCGTTGTTTTCCAGTACTGTGAGCTCTCCAAATGAAACCAACAAAGAGCACAGTCTGGTCAGATTCTACCAATGCTTACTTATTCTTCAACTAACGAAGTTCAGTGGTTTGCATAAATTATTATCCCAGCTATTCCCCTCAAGGTATCATGTTGAGGAAGCAGAAGGTTCATTTTCCAATTCTCCCTTGCTGTCTTGGTAGGTGATTTCTTGCTCCACTACCCATTGCATCCCTGCAAAATGAAATGTATCACCACTGCTGCTTTGTCATGTTTCCCTTCTCCTAGCAGGTATTGGACAGGTTCATTGTTAGCTACACACTTAATAGTGAAACTGAGTAAGTGGCATGTTGTAAGAATGGAGCTTCTTGAAAGGAAATGTAAAACAAAGCTGCTAACAGAAAGACTAAAATAATACAGAGGAGATTTTTACTTGGATTAGACTGGATTTCTCCTCACTGAAGCAAGTAGAAGCTCTCTTTTTTAATAGAGAAATAAATCAGATTATCTCTGAACTGGGGAAGTTCAGCTTTCAATGCACTTCCTTGAGACTGACTCATTGTGAGATTGTGTTGGAAATCTATGGGAATGGACTGCACTTGTGCCATGCAACAGAGCATCCCAAACAGGACACTTGTAATTTGGGGTAAATTGATAAGCTTCCATATCTGATTAGATGGTATGGCTTTATGTTCTCATGATTGCTTTGTCTAGTCAGGGCAGGAGAGAAGATTCCTCTGTTCTCTTCCACATCCCAGGAAAACAGGCCTCATTTTTCCAGAGGTTTAGTACAGTCTAAATGTCCTGAATAAACGTGTATTACAGAAGGAAATGTTCATCTACACACATATTTCGCTTGCTCTTTTCCCCTTCCTGACTCTCTGTGGAGCAGCCATGGTTGCAGCATTCAGCTTGGCATTTAGAAATCAGTCCCCATTGGCCACTTGCCCCCCTGCTTCCTATCTGGATATACCAAAGTCCTCTGGATCCTTGTTTTCTCACGGGATGATGGTACACCCTCTGCTGCTCTGTATGACAAAGATGGCCTAGAAGTAAAATTCAGGTTGATCCCAAGCTAAGGGAAGTCAGCCATGCCATGGAATCTGTGGCAGGGAGATAGTTAACATCCTCTCCCTCTGTGGGGAGAGGTTGCAGCTGCCTGTCCAGCCTGCCAAACTGAAAGGGGATCCAGCCCTCAGGGAAATGTGTCTGGAGTTATTTAATCCCAAAAGGATTATAAAGAGAGTATGCTCTAGAGAATCTCTCAAACCCTATCCCCGTTAAAGTAAAATAAAACCAAACCCCAAAACCAACAATCCTCTTCCCGTTGATGGCTTGCAGCAAAAGATACCCCTGAACTTTCACCGAGAAATGTGCCCAAGTTGAGACAGTCAGTGCTGCTCCTCTGGAAAACTTCTTCTGCTTTGGCTTCCATGGTGCTATCATTTCCTGCCTCTCCTGCTACCTCTTTAATCTCCTTCAGCACGTCCTTTGGAGGACCTTCTTATCTTCCTCCAGCTTATGTATGGGTTTCATCGGGCTGAGTCTTTTATCCCCACTTCTTCCTCTATTATATCTTATCCCTGGTTAATCTCAGCTGTGCTCCCTGCTTAGTCTGATCATCTGTTCTCGTTTTGACTAGTGTTTAGACTGTACACTCCTTGAGATAGGGCCTGTCTTTTTATTTTATACTTTTACAGTACCTCCAGGAACATGAAATTGCAGGCTGGACTAAGTCATCAAACAGAATCAAAACATTAAAAGAAAGCTAGTCTAAAAGTTTGAGTGGAAATATCTTCCTCATTTTCGGCAGCAATCCAAGGCAGTGCAGCTTTCATTTGTATAAACACATGAGCATTGCTCTCCTGTGCAGCACAGCAGGATTGAGTAAACGACTGGTTCACCCTCTAGTAAGTCACCCATTGCCTTCCCAACAGCAGGCATCAATTTACTGGTGAGCAGGAAGAAGAGGCCCTGTTCCTTCCGTGAGCAGCGCCAGGAGGATTTGGTTTCCCTGGCTGCCTGGAGATCAGTGTGGTTCAGAGGGTGTCCAATGGCTGCCATGCCCACCATAGTTAGCTGGCACCATGCAAGCGATGTTTTTTAACGAGCCGTGGCAGCAGGGGGGTTTTTCCATTTTTTTCTGCTTTCTTCTTTGAAGACTCCTCAGAAGCGCTAAATGTTCTGCAAAAGAAAAACAATCTGGGTGTCTTGAATAGCACACATTTTATACGCCAATAGGCTCTTGTCAGCACTTTTTTCTTGAGTCTGTTGAGACATTCAGAGAAGTTTCTTGTTCATGAGCAGGTATCTGTCTATTCCTGCCTGCTTTACATGATCTCATTCAGAAGACAAAAGACTGTTTTGATTTTTTGGGGTTTTTTTAGGCAACTCCATCATTTTCTGCAACCTTTTCTTTAAAGAACTATTGAAGCTAATAAATGCCTCATTAATTTGAAACAAGCATGTCCATGTAATCACTTATCTCTAATGGCCACAGTGAACCTCTCTAGTCAGCACGTGCTCACTTTGGTGTTTGGCTCTTTGATTCTTGTGGTATTTCCCAATGATGCAGGAAAGCTCCAGGATCTTCACGGAGCTCAGTCATGCCACGCAGGTGTCCTCCTCCTCCTTCACCGGCCAGCTGCCTGGAGAACCAACATGGCACACATTTGCCTGAGCTCACCCACATTTTAAGTACAGCTGACCCTGGATGGAGACCCAACCTTACCATTTCCTCCTCTACATCCCAGACCTTCAAATGGAGACCCAACCTTACCATTTCCTCCTCTACATCCCAGACCTTCAAACGTAAGTAGTTTTCTTTGTGATCTTTGCCACTGATGAGGGAATTTGACCCTCTAGGCATCTCTGAAGCTTTTCCCGTGACGTATATGAGGAAGTAGCAGATGATTTATTAACATCAAGTAAACCATTAATTTGCTTATTCAGTATGATTACCTGTTTCTAATTGTAATTGTGAATTACCCGATCACCTTATATTTTCATGAAGAAAGACATATGATAAATGGATCAATAGAAGAGAAATACTTTCAGGGTAAATGACACATGACTGTATTTGTACAGGAAACAGCTAGAGAAAGGCAACAAGCTGAATGGGGAACACTGGACCAGAATCTGGTATGGTACGGAGCTGTGGCTCTACTTACACACTTGGGAAATTTGGCTTGATGCCTCTTAATGTTGCACTTCGGGGCCACTGCTGTTACTTACTCATGGCAGTAAAATAGTTTCCATACTAATGATAACAGTAGTGGCCAGTCATTAAAATTCTGAAATAGCTTGTATGGATAATTTTTATAAGATTTGTGTCCACTAGGACTGGAAGTATGCCATCTATTCTTTGAAGTGCAACTTTGGAATTTGAGCAAGGCTCCTTTTCCCTTTCTTTGTCTTTCTGAATCTCAGTTTCCCCCTTTGTAAAAAAATGAGAATGATTTTGCAGGAAAATAAGAGTTAGACAACTAGCCAGTGTAGGGGCTGATTTGGATACAACAGATCTTTGTAGGGGAATGTATGGAAACTTCTGTATGGACTACTGAGAATTAGGACGTGGAGCTCCACCTTGACCTTTACTTCCTGTTTTATTCTGTGCCAATTTTTCCTCACTCTGTTAAATGAAGTTATGAGTAGTGGCTTTATTTTTACTGACCTGAGCCATGTTGCTTTTGCAAAAGTACAGACGCCTGCCTATGGAATGTCATGAAGAGCTTTGACAGTTCATGGTACTGTGACATAAAGGACTGAGAAGCAGAGATAGTTTTTTCGTTGTTCCTTCCAGTCAAAGGGAAAAGGTTTGAAAGGGCCAGTTGAATCTGGTGAATCAACAAATGTTTACAGGAATGGTGCCAGGGGTTTGCCTCTTAGACCAGGGGGCTACTGGTGGCTGATAGGGTCCATCTGCCAGGGAAGGGGAGGCGCAACTTTGGCCACAGGCTTGCCAAGCTGGTGAGGAGGGCTTTAAAGTTCTTGGGCAGGGGAACCTCAATCCTTCCCATCTCTGGTAGTCCGATGCCAGTGCCAGCAATAGATGCACTGAGCCTGGAGAGGAATCACAGGTCAGCAGAAGAGCCCCTGAAAGTCAGCACGAAGGAATTCCAGAGAAACTGTCAAAACAGCCAGAGACTGGGTAAGGAAAGTTAAAGTCTGGTAGGATTAGATCTGGCCAGGGACTCTTTTTTTAAGCTTTGCACGTGTTGCAATCCCTTCTTGAGACACTCACCTTTATGCTTTTGGTATTTAAATTTGAAAGATGACATTAGACATCTCACATCTTCAGCAGCAGATTGAACCCTGAGCCTGGCATGTCTTGTTCTGTTGGGAAGTAATGATAACATTAGCAATTGTTAGAATAGATGGAAGTCTATTTGATTAGTTTGTTCAGTGATAACTGAAGGAAGCCTCTATGACAGCTCAATTTAAACTGATATATGCCCCATTTAAAACCAGCTAGCAGATATTTGTGGTAAAATTGAGGTGTTAATTTAAACTGATTTTGGTAAAATCTGAGCTTTTCTAATATACACCACCTATGCTTTACATTTTCCTCTCTTGGGGAACAGTGATTTAAAGCTGATTTTGCTTAACTAAGAAACAGAACTAATAAAATAAGCTTCTTAAGATTTCTGTAAATCATTTATTGGTACGTCTCAAAAGTTAAAACTATTTCCGCGCACTGTCCATCACTGCCGTTATCATAACTCCATTTGTGTTTTAATGGGATGCATTTTGAAATGTTGTGGTTGTGCAGTGTCAGGAGAAAGCACTCCTCTTTCTGTGAGGTGCCCCTCTAGCCTGCACACAGCCCCACGTGCTGCAGTCCGGAGCTGATGTGCCCAGAATTCCTGACTGCCAAAAGCCCTTTTGCTGGGAATGAAACCATGCTGTAAATCACACTTACATGTTAGCAGGGAGTGTATTTTCACACCAATGATTACAGTTGTGCCTTTAGTCGAAGAGGTTGTTTTGGGGCAGTAAATTGTGCTGTGTGTTATCTCTGCCACCCTCCCTCTCTGGCTCTCTTTTTCTTGCTGGGTAGGAAATGGCTGTTCTGAACAGCAGCACCCTGACAGCTTCCCAGGCTTTGCAGTCATCTTTTGTTTCCATTTTTGTGAGAGAAGTATCTGAAAGGGTGTTTGAGAGGAGCTGGCTCTTTGTATTGGAAGTACATAAATTACTATGTCCCAGGTTCTCATCAGAGCTCTGCGTCTCCCAGATGAAGCTCAAGCAGTGGCCTTTAAACAGTACATTAAGTTGGACAATGTGAGAACTACCAGCCTCCTGACCTGCTGGTGTATAAATCTCTCCACTGCTCCCATCTCTTTTGCATTTGTCATCTCCTCCAGCGCTGTACCCAGCCCGATGTGAGCAGGGGTATAAGCACCTCCTGGTACTGCCCTTGGCATCTCACACAGGGCACTTTACCCCAGATGGCCCCCATGGCCATGAGGTATTGCAAATAGATGAATTTTAAGGTCCCTTCCAATCCAAACCTTTCACTGATCCTATGAAAGCCTTTGTGGAGACTGGCCTTCACATCTGAAATGTCACCCTGGGTGCTGGTGCAAAGCAATTCTCACATAAATGGCCATTCTTTATGTGAGGGGTAGCTTTTATCAATAGAGTGAGCTGGCCCACGGTCAGTACAGGATAAACAGATGGGTTGGTATATGGTTAATCAATTACTATAAAGGACAGGAGGTCAATGGGCTTCTCTCACTTTCTTTTAACACCTGTGTACATATGAGCATTTATAATTTCTAATATTCATGTCTGTAGCAAGCCTGTAGTATCTGTTGGTCATTTATTAATTCTTTATAAACATTCCCTTAAGGCAAGTTGTGAGTTTGGAGATGACAGTTAGAATTACTCAAAAGATGATTTTTTTTCTCTATCAGGGAATGAAGAATCAATTAATTCTGGACTTCAGTTACAAATAAAACACATCAGAATGAAGTTTGCAATGTGGTCCAGACATTCCTTACAGATCTTGTCAGACTGGATCGTTCTGGTGTCCCATTTAACTAAAATATCACTGAAATTTTCATTTTTCTTGCTCTGTGACAAAGCATAATCTCTCGCAAAGCAGATATCCAAACCAAAAAAGTATGTTTTGATGTTAGTGGAAAACAAGGTTTTCATTGATCCAAACAGAGCTTTGCAGTTTTTTGAATTTTCATTTTGCAGAAGATTAAACAAAAGATCTTAGTTTTCTTTCTCGTTTTGCTTAGGAGCACAATTAAGTGGAAAATAAAATGGAATTCCCTTAGCAGCTAGCAAGTCTAGTGTTTCTGCATGCTTCTCCGAAAAGTAAATGGGATTACTTTGTTCAAAAACTGCTTTTAGCAACCTCTGTTAGAGCCCTAAAATGCACAGGAGGGCATGATCCTTCTTTCTTTGAAGTCCCTGGCACAGTATCCATTGACTTCACAGGGAGTGGGATTGACTGAATAATTGTGTTGCAGTATGAATGTCTACCCTGACACTGCACAAAGTCACGCTGAAAGCCACTTGATGTCATTCTAATCCTGTCTCCTCACAGTGGTGTTCTGGAGAATAGGGTTGGGGTTTTTTTTTTCCCCCTCCGTATTTATTATTTGCAGAAGGAACTAGTTAACAAATAGAAAGGACAAAGCTGAAGGAGCGTGTCATTAATTTCCAAAGTAACTTGTTCTGCTGCTGCAGTGATCAACTGCTCCGTGCAGCAAGTGCTAACGAGGGGTTTTTAGCCAGCGGGGCTTTAACGCGCAAGGAGAACGCTGGAGCTGGAGGCACCACCCGGGCGTGTGCCCGAGCCGTGGAATGCCAGCCCTGTGAGACTGGCAGAAGCCTCCTGTCACAGAGTTTTGATCCGAAACAGCCTCCCCAGCAATCAGAAGCACAAACACCTGCCGGGATCGGGGAAGAAGGGGCTGTGATAACGCGCAACAAACACCGGGATGCCCGACACGGGATTCCGAACCCGACAGCTTGTCCCGGCCGGCCGAAGCAGCGAGGTGCGGATGGTGCCCGGGCACGGCTGTGCCTGTGCGCTGGAAGCCCTGTGCTGCTGCTGCTGCTGAGAGCACTGCTGCCTGTGACCAAGGCAGATGGCCAGGATAGATGAGGCCCTTACGGATCGTCCCCTGGGAATAATTACAGCTTAACTGCGACGCTTAGCTAGAGCCTTTTGTGCTCGTGGTGCCCTCCGAAAGGCCTGGGAAGCAAGCTGCCTGGAATGCAGGGGTAATGTGCTCCTCCTCAGTATGGCAAACAGAGAAGAGGGATGAAATCCCACCTCTCCTCCACCAAGCATCCCGAGGGAGGGCAGCGCTGGCACAGTCATCCTTGTGAGTTCTGCCCCGAGGGTGTAAATAGGGGAAGGTGGAGAGTCATTATTCGGGGAACCTCTGAAGGTGACACGTTTTCCTAGGAATGCAGGCATCCTGCCCTTCACTGGACCACTCAAACATAGAAGGTAACAAGGTTTAGAAAGACAACACTACTGCAGTAGGGAACATGGGAATGGTTTCTTACTGACCCCACAAAATGGGTTTTTGTTTGCACCTTGGCCAGGAGCAGAGAAGCCCTGCACGAGCCTTTTTAACACACTCATGCTGGCAAACCTGCTGCAGGCTGGGAGAAGACTGTAAAACAGGGGGAGAAGCTGCCAATATCAGATATCACGGCTATCACAGAGACAGAAGGACTGGAGACTGATATATGGTCAAATCGCAGCATAGCCTATGAGGAACACAAAGGAAAAACTGGATTTAAAGCATCCCTGATTTCCCACATGAAGACATGTCCAGTTTCTGCAGCCCATTGGAACAGCTCAGAATTGCAGGGCTCTGCCCAAGGTGGGCAGCCAACAGCCCCTCTGCCTCTGCCACATGCACAAGGCAACTCCCATGTAAAGACTCTGCTGGGGAACCTACCACTCATCCACTCATGAACACTGCTGGTATATCTCAAAGCTTGCTTTTTCCAGGCTCCTCACAGCTTCTGCCTCCTCCAGCAATTATCATGGGATGGTGAGGGAGACTTTTGCTGAATTTCTGGTTGCTTTTTCACAAGACTCTAAGTCTCCCTACCTTTCTAAGCATCTCTGTCACCAAGTAAACTATTTTCTTCTGTCTTATATACCTAAAACCAAAAAATGTCAAACCAACAAAAAACAGGCTAGTGGCAAGGAACGAAGTAAAGTGTCACTCTGGCACTGTTTTACTGTCCAGCTATCTCACAACACAGAAGACGTCCAGGCAAGTCCTGGGCTTTCGTTTCTTTAACAGCTAATTTTATTTGGCTAGGGCAGGCTCAAAAGGGCCTGTTTGACCATCTAAAGTGTAAAGTTTCAAGAGGGCAGATGTGAAAAGAAATACCGAGCCTGTAGTTTGCTGATGTATGTTAAGCAGGACTTTCTTTTGCACTAAAACACAACAGAAGGTTGTAGCACACCACATTTCACTTTAAGCTGGCTGAGACTAAGCTTTGAAAACCCAAAACCTCTGATATACTCCTGTTAATCATTGATACAGTCTTTGATCTCTTCTCAGTTCTGTGTAGCTGATTGACTCATCCTCACTTTTTTTTACCGGCTTTCCATTTGTGCCTTTTTTTTCTCAATGTATCTGTTCTCCATCACAGTTTGAGCAAGCAGAAAAGCCATAATAGCAAGGGTATTTTTGTAGTATTTCTGATCAAATGGTATACACATCTTTGTGCAAAATTTCTTGTACCATTCCACAGGAAAAAAAGGATTTGGGATAGTATCTGAGCTTCCCAAACTCCCATTCTCTGCAGTTATTTCCAGCTCCTCTGTGACTTCAGATAACATTTGCAGGAGAAGCCTCTTAAAGCTACTCAATATGAGATTCCTCAAACACATCCCGCTGAAGGCTGGCAGAAAAGCACCATGGCTTCAGGGCTGAAAGGAGTGTGAGGGAAGTGATTCAGGCACAAATTCCTCCCTTTTGTTTTCACCAGGAAGCTTTCAGCCAAGCCTGCTTGAATTGCTCTGTGGGCCCTCAGTTCTTCCTGTAATAAGCTGGGGCTCCAGGAGTAGGTATCTTTAAGAAGGGTGCCTGAAAATGATGTGACTCTGCCACCCTGCAGATTTGGGGGGGGCTGTGCTCCGTCTTGGAGGGCAGTGGCGAGGGCATCAGCTCCTATGAAACCCAGTTGGTGAAAACATGCAAGAACGCACCATATCTTGGTTTTACTGGTGGTTTTGGTGATGGTCTCAAGTGCTCACCCTAGGTTCAATCTCTCTGATTTGTCATAAAACTCAGAAATGGCTTTTGAGTTGTGCTGAATGGGTGCTACCTGGCTGGTCACCATGCCATCATGCTTACCATTCTTTCATTACACTGGTGTTGCAGACTGTCCCCACATACTCTGCTGGTCCTTCAGCTGTGATACTCCAGAAAAATTATCCCATCCCATCCCATTCCACCCACTTGACTGTGTACGTGCGTGAACACTCCTTTGGCCCTGTACTCTTCTCTCACACAGGCTTTCCACAAGCTTTTCTGTTTGATGAAACACTTCCAAGTGTAGGGAATGGCAAATTAATATAAAAGTCAGTAAAGAAGTTTGAAGCAAATAGCTGGGCAAAACACTCCCTCCTGGGCCATGTTTCTTGCTCACTTCTGGTACCATGGCACAAAGATTGATAATGAGTGAAGTTGGTCTGTTTGGCTTCTTCTGCTCCTCAGGAATTAGCTGTTTTGCTGTTCCCTGTATAAGCAAGATAGAATACAAATTAGAGGTTCAGGTTCATGTCCATTTATGAGTATGGCAGTCAAAACACTAAACAAACCTCAGCATGGAAAGGCCATCACAGAAACTGAGCACTCAGTGGCTTTAACTACCCTAAATTCGGCTCAAATTCTCTGTGGCTGCAGTTAAAGTGAGAAAGGGCTGTTAGAGGCACTTCTTACATTCCCTGATAAAGCAAATGTTTACCAGACACAGGAACCAGTCTTCCTCTTGTCCTCTTCAGATTAAATTGCCTGATAGAGCAGAAGACAGAGTTAACTCTCTGTGCTACACCCAGGACAGAAAGCTCTTGACAAAATTAAATTACTCAACTCACTGCAGAGAAAACTACTTGATCATTTCATGTGTATGGGAGGCACAAATCTCAAATTGCGTGTTTGGCAACATATGAGGGCTATATACATATATAGTCAGTTGATGTTGTTATTTTCATTAAATGAGGTCTCTTCTTTTCTCTATTTTCGATGCTGTTCTCCAGGGAGATTAATTTGTATGAAAGTAGAGCGCTAATTGCACAAAACAAGCTGGGGTACTGCAGGAGCATAATTAAATTTAAAAAAAAAATAGTAGTGTTAATACAATTGTGGTGCTAATTAAATAAAATTGGTGACAAGTGTCTAAGGCAGACCAAGTGTAAGGAGAAAAACTGACAAAATGATCAATTTAAAAATTCTCGTAGATATTATAGTTCGCTGGTAACCGAGCCGAATTAAAAGTAATTGTACACAAAGTGCCGCGCGAGTGCCCGATCTTGCTCTCAGCAAAGTGGGACTTTTGCCAATTCAGACTCTAATGTTCCATAAATTGCTGATAGGAAAGTGATAGGCTTATTTTTTTCTGCATGTGTTTAAGAGGGGGCTGATTCAGGGCCGGTCAAACAGACTCAGGCAACAGCTCCCTCAACATTTGCAGCTGTGCCGGCAGTGAACTGACCATTCCCTGATTCGATAGGAATTGCTGGTGGCCCATGTGCCAAGGGGCCCTGGAGAAAGCATGGAGTGGGCTGTGCCAGTGGCACACTCTGGCTTTGACCTCACTGGCTGCCAGCTTTCTAGACCTTCAGAGACCAAGGCTGCATCATTAGACTCCCTCCTCTGCCCTCCAGGGAGCAGGGGGGCCCATAATGAGCATCCTGGCTCAACTCCCTTCCTCTTTGGCATTTATTAGTGGCTCAGAGGAATTTCACGACGCCTACTGCAGCCCCGGCTTCCTCTCCAAGCTTGGCTGTCCTCAGCATTTTCCTGTGCAGTGCCCTCTGATCTGGTTCCCACCTTCTCCAGAAGGTCACTCCCACTACCCAGCTGTCCTAGGAACAGTTTGCCAGCTGCACCTGCCACCCTGGAGCCCTGGAGCCTTGGTGCCCATGGGGAGCCCTGCCAAGAGCCCTGGTGGCCTTCCACCGTCCTGAGGCACTGGAAAGCTACTTCTCATGTACTCTTGATTTTCCTCAGAATTTGTGTTGATGGAGGAAACCTCCCACTCCTCCTTCCACCCACAAAACAACAACTCCAAGCCATTTCTAGCCTGTGTGGTCCTGAAACAAATAAAAAAGTCCTTTCAGATGGGAAACAAAGCAGCCTTGTCTGCCTGAGTCAGCAGCCTAAAACAATAGCTGTGAGCACTCACCTCACAGCAATTTCTACCCTCTCTGGGGTCACGTTGTAATACAGTAGACCCCCAACTGTGGTTTTAAAAATGCATTGGCTTGGTTTGGGAACTGACTCGAACAACTTCACTGAGCTTGCAGGAAATTAGTTGTGATCCTTTATACAATGAGAATTTTGCCTTTGACTTTGCTGGGAGCAAGATCAGGACCTTAATGCTACAGAAGAATTGCCAGCTCTTGCTTGCTGGAGCAGAGGGAGCTTGGGAGATAAGTGATTTCTCCGTGTAGGTGTCTTGGCCAAGAAAAAAGTAGAAAGAAAAAAGTTCCCTTTTGGGTTGTATTTTATGGCTGGGATGCCTGGTCACCGCCCTGTGATATTGCTGGCCAGAATGAAAAGCTGAACACATAAATTGCTGTCCTGATTTTTACTGTCCTTACATTTTATTGATGATAAGGCTCGGGGAGAGTTGTCAGTCTGGGACGTGATGCCTCTACCCTTTCTTGAGGGGTTTGCTTTGAGAAGGGTCTGTGAGGCTCTACCATCCATTGCAGCTTCTTGTTTTGCTGGTGACTAATCCTGGCCCTGCTATCTGTTCTCCACGTGAGCACTGCTGGGCTGCAGGGGGGCTGTCATTCATTGTAAACATGTTTTTAATCCCAATTTCAGTTTCAGAATAAACAAGAATAAAATTACTGCTGAGTTTCAGCTTGATGCTTTTTACTCACTTTCCTGAGTTTGAGTTCATCATCCTTCCTGTCTTCATTAGTGTGACTCTTGCTTTGTCTCTGTGCTCTCTGCGTAATAGCCAGCTCGTTTCCTCACCTTCATCTGGAAAGCAGAGCTCGATGCTGTGTTAATTGCTGCTGGGTTCTGCTCAGCTCAGTCCTCGGCATTTTGAAAGGCAAGACATGACTGAAGGAAAAAAAACCCAAAGAAACCAGAAAAACAGAATTGGCACAAAGTTGTCATCTTCCTAAGAGTGCTTGTCTCAATGGTTATATCATCCACAACGGCATGTTCCTCCTTCACAGGAACAGTGTTGGCTTTGTCTGGCTTAGTTTACAGTAAGATTAAGGCATTTTCTTTGCTGTTTTCTTCCCGTAGGGTGTGTTGAGCGCTTTAATTGCCCTAAGGTAGAACAAACCACTAAGGCCTGGACTGAGATTTAATAACTAGCCTCAACTCAGTGTCGGGGACAGATGCTCTCCAAACATTACTTTGGGGCTTGCCCCTGTAGCACGGGAGCACAGAGCATACAGCCAGGCTCAGCTTCTCCACATCACATGTAGGCACATGCAGCCCAGAAACAGCATCTGTAGCTGGAGTGATCTGTCTAAGTCAGAAACAATATCCACAGACATTCTTTTTCACCATCACTGTGGAGAGCAACTATAAACATGTGGGATGCAGGCTGTGCCTTCAGGCTAACAGTGCAAATTTACCAGAGGGGGAAGCTTTCCACCCTGGCCCTGGTCTGCGCCTGATACCCAGAGTGACCCTTGCCCATACCATGTGTGGAAAAAATACAACTTCCCTATACCTGCCCAAGTTTTGGGCTTGAAAAGGAGGGATTGTGGTAGTGCTGGTGCTTTGCAGCAGGGGAGTGTCGTGAGGTGATGAGTGCTGGTGGAAGAGGGCTGGGGGATGAGGTGCTGGTGAAGCCTTGCCAGAAGATGGGGGGTGCCAGGTGAGGGTATGTTGGTCCTGTCCTGAATTAATTCTACTGATTTCTAAGGCAAGCTCTGGGTCTAGGCAGTGTCCTGGGTGCTATGGGCTATTCTGTAGAGAGAAAACTCCCAGCCATCTTGCTCAGATCTTTGACCACTACATTTCTGAGAACTCAAGGCAAGAACAAGTGTAAGTGAAGTCTACGTGTACAGCAGGAAATTTGTGAATTCACACTAACAGCTGAGGATGCCTTATAACCTTTCTGACATTGTGAGTTATTGGATAAACAGGAAAAGAAAAAAAAAAAACAATGACACGTCATAATATTGACTTTTATTTCCCTTATTTCTTCAGCTGCAGTTCTGTGTACTCATGACTGAAACAGCAATGCAATGTAATGTATTTATATGTTACATTTCTAAACAAACCAATATTTATGTACAGTATGTGAATACAGATACTAAATATATACATGGTCTGATATAGACAGACTAGATACATGTGCTTCATTATAAGATATATATGACTGTAATCTATATGGGAAAAGTGCTGAAAGTATAGCTAAGTGGGACAGCACTGCAGGGGGACTCTTTCTCTAAAATTCTGGGTAAACATGAACGACTTTTAGTAGACCAAAATGTCTGTTATAGATGTGATATTTATGGTTATATTTTGACTGCTGAAGTCAAACAGTAGCAAGCACTGAGTGCCTTTTAGGTCCAGGCACCCTTGTTATGACAATAAAGTATGAACATTTTACTAATTCAGAACTTCAGTCTCTGAATGAAATCCTAGCCATTTCCTTACTGCAGAGACTTGATCAAGTCTCAGAGGCGTTTAGCCATTTTGGGATTAATATGAAAGTCTCTTTCTGGTATGTGAGAAAAGAAGGGGAGGCAAAAACTTTAGAAAAACTTCCAAAACTAACCCCCCAGTTCTCTATTTTCAGTTTATTTTCCAAAAGTGAAGGCTTGCCCCTGAGCTGGAAGACCAGATAGACATCTGAGTAGGAGACACTGCAAAAGATAAGGTGATGGGAGTCTGAAGCTCACTTCACTTGAATCTCTAGTGAAAAAAAATATTAATTTTCACTGTTATCAGAGAGCAAGGCTCCTTCGCAGAGTAGTCTTCCAAGTTTGATAGCGAAGGAGCTGTACAAAAAAATGGCCAGCATAATTATAAAAAAGCACTAGCAAGGATTTGCTGCTCACGGCCCTCAGTTGCAGTGTTTTGACATAGAAGCTCTAATTTAATTTTTTTTTCCTAAATATACAGTTTTCTAAACAGGGAGATAAATCAAGCTGCCAGCAGTTCAGCAGATGTCAGCTAATCATTTTCTGGGGATCCTTTACCATTTAAACAAATACTTCCCTGAGACCAATCACTGATACATTGCTTTCATCACTCCAGCGACTCAGCTTGCTAGATGTGGGGTAGGGTGGCAGCAGCTTTTCCATCAATATGCCTTAGGCTTGGTCGAGGCAGATCATCTAGACTGACAAAAGGAGAAAATTTATGGTGTCCTTTCCAATTAAATCCTCGGTGTCTCTGCTAAGATGGCCTGAGTTGCCAGTGGTATTTTTAGTAGTGCAAACAGCTGCCACCTAAAAAGCCTAACAACCAACTCGTGGACATGAAATAAGTGCTGTGTGGTGACTATGCTTGATAAGGTCCAGGTTCAGAACAATAACCTCACCAGTGAAAGGCTCTCCAGGCTATTTCCATCACCCAGATATACCTTTTTTCTGACTCCTCTTGTGCTGTCTTTGCCCATGCTCCCCCACCAGGGAGGATATGGGATTTTTCAGCACAAGTTGACTGATAAATGAAATTCACTGCCTCTGTGTCTATTTCCTCGGGGGCAGGAGGGGAAGCAGGAGTCTTTGCTGGTGATGCTGAGGCCATCCAACCTGCAAGTGCTTTTGTCCGTGGCTTAGAAATGCACACCTGTACATAACACTGCCAGGTCTCCTTGGTCAGGGCTGCAGTGAGTGTGTGAGCTGGGTGGGTCCTTGTTGTCCAGATGAGCCTGAGCAGGCTGGTCTGTGTGTGCTGGCAGGGCAGGGAGTGTTTCCTCTCTGCTGGTGTGATGCCATGGTCAGTCTGCAGTGTGGGAACACGCCGTTTCCTGACCTTCAAGATTATTGCAAATGGCTTGTCAGAAGAAGATCCTGTTCAGAAGTGGGACAGACAAGTAAATAAGTAGCCTAATTAACTAACTAAATTTTTATAAAAGCACTGGTACTCTTCCTGTTACCAGGTTGGAATTCTGCTCTATAAGTCTCTAACAGCCTGTATGTGCCACATGGGCTCTTTCCAAATGCTGCAGTGTTAAATGTGCTCAGCAATGATTCAAAAGAAAGCTGTCTGGCAGGTATATTCTCCATGGTCCTTTCCATCCCTGGCCTCTCTGCTCAACCTGCCAGCCCCTCGAGTCAACAGGGGAAGCACTATGCCAATAGCTCAGGGCTGCATCTTAAATTTGACTGATTCTGCTTCATAAAACACTCCAACGGCTGATGCAAATCCTGAAGCCTCCAAGTGTGCCTAGCTCTGCTGGGCAGCAAGATGCCCCGTGAGAGGTGGTGGTTTGAAGCAAAGGGAGGTTGCCTCGATCACACACACTTGTGTGCATGCACAGAGCTGTGTCATTCCCTTGCTTTTCTCACTTGGATGAAACTTTATTTCAAAATCTGGGCCGGGGCCTAAATTTGATGATCTAATGTCTTGAGTCTCTCTTTTGTGTTCACAGGACATGAGCTGCCTCAAAAGAGCTTTGATAAATTGCCCCAGCCAGTCATTAGTGTTACACATCCACATTATCCTTCTGCCAGCAGGCAGCAGGCTCCAGGAGCCACATCCCTGGCTGCCCCAAGGAGATGGCGGCACGGCGCGGCAGGAACGCATCTGCAGGGGCACGCTCTCCCCTGTCTCCTGCTGGCAGGACTGGGCCTCTGGCGGCAGTACAAAGTTCCCCTGCTTCCCAGGGCCCCCAGGGGATAAGACACCTGTCTGGAACAAGAAAACGCTGGAAAAATGCTGGCCCCAGTCCCTTCATCCTCACAGAGAGAGGCAGTCCACCTAGCTCAGTGTCCGGTCTCTGCACGGCTCACACGGATGCAGCTGGAGGACTTGGCCAGCAGATCATGTCACCTGTGCACAGCTTCAGTTCAGTGGCCAGCAATTTGCCGCTGCCTGACCAAGGACCAACATAATCGTAACTCTTAGCTTGCCATGCATGTCTTGGCTATGGGTTTCCCTGGTTGCCTCTTGAACCCTTACCAACCCCGGGTGCCCACAGCATCCCCTGACAAGGAGTTTCCCTGCTCCAGAATTAATGGATGATATGCATGTCCCATATTGCCCAATGTGTGTTAGTGCTTCATCCATCTTCTGGAGAAAGACCAACACATCCAAAATGATGCTACAGGGGAGGCAAAGGAGACAACCTGTCTTCCAAGCCTGCCCTTCCTCAGCTGATGCCAAACGAAACAGCTTGGGTACCATGCACCTGCAGGAGAACCTACCGATAGATTCTGAGTACAGAAGAGTTACATAACACAAGAGCAGAAAGTGGGATAGTCCATGGACTGCATTTCTGTCCAGAAGATGTGACAGTGTCTCAGACAGAGGAGCTCTAGGAGATGCCAGGTTATGTCAGGAATGACTTGGCTCACTTTATGCCATGTGTCCTGAAGTCTGCTTCCCAAAAAAATGAAGAAAAAAGGGAAAAAAGGAGAGAATAATGAGAATATTAATTGCAAGAATCCACTCTGGGGTGATGAGTGGCCCTCCAATGTTGGCACGGCCTTTGCTACTTCCAAAACATGTTGCAGCCAGTGCCACATGTCAGTGCCCAATGCTGTGCCATTTCAGCCTGCTTTGTTTTCCCTTCCCTTGCTTGCCACAAGCCTACCAGTGCTTGCTGCTCGTGCTGAGTGACAGGCAGCCCTGACAGCAGCAATTTCTGTGGCAGCAGGATGTGCTGAGCACGGCGTTCTGGCACATGGAGTTTTGTGAGGCAGCAGGCAACGAGGGCATGGGATCTGCTGAGCAGAGATACTGCATTTTGGAACCCAGGGCCCTGTCTTACAATGAGGATCAGAAAAAGCAAACTGAGGAAAGGTATGCTATGGCCACAGGGGCTGTTTTTTGTGGGGACAAGGAGAGGGAACTCAAACCCAGGATACTTACATGCCTTCCATCATGTTATTCCTGGGCTAGCTGTGCCACCGACTCGCTGCATGTGCTTGGCTGAGCTGCCCAGCCCCTCATGCCCCTTTCTCCTTGCCCATATTGTCCTCTGGCAGGAGTTGTGCTTGCAGACATGGACTTAACCAGCTCAGAGGCCTCCATTCATCCCTGTCTCTCTCTCTCCTGCTGTGGTGCTGACAACTCATATATTCCCAGCATTGCTCTGTGGTTTCTCTCCAGCTTTGGGAGACCATGTGCCAAGTACTGCTGATCAGCCTGCTGACCAGCTACATCTGGTTTCTCCAAAGCCAGCCAGAGGCTTTAGAGCGTATGCCACTCTGTGATGGCTGCCTGTTGCTTGTTGCAGCATGCAGGTTGGGCTGGCGCAGGGCAGAGTCTTGCTCTGTGCTCACGTCCTGCTCCATGCTTGCATCCCATGCCCAGTGAGCAAACTGATCCTGATGTGGGGATCAGCCCTTAAATTGAGGCATTTATATTGCTCCTGGTACAGTAAAGGCTCCCTAAAATGGGAGGCTATATGCAGAGCCTTCTTTGCAGACCTGGTTTGTCCTGAATGCAGTGTGGCAAACTGGACAATTGTCTCAGGAAGTTGATGCTGAACTGGGTATATTTATGTCAGATTACAAAGCCAGGGTTAAGCACAGGCCTTCTTTGCCTTCTCCCTTTGTTTTTTGGCTCTGTGCTGATCAAAACTCTGTAGCAAACAGCCAGAGAAATTCCTGCACCTGTCCCAAAGCCCACAGCAATGGTCATGATATCTCCGTGATCATACCCTGGGCAGAGCATGCTGGGGCAAAGGGATGTCCTGACTTGTTTTCCTAGACTGAGCTGCTGGTAATTAAGCAACAGATGATGTGCCTCAGACTTTGATCACCCGTTAATGATGATCATGTGGGTCAGCTGGAACAGAAGCTGAAATGTTTTTTAAAAAGGCTCCTAAGGAGTTGTTTCAGGAAAGGGACTATAGTGATTGCAGAGGTGGGTGTGAGACTCATTTAACAGAAGGATTGGACATGTGTGGTGGAAAAAGGTCTTCAATGCCTCAGAAGCATCTCAGTGTCATGGAGGAATGGCAGCACATAAACAGGTACTTGGTATTTTGCTGCTTTTAGATAGGTGAATTTCTTGATCTGATGAAAGCCAAGACCATTAATTGCTTCAGTTTTCTTGTATTTCTGAGATCAGCTGTAATTCTTCCTGTATGTAAGATTGAAATCCTGGGGGTAAAAAACTTTTTAAGTAACAGGAGGTCTTGTCCTGTGAGCCCAGGACACTGGGCAGGCACTGTTCCATGATAGGGTCTGCAGGCAGAGAGCAGTGAGTTCCAGAGGGCCCCAGGAATGATGCTGTGCTGGAGGCTGTCCCGGGAAGCCAGAGACACATGGACATGCTGAATGCAGCAGCAGCAGCCCTACCAGGGCTCTGGAACATGTAAATCACTTCAGTGGCAGTAATGTCATCCCTGCTCACGTGCATGCTGTCCTTTATATATATAGGCACTTGGCATGCTTCTGAAGGAATATTTATTCTTTTATGTGCTGACTCTCTGGAGAGTTGTATCTTGAGCTGAGTAGAGGAAAAATTGAGGAAATAGCATATCCCTCCTCACACCTCAGAGTCCTGCACTCCATAGTCCAACAACCCACACATTTACCAGACTCAGTTGCTGGTAGAAGAGGGCAGAGCAGCTGCAGTGAATTAATTGGTAACTTCCAGAGCTGGGTTATTACCTGCAAAGCCTTGGAGTAGTCACACACAACTCTGTGAGCACAAGCAGACCAGTGTCATCTGTTGCAAAGGGGAAAGCTGGCACAGATGCCTGGTCTGTTGTTTCTGCAGCTCTTGAAGATGGAGGAAATATCCTAATAGAACTCAGGCTCTTACTGCTGCCCTGGGGTCCTGTGGGGACTTGCAGGCTTCTGGCATGGGGGCAATGGGGTGCAGCTGCCCTGGAGCGAGCTGAGCCAGAGCTGCTGAAGACCTGTGTTGCTACATTGCCCACGGAGAGCTACATTCATTTGTGTGCTCTTCAAGTTCTTGTTGTTGATTTTAGCTGCTGGTACTGCAAAAGTGGCATCAGTCTGGTTTAGGGGGTCATATTCCATAGCCAGCTATTACTGTAATGCATTAGGAGTGCAATAGGAGCTCCGATTTAAAAACAAACAAACAAACCCCTGTCAATAAGGGTTATTTGGTCTAGGTATTCTTAATTGTTAAAAACCTGATTGATTTTACAGAAGTGACATATGGGGATGATTCACTTTCCTATGTAATGTAGGAGTGTGCCAGCCTCATCAAATGTGGATGCACCAGCTATTAATATGTCAGAAATACTGAGAAAGCCTGGGAAGAAAGAGAGTGATGTACATGCTAAGCTTGCCTGGAAATCATGTTTTAAATATGGTCAATAAAGGGATTTATTCTCACTGTTAAGTATCTTAAGTGTACCCAAAGAAATGTCTGACAGTCTACAGGACCCTTATCAGTAAGTGAGACCTAAGAACTTAAACCCCTTAAGATGTCTTGATGGCTTATCATATTTTTCTTATAAATTGTTACTGCAAAAATAATTTTGGAAGGGTTTGGAGACTCTTACATATACTCTTTGGTTTCATTTTTGGAGCCATAATTACTACTTTGGCCTGCACTGCTACTTACTCAGTTTTCTGTGTGAAGTCACAACCTAGGAATGGGCTGGAATTCATTAAATCTGAGCAGGATGTTCAGTTCTGTAGATTTCATTCGAAAATCAGTTGGTGATTCTCATATATTATTACAAATTTACAGTTGTCCCTGGTTGATAATTATGTTTTAAATCTGTCCCTCAAATTAATCTGAGTGCATACTTTAAACAGTTCTCCCATGGCTTTGGTTTAAGTAAATTACTTACAAGAGTGACACGTTTGTTACTAATCTTCCAGCCCTCTTATAGCCAAATTCTGTAATTCTTTTCTAGACTGGTAATTCTTCTTTATGCAAGCAGACCTACTGACTTCACATTTATTCACCCAGTTTGGACCACCACTTAAGCATATGGTTAATTGTAAACATGTGTTTAGGTCCTATTGACTTCTGTGAGGCTTAAGTGCTGTCTTGAATAGGCATTCTTTTCCAAATTGGAGCCGGAAAATTAAATTTGTCCCCCTGCATAAAAGATCAATTCAACTGTTATGCCTCCATTAGAAAGCTGGAAGTTCTGTTGGATTAAGGCAGGATATACACTTAAAGTGTAATAACTGTTGCTGAAGACCTTGTCAAGTAAACTCCTATTCTGGAAGGAGCATTCACATGCAGAGATGTTAAGGGATAGCTATTTTTGATGCTATCTCTGTATGGATACAAAATGCATCTTAACTATACATGGGAGGTAATATTTTGATTTGTGTCACTATTTAGCGGAAAAATTGAAGTGATGTGTAACTAGGATGACACTAAGAATGTAGAGAATTTGAAATTTAAGGCTAGCAGAAGCAATGCTTTTATCAAGTAAAATAAAATGATTATGTTTTATTTAGAGTGAGTCTCTGCTACGCAGAGGTGCAAGTCACTATAATGGAGCCACTGGCCTGTCAATTTTCAATAGAAGAAGGAATGGAAAGAGGCCCAAGTTCTGGGTACCTCTTTGTATGGACACATGCTGCAGATTCTGAGGGAGCAGCATGGTTTCCCTTTCCATTTGGGTCCATTTTTTGTCTGACACAGGAGGCAGAGCTGGGAAAAGATGAATGTGGGTGGCTCCCTTTGTGTCCCTTCCTCCGTGTATGTCTTGCGCAAGACGAGTGTGCTGCAAGCCACATCAGAGGGTAGCCTGGTGGAGGGTGCCTGCCAGGCCAGCACCTGTCCCATCTGCTTTTCATGTTGGGGCCTTACAGTGCAGGATCCACGTGCTTCTGGTTCCATCCAACTTCAGGACAGCGAGTAGTGCTCCCATGGCATGAACAAGAGTGACCATGCCCTGTGTATGCCACTAGCCCTGGCTATTAGGGATCCTTTGGGGTTAGTGGGAACTGGAAGGCTCTCGATGGCTTTGCATTAGACCATGAGTGCTCAGCGAGTAGGACAGCTCTGGCTGATGTGCTGCTGTGTTCAGGATGCTGGACAGACAGCTTTTTATCAATCTATAAAATGGGAATGAGAACCTTTAGGTAGGGAAATGGGTTCACTCCAAGCACTAGGTCCAAGGGATCATACTTCTGGCACAAAACAAGTGGGAAGACAATCTTAATGAGTCTCTTTACAGTTCTTCAGAAGAAGTAAAAGAAAAGGTTAACCTTTGAGAACATTTTCACCAGTTACTTGGCTTTCCCATGACATCAGACTTCTCAGATTCTATAGTTCTTTGAAGAACAACATTGCTAATAACTAACCTCATGTCTTTCATATAATCCTAAATTTTCCTTTGAGCCTTCAAGGAAAATCACAATATCCCCTGTGCAAATCTTCGCTTTGAATTTGGAGTCTGAAATTTTATATTTAGGATAATGTGAGTGAATCCTGGGAGACCAAAAAACATTTGCAAAACACTTGGCATTAGTTGATAGCATTTTAACTGTTCACCAGCATTGCAGATTTATGCACATATGCGATGCATGTCATGGGCACAATGTGTGGGATGTACCTAAATATTCAGGTGTATTGTTTTTAATGCACAAGCATAAAGCATACATCTAGGCTGTATGACAGATTCTCATAGTTCAAAGGTGCTGAGAAATGATATTTACTCACACATTTGCCCTCGTTCCAGCAGCGTGCTTTTTGATGTCAGTCATATTGACTCGCTTTTAAAACACACAGAGGTTTAAGAATACTCCCACTAGTAGCTGCAGGATGTTGTTACACTGTGCTGGAGTGACCTTGGTTAGAGAGGAGGGGCCTTGTCTGTGGAAGGACAACACACCTTGCTTATGAATAGGCTTGGATCTAGTGCTACTCAGCAAATGCTGACATGTGGGTGGTGACTAAACTTAGAGCATCCAGGAGTGCTCCAAATGTACCTGAAAGAAGGGCCTAATCCTGTGAACACCGAGCTTCTATAGACCCTAAGGGCTGGCTTGCCACAGCAGTGGCCTAGCAGGGATATAAGGGAAGGTTGGCTTTTCCTTAGGTCAGCCATGCTTTTCCTCGCTAATCCACTGGCATGTTCTAAACACCCTGAGCACGGGAAAGATACTGAACAGATGTGGTTGCAAATGCCTCAGATCTGTGTTCCCATTTGTGGTTTGGTTTGGTGGGTTTTGGGGGTTTTTAAAAATCTCAGCAATTTGTCTTTTTTGCTTGTGTGATTTTTTTTTTTCTTGTGTTTTTCTATCGTGGGTTGATTTTTTTTTTTTCCTGTGTGCACTTTGAGGCTTCTGTTTAACGCTCTCAAAGAGCAAACAAAGGAGTTGAATACCCTTGCTGATGTTCCCCATTTCATGGCCTGTTGATAACTACACGATAACACTCTCCATTGGATTCTTCATTTAAAAAAAAAAGTAAGAGGAGGAAGAAAAGAGCCTTTGTCAGTCTCGATAGCACTATTCACTGTTTTACCAACAAGTTACAGTGAGAACATCAGCTTCCTGTCCTTTCATTGAAGCCCATTGATCTTTCTCCCTAGTAAACAGAGCGGCTGTAGCTTTTGTTTGACTTGTGCTCCCCGTTTGTGCGGTGCATTTCAGGGATGAAAAGTGCTGTTGTGGCTGTTCTGCAGAACTGGGACAATGGCAGTGGGACAATGAGTGGCATGTGTGGTGGCTGTTAGAGAGGGACACTGGGTGGTTGGGCTGCCACCATAAACACGGTGGTCTTTGGGGAAAAGTTGTGGCTGAGCAGCAGTGGGATTTCAGATGCCCACATCTGCCCTCCGGTCAGCCCTAGGCAGGGCAGGTTGGAGAATGGATGTCAGGATGTGCTTGTTCAAATGAGAAATCAACACTCTCGACAGTGGCCGGGAGAGAGGGAGTATGTAGCAACAGATTTGAGATTTCAGTCTGGCTTTCTTGCTCATTCAGTTACCAGGTAATTCCAATTTAAAAAAATACTGTGATTGATGTCTTCCAGCTAGGGGAGTGTGCTGGAGCTGCAGGACCAGCTATGGTCCTTTAGGAGCACCCAGACTACTGAAGCCTCTCGGCTGTGAGAAGCTGAGAATGGGGGGAACACCTTTCTGGGTGGGTGAGGTACCAGCCATGGGGAAGGACTGAGGATGAACTGGCAGAGCTTGCGCCAGGCGAGCAGCTGGGGCTATGGAGTGAGAACTGTGCAAAGAAACACAAGCCTTCCCCCCTCTCCCCCCCACCTTGTTTTTCTTACAGTCGCTGATGTGGGTGATGCTTTAGGAAAGAGCAGAGACGAGAGGTCTAGGGTTTCCCTTGATTGTAAGAGGGTCCAAGGAGGTGTGACTACTGGCAGAAAGCAAATGCATGCTTTTTCTGATCTGAAGTAGCGAGAAACAAAGATTACTTGCTCTCTCCTGCCTTTCAAGCATCATCTAAGCAAGGAAAATGTTCTTTGCTGATTTTCATTGTATGTGGGTATTTTTCTTGGTCATACTGTCTCTGGAATTTGGTAAACTTAAGTGAAAGAGAAATAATATAGCAAGTCTCCAGAAAATATTTCCTGTGGAATCTCAAATCCACTGAAATGGAGAATTGTTAGTTTTTCTTTTGCTGTTTTGATTCAATAGCAAAACTTTATTTCAGGGAGTTTCTGGCCTTTCTTAATTGCTCCTTACCCATCTTGCAGTGATGTCCAGGAGGCCTGGCTACCAACCATAACTTTATGATGCCAGGCACTTGGCACCTAGAGGACAAAAAAAACCCCTAAAAACAAGCGTACACTGATGGATATTTACACTTAGACTTCCCCGTTTGGTGTTTTTACTAATAGCCAAGGAGAAACATTGCTTATTAGTTGAGCTCTGAATGTGAGCTGTGCTACTTTTCCTCGAAAAGTGCATAAAAAAAACTGAAGTAGGTCCAAGGGTGCATCTTTACTGATATTGGTATCTCTTCAGACACTGCTGAGCTGCATCAATGGATTGGGGTAAATCTTGTTACCATAAAGAAACTAAAGCAGAACTTTGCAATGGTATGAGTTTGAACAACTTACTTTTTCTTCTTTTTTTCCTTTTACAACTTGAAGTTGATGAACTTCTTGCTTCTCAGGCACAGCCTTTGTATGTGATTGGCTAATGTATTTTTCCTGTAACTTGTAGCAGGAAACCTTTGGAACATAAATGGTCTAGACTGTTTCCGAATCAAATAACTTGTTTTTGTGCATAGCATGCTAAATATGGGAAATTTCAGAACAGATTTGAAAAAAACCTGGATTGTTCATCATCTACAGTGTCAAACAGGGTTAAAATGTTACAGCAACTAAAATCTTGTGTGTCAAACTAATTTTTCAAAAAGTAGAATCTTAACTCTTCAGAGATTTGGCACAGCTCTGTCACAGGATAACCCCCTCTTCACTGAGATGCAGCTTTCATTTTAGGCAGTGGCCAGTTGACCAAGATAGGTTTTTGTGAGAAGTTTTTATGAGGCTTGGGCTCTTGTAAAATGTTATGTTACAGCAGAAAATTGATTTTAAACTCAGAGACTATGCAATTTGATAAATAGTTGCACTTACATTAAATGTTTGTCAGTTTCTATTTAATAGTATTTTTGAAATATCCCTAATGTGCATGTCATGGTGACAACAAAACTGTAGACTTTTGTACAGAACATATGAGTCTCTCTACATCTACTAAGGTAACTTGATGGTCAATTAATGCAATATGCACCTCTTGTCCTTGTGGAGGGTGTGAACTTAGAGCACACACACTTCTGTAAGGATAATGCTTGTCTTGAGTTCCTCCAGTGATGCTGCACAGCTGACTTTTGGGGACCTGTGAGTGCTTAGCCTTGACTTGTATGAGTGGCCTCATTGATTTCATAGGGTAAATCAGAGTTAAAAAATTTAAATATAGGCAGAAGCCTCTGAGCCAGTGCCTAAGGAAAGGGGAGACTGAGGGCAATATGGGTAATTTATTTCAACAGTATTGCTCAGGTGTTACCCAATTGCTTTTCACACTTGGGATCCTTCCCTTGCTTCCTCATAACTTCTGGGTGCACCAACAATTTCAAGAATAGCCACAAAACTGTTGGGCTATTCAGGATGTTTTCTTTATTTCTGGGGTGCACCCAAGGTGCTGGAGAGGTGATGCTGGTCACCTTTGTTCCCTGGGCCAGGCAGTGGTGGGTGGCATCGCCTGCTAAAGGGAGGGAGGAGAGGCCTGTCTGCAGTTGTGGAGGAGTGCTTATTCTGCTGGATATTATTAATCAAAGCACATTTTGGCCAGAGTAAAAGAGTAAACACCCTTCCTCCTCTTCAGCACATGATATGGGAGGCTTCCAGCCCGCAGAAAGTCAGGCTCTCCACTATGCCTTTCCTGTGAAAGGCACTGGGCCCTGCAGCGCAAAATCCCACTCCTGGATGGTGAAGCATTGTTCACCAAGCCAGAGTCAGGAAGCAAAAAAGAAGGGATTACTTACATTCACCACAAATCCTCTGGTGGTGCTCACAACTTGAGGTGAAAGCATAGTCCAGTGCCTGGCAGGTGATGGAGGGGTATGGGTTTAGGGGAGACAGTGAGCTGCTGGGGAGCTCCACCCTGTCACTGCAACTTCTCCTGCACATTCCTCTCATCTTGATTTTATTTATTGACTCCAGGCTGGGACCTCCTGGTGGACACCACAGGTGATTTTTGTCATGGGCAGATCCCCACATTTCACAATGGCACTGCATTCCACTTTTGACTGCTTTTGTGCAGACCTGAGTCCCCTTTTCTCCTGTTCTTCCTCTCTCTGTCTCTTTTTTATTGATATTCCAACTGTGTGATTAAAAATGAATGTGGCCTATTAAAACAATGCTGCTTGCTATCAGGGGGCTTGCATTAGTATTAGGGAAGGAGGGCTGTAATTTTCTTTCCTAGTGTAAGGAAAATAGGGCTGAGGGATGGGGTAGGGATTAAGTAAAGGAAAAGGATGACAGGTGGTATATATCCAGCCATGACTTCTCCTTTTCAAAGGCAGGCTATTTTCTAGGTGCTTACATTTGCCCACAGAATTTGGGGGATTAGCACAAATTGTGACCTAATGATGCACTGAAGCTTTCATGTTGCTGTTTTCCTCCTGGGCAGTTTGTGCTGTAGCCCTTAGATATGCTCCAGGCTAAGACACTATCAGGTGGAGCAGAGGGTGATGGAGGGAAGCAGGATCTCTCCTCTCTGCCTTGCCATCCTGCACATACAGGGTGTGCTTACAAGCAATTTGTTTTCATTGGAATTTGCCTTTTTGGCTTTTCTTGCCTCTGTTGTTAGAAACTCTGAGAAGAAAGTGGTGCTGTTACTAATACATGTTCACATGCCTTGGTGGTTTTTGGGAGGCTGTGTCCGAGAGGCCTGCTTTAAGTTGATATGTCTTTCCTAGTGCCTTGCTCTTAAAGATAACTGTTGCATAATTGTTCTGGAAAGAGTTCTTGCTGAAGGGCTGGACTGCAGGGAACAGGGATGTGCTTTAGGGGCTTTAGTGGGAGGGGAGGTGTCAGCAGGCTGATAGAGCTGGGAGAGGATTCTGATGCATACAGTGGCAAAAACCACCCAATGTTTATTAGGACTGGAGCCTTCCTTCTATGGAAGGCCAAGCCTACTCTGTAAGGAAAACTTGACACAATCAGAAAGTGAAACAGAACTTCCTGCAAATATCCCAGGTTGGGGATTATAAGGCCTTTGTTTTATAACATTTCTGTGATAGTGAACATCTTCCACTTAACCTGGCTGTGGGCTTATGTTGATGCAAGTGTATAAAGGCTGACCCAGTAAGTAAATCCCTGTGCACCTGTGCATCCTCTATGAAATGCAAAATTTTCATGTGTTTTTTTTTGTTTTGGTTTGTTTGCTTGCTTTTCCCCACAGCAATCCAATGCAGGAGTCCTCTGGTCCGATACACCCCCTTTGCAGTAGCCTGTAGCTATAATGAAAATAATAATGATCACTATGCAAAGTCTTGTACTGGTGCATAGAAGTACATGCAACTTACTGCACTAGGCTGAGTTGTTTTGCTTAGACTTTAAAACAAATTAAAACTATGTTTTGGTTTTTTCCATGGGGGGCTTACTCCAGAGTCACTAGAGAATTCTGAATGTATTTCAAGATACTAGTCAAGACTTCTATTCAAACTGATTTCTTGGGAAAGATATGGTGATTGAAGATGGTTACAGATTTCTAAACAGTAACTTTAAAAAATATTATTTCTTTTTGAACTGAAACTTACAATACAAATTAGGCTTCTCTTTCTTGATACTGGCACCTCTCCTGTCAGCTCTGTTTTCCTGACCATTTGTCTGCGGGGAAGGCATGTTGTAAGGAAGAGAAATTTATGTAAGGAAAACTGGAAATAATCTAGGCTTCTAACAACATCTTGAAAAACTGCAGAAATTTTCATGACACTTGAGACATAAAATATTTATTTTTCACTTATCGATCTTTAGTGCCTTGCCTTCTCGATCTCCACTGTTGGCAGAGAGCTTTCATCACTTATGCTGAAATTCTTAGGAAAAGTGTCCTGTTGTAGAGCTGGATACCATGGGGATAAAAAGGCAAGTGGGTAGCCCATCTTAATGCTTTGGATTGTAAAGGAATGGCAACAGATGTCTTAGTACTGGTGTCAGAAAGAAGGCTTCCCAGTGGTATAGGAACAGGTATTCCTTAGGCAAAGATGATTTATTCTCCTCTTGAAGATTTTGTAGACTGAACTGATGATGCTTCCTCAGGAAGCACAGGTCTGAGTTCAGATCCCTTTATGCTTTGCATATTTTAGAAACCTAACAGCAGAAATGTAAGACTTTAAAAGACGGAAGGCCTCTATGTAGTACGTATCTACAGATATATCTCCTGATGTGACATCTTCACCATTGCGCTGGTCCTGTGATGCCTGCGGTGGAATGAAATGCAGACACTGATAAGGCTGTGATTATTTTTAACAGCGGCGCAGTGGGAAGGAGTGGCCGCTTGGATGCGGCGACAGAATCGAAGCCAGCTGTAGCAGTGAAAGTCTCACAGGGTTAACCACAAAGTCTGCCTGCAGCTGCTGCAGCTCAATACCCAGCATTCACATGCGGCCTCACCAAACTGCCTTGTGACATTTTTGATTCATGTCAGGGACAGAGTACCATTGTTGGGGGGAAAAAATAACTGTTTTATAAAATGTTCTGCAGGCTTTCAGTCATTTCAGTCTCTATTCTCTCCTCTGTGCTACTCTCTAGGTTTGAAAAAAGTTCTTCTTGCTTTGCTATTCCACTCACTGCTTTGAAAAGTGTTTCTGGCTTGATTTCTTTTATTATAGAGCAAGAGCTGCTCCTTAGGATTCAGGAAGAGGCTAATAGTGGACCCTATTCTGCCTTTGTCATGTTGCTGTGACCTCCAGGGTTTGAGGGACCTGTGCTTCTTGATGGTGTGACTAGAAGCAGCAGCATGCTTTTGCCAGCAGAAAGGATACTGGGGTTCAGAGGGAAGGACCTCCCCTTTTGTAGCAAGCAACTGGGAAGGTTTTCTTGAGTGATTACTCTTTGCTGTAAGAACAGGGCTGCCTGCTGCAGGTCTGCTGTCAGACCAGCAGCTTGATTGCTCTGATCACACCAGTGCAGTGGGCTCTGGGGATGGAGGCTCGGCTCCTTTACTCTTTTCAGTGTAGAGATAAAAAGCCTCTTTGTTTTTCAGATTTATGGAAAAGTTTTAAATTGTTTGTCGTTCATTGCCCTGGGTAACCCCATACTGTGAGCTCCCGGGCTGAACACCTAGGGCTGGCTGGCACAATGGGACACTATGAAAAGGACCTTTCCTATTCTCATTCCTCTGAAGGAAGCGCTTCTGAAGGGCCTGAATGCATTTTTCACAGCTTTAATGGCTCATTTGCTTCAAGCACATACAAGTACAAGGATTTGCAGTTTAAGAAAACAAATTAAATTAGTGCTGTGTCTTTTTTTTTTTTAATTATTTCACCTTTTTTCCTAAAGAAATCATTCCTCCCCACACATGTTACAGCAGATGCTCAAATGGGGACAGCTTGAAAAAATGACGTCTTGAAAGGCTAGGTTGGGGGTTTTTTGGTTCTTTTTGGTGTGGGTTTTTTGTTTGGTTTTTTTTTTTTTTTTAAAGGAAAGGTTGATGCCAAGGTGACCCTGAGTCCAATTTCCCTGAAGCCAAGGTGTGTTGTTAACAGGGAGGATCGTTTGATCCCTTGATTCTGCCCGTTCAGGACTCTAGGCAGAAAGATTTCCAGACAAAGACCATGATACTATGTCCAAATTCTCCTGACACAGCAAATGCAGCTCTGTTTCAGGCCTAATTTGAGCATGGAGTTCAGACTTTCTTTCAGTGGTGATCTGACTTGTGGCACTCAGTTGATTGTAACACAGACTGCAGTACTCAGGGCACGGGTAATGGCCAGCTCTTTATTTTCTGTTCTGGAAGCCCCAGATGGTGGGGAAGTTACTGAGCGCTGCAACACACAGATGGACACAGCAACCTGGGCAGGGTGTGAGGGTCTGAGCTTGGTGGGCTGGTGCTCCTTCATCCCTCTGCCTGAATAATGAGCTCTCCTGGGACAAACAGCCCTGAGGAAGTCACTGGTCTGGACCCCTGATCTGCTCTTAGCACTTGGGAGCCTGAGGTGGTGATGGGTGGCCATGTGCTGTGTTCCTCTGGTGCTCCTGGTTATGCAGTATCCAGGCCAGCTCCTCAGAGAGCCAGTTCAGGCCCGAAAAAGCTTATTAACTCTGGCTCTGTGCTGTTTGAAGCAGTCTAAAGTGCTCCAGGACTAGGAGGAGCAGGATGGCAGTTGATGTGGAACATTGCACCCATACAGAGCTGGCCTGGGAGCCTCTGCATCCTGCCAGACTTCATCCACAACCTGGATAAAGCACCTGCAGGTAATTGGGAGCTGGCTGTGCCTGACCGGAGGGCAGTGTCAGGTTAATTAGACATCTGCAGGCTGTTCTTAAAGCCTTTTCCTTTGCAGTCCCAAAATGGAGAACTGTTTAATATAAAAGAAAAAAAAAAACCCGCCTTTTCCCCAGATCGGCGTAGAACACTATTTTTACTTAATTGAAGACTGGTGTGGACTGATTTAATCTCTTAATAATTTCCCTTTCTCAGGTACTAAAACCTGTGGCTCAGCATGGCTTTTCTGATTTTCCTGTTCTTTGGTTTGCTTTCAGTGTTTTGCATTTATGTATTTTCTTCCCGGATTCTTAATGTGCTTAGCCTGTTAAGATGAATATAAGATCTTTATAGTAGCATCTGAGATCATAATCTGTCTATATCAAAGGCCAGAATTATTCCCTGTTGTTTGTAAAGGAATTATTTAATAACTAATCCTTGTAAGTGTCAACATTACACATGAGATGACATAACACTTGGGGAAAGTAAGGACTAAGCCAATATTCCCATACCAGCTTCAAAGCTAAATATGCTTTCACATACAGATGCTTCCTATTTCTCATCTGTGGCTTCTATTTCCTCCTAATTGGAGTTGACACTGGAAGTACCAGTTCTCCTTTTCCTCCTCCTGGATGTTTTGATTGGAATGTTAATACCGTCCTCCTTCATTACCAGTGTGTAATGTGTGTGCCACGTGGTTTAAGGTATAGGATTGGTTTTCCCATGGAAGCTGAGCATGCTGCAATGTTAGAAGTGTTAATTCACAGCTGGCTACTTGCTGCACAGCAGTCTGAGACCTTGTGTGCCTGCACTTTTGGGAGCAATTGAAATCCGGACACAGGTTTTGCCTTTCTGGCTGATCCTGCCCAAAAGCAAACCTTTTGCATTGCATGAGCTCAGAGAGAATCAGACTGTTCTGCAAGTAAAATAGTGAAATCATGAATGCTGAAAATGCACACACACTATTTCTCCCTCAGAGTGTTTCTACAGGTTAAAAATATCAATCTCTGCAAAAATCTGAGTGTTGGCCCCTGGGTGGCAAAAATAACTCCCCCAAGACTAGAGAAGCCTTCTGTTTCCTGCAAAAGCCCTCCCCATTCTTGCTTCGTGCATCCCTCCCAGACAAATTCAACCTCCCAAGAAAAATGAATAAATTTCTGTGGCGTGAATTCAAAACATCAAAATGTCATGGACAGTTAATCCTTTCTGTTAGTAAGGCAAGTCTGATCAAAACGCCCTTAATCTTTGCCTTACCAAAGCAACCTCTGAGGTGAGGCAGAAAGAAAAAGGGGAAAACCCAGGGAAATGCTTTGCTCCACTGTAGATGCTCCTGTCCCGGCTGGGGGTCCCAGGGTGCCTACATCCTCCTGGGGAGTTGTGTAGCTGCCAGGAAACTGTAGTGATTTCTTGAGAGCTTACAAACTTACATTATCTCTTCTCTGAAATCACTGTAAAGAGATTTTAAACCACTGGCTGCCAAATGGATTTATCCCAAGGGAGAAGATTTGAGATTTCTCTGCAAAGACACGTCTTGCAGTCCATTAGGGGTGGGTGTCAAGCCACCCACGATGCTGAGTCCCAGGCCACAAGCAGGGATCCCCACACCCAGGGCCTCACTGAGCCCAAATGCTTGGTGTTCGGCTCTGAACTTTACTTACCCGTGGGCTCCCTGTGTGGGTGAGGGCAGCTTTTCATCTCCCTGCAACAGGATTGCCCAAATGCAAATCCTCAAGGCTGATCACTGCACCCAGCTCAGGAAAGGAGTGTCCTCTGCTGAGGGGTACTTGGGATATTTGCAGGTCTTTTGGGTCAAGGTCTCGCTTGCTTTGTGCTGTGCGTGTGCAGCTTATGTGGCTGAGACTTTGCTGGCATGTGGCAAAAACTGCAAAACAGCTCTCCCCTACAAGAGTGTGGAATGTTATAGTGATGCAGGGATCCCTGCTGCCCCAGTGCTGGCTTGCCAAATTTTAAACCCTGCCTTGTTCCTCATCCTTTTTTTCAAGATCTCTTTGGCTCTGCTGTCAGCACCTGTCTCTAGGCATATCCCAGTGCCATAAAGCCTAGACAGTAATGAGGCTGCTTTGTAATGTCCCTGCACAAGTAATACCTATGAAATCTTAGCACTCACGTGAAAGAGGAGGTTATTGTTATTGTGCTTTGCAGGCAAACTGGTGAAAAACAGTGATCCAGTATGGACCTCTGAAGAGGTGTAGAGGATCCTGAGGATCACTTGCATGGTATTTGTCCTGATTTCCTTTTAAGAGGTTCAGACGTGACTTGGGGCCTCTCATGACCAGGCTCTTACATGAGTTGAGGCAAGTGCCTTCGACACTGGTTTACCTGGAAAGCCTTGCTTTGTCCTGGGCCCTCCTTGTTCTTGCAGTTGTCCTAAATGAATCCTTTGATGCAAAGAATATTGTTGCAAAATGGTTGCTCTAAGTGTTCATTTTAGCCAGAGTGAATGACTCAGGGCTAAGTTTTGGCTTTATTATTTACGCTGCAGTCTTGTAAAATGGCTATTTTTAGAAAGTAGTGAGGAATCCTATACAGATCACAGTGCTTTCTCTCAATTTCTTGTTAAAGTTGAATGATTTTTACTTTGGTGGAAATGCAGGAAAGGCAGCTAGCACAGACATAGGAGGCTGTGTGCAGTTTTTCTTTACATCCCTAAGCTTAATCTGAAACTGTGTGAGGTCTCTTGTGGTCCAGACCTGTGCTTCCCTCTAATAGACACTGTAGTGCTAATTGTGTTATTGCTTTGCGTGAAGGACAAGTGGTCCCCAGGGATCAAGATGACTCCATCAAAATAATTTCTGGAATTGATCTAAGTGGCATTTGATCTAAGTATTCTTTTTAGAGGGAAAATACAATGGCATTAGCCCAGAAACCTGGGCATAGACTCGATCTTCCAACACGTTTGCATGCCAGCTCATGTGTCTATGGCTCTACTGCAATCTCAATATGCCAATGACCTCTTCCAAATTTCCCACCTGTTTCTGTTATCACAACGTTGTTTCTGGAAATCTAGATGCAAACTATCATGAAGTTATATTAAGCTTTTTGCCTTGTCTTCAATTCTTGAGTTCTCAATAGCAGTTTCCTAGAAAAGTGATACTCTCCTCATCTATTTGTTAATTCCTACCATGTATCTCAAGGAATTCCTGCAAATTCCTATCAACCGTGACAAACTTATCTTGTAGGCCTGTGTAATGATTTTGATGGCTTTACAGACCTGTTTGTTTTGTTCTGAACTAAATTAATAGCACTGTGATGGCCCTACTCTAGCACTGAACTTCTAAACCTCCCCTAATATACTAATCAGCATGTCAGTAGAATATTCTTTCTGGATAGAGACAAGCCTAGTGAAACGGATTAGACATTCACATGGCATTGCATAATTCAGAGAGCAAGCATGGTGCATATGATTTGCATTAATAGCCTCTACTGCAGCAGCTTCTCACAGGTCTCTCTCATTAGATCATATGTGGAAGCTTCCAGACTGTCAATCAATTACAGTAATTTCCTTTTCCATATTTATTCCATCACGATCATTGACAGTTACCATTAAGTGACATTAATACAATACAATACCACCTTGCATTTTCCAGTGCTCCTCTTACAGGGTCCCTAGTGCATGTAAGGGTGAGAGGCTTCATTATATATGGAAAAGGTATCTGCTCTCCCTAGCTCAGCAAAGCCTGGCTCCCCTGTGAGGGGGAAGAAGATGGAACACCTCATGCCATGGTGTCTGGCAAAGCCCTCTGGGGTTCTTAGGAGTGGGGTCTGCTGGCTTGCAATGGAGGTGGCTCCTGCCCAATGGTTGAACACAGGGTGCCGTGAGAGGTTGGCCAATTCGGTCAGAATAGAAGAAAATTTAGCTGCAACAGGTCGTTGCAAGCTTGTGTGGCATGTTCAGGTGCCTCAGCATGGACCTTTTAGTGTGGCTGTGGTTACAGATGCCATCTGATTTGATGCCATTGGACCTTCCCAGTGAACTGATATGAGCCAAGTTTTCATATGTAGCAGTTAACACCTAGGCATTCTTGTTAGAGAATCCAGAGCTCTTTTCTTCCTTCCTGTCTTGCTGACTGCTTAAAACCTCCTGTCCTGCCCTAGGTAAGCAGGGTTCAGGATTACCTAATCCCAGTAGCAGTAGCGTCCTCTACTGAATAAGCACAGGCCCAGCAGCACCAGAGCAGGGCAGTGTTTATGTACTTCAAAAAACTCAAAAGGTGAGTGAGGTCATGCTGTAGATAATGACCTGGTGGCAGCTGAAGGAGGCTCCTCCTGGATCTTCCTCTGCAAAATGTGTTAGAGTACCTATGGTGAAAGTTGAGACTAGTGGTCTCAGCCCTCCTGTTTGAGATCCATCTTCTAGGGGTGACCTTGAATTTACTCTGAAGGGACAAACAGGGAGTGTGAAATCTGTTGGCAAATGTTATCTGAGAAATATGTATGTAAAAAATTACTTCAGCAAACACTGCACAGTGGGTCAGCTGGAGCATTGCATGTGCTCCTGGCCATTGCTAGCTTTTGTTAGCTGATGTTTGCCAAGATGTTTCCTGTGGAGTTAGAAAGGTTTTTAGCCACGCTGCACAAGTTTTCTCAGGTTCTCTTATTCTGTAGATCCCTGATGTCCCACAAAAACATTTAGAGGCTTAATCTTAAGTTTAGAAGGTGATCTTTTGGTGGGGTGGAAAAGGACCATCTTTTGCTGACTAGGAGAAAAGGAATTGGTTCTGTATCCCCTATGGACTCTGCAACATTCCCCCTCAGTCCGTTTCCCCATACTGTACTAAAAATGCTGTCTGAAGAATACATTGAGCTCCTTTTTCATTTTTGCTGCCTTTGTGCTAGGGACTGCTGCTGCCCCTTTTCAGTCTTGAGGTGTTTTTCCCAGCTCGCTGAGCTGACATGATGAGATTCTTTCACCACTCATCAGTAAACACTTCATCAGGAATTCTGCACATGCCCAAGGGTTTTTCCTCTTTTCTTTGCTGAATTTTCTGGTGCTTCTTTCTTCATCTCTCCTGCTAGGATGGACAATTTTCCACTTATCCTCATCTCCCTCTTCTTTGATACATGTCAGAGACTAAGCAGGATCAGTTGCCACTGTGTCCCCATTCAAGACCCTCCTAAAGCTATTGCTGCCAAATATGCTGGATGTCTTCTTTCTCACAGTGCTCCACTTCCATCCTTGTCATTCATGGGTAACAGTTCAATGATCTTTCCCCTTCTCTGTCCACTGAGCTCATTTAAAATCCAAACAGTTTCTAGCTGTCAGCTCTCCTGTTTGTGACTTCCACTCTGTTTACTTCTCTCTTCAAAAATCTTCCCTGTCACCTCTCATCTTCAGAATTGTCAGTGCCTAAGACATTCATTTCATTGCCCCTCTTTTGTTCTCATGCATGGCTTCTTATTCCTGTCCATGAGTTTGCAATCGAGAGAGTCCCCCGCAGTTTGTTGTGCTGCCATGCTGTTATTTTAGGTAGGCTTGTTGCTCAAGCTTTCCCCAGGACTGGAGTGGTCTTGGCTTCTGGTATTTACCCTCAGGCTGTACCTCCAAGATCT
Organism: Phainopepla nitens; assembly: GCA_013400175.1. Lineage (NCBI taxonomy): Eukaryota > Metazoa > Chordata > Aves > Passeriformes > Bombycillidae > Phainopepla > Phainopepla nitens. The sequence continues at coordinate 392,188 of VXBQ01011171.1, read as the reverse complement.
GCTTTGTTGCTCAATAATCAGTTCTGTAGCTGCACTACTTTCGTGTAGTACCTTTCCACGGTTTTTGGGTAAAGAGTTTTGCTCACAATTATAAACAAGTTTCTCTCTAGATAGGGATGGCCTGAAATCTGAGTTTCCCTTATGTTTCAGTTGTTACATCCAGATTTTAGGACTGTGACTTACATAAGCATGTGCTAGGCGTGAACTTTGGATGCACTGCCAGACTTTTCCCCAAAGGTTTGAGTGGCAATCATACCCCATCACAGTTCTTGCTTTAGCCCAAGCTGCTTTCCCCCCAAGATAGATAATGTCCTCAACTTGAGTGCTAGTTAAATAATACTTAGGAATCTATTCAAATGTGAATTGTTACAGCTAGCAAATTATATACTTGGGAGTTTTGAGCACTTTCTATTAAGCTTTACTGAGTTACGTTTGATAACTAGTTGTAGTTAATGGTGTGCATCATTTTCCTAATCATCCATTTATTTGAGAATTTGGCAGTGTGTGTTCAAAATGCAATCAGAATAGTATTTTTCTTTATAGAATGCATCATATTGCTTTCTGACATTTATTGTTTCAGTAAATTTTTCTATGAAATTCAGTATTTGTATGAGAATTTTGTACTTGTCTACTCCAAAAATAAGACAATGTTTCGTGTAATTCTGATCATTTAGGGTCAGTATTAATAGGTCAAACTCAATGTCTTAAAAGTGATTTTGGAATAAAACAGATGAAACTTTAAATGCAAAACTAAGTCTTGGAATAATAACTAAGACTGCTAAATATTCTGTGGGTTGAAAAATACTCAAGCCCTGTCCGAAGAATTATTTCTTACCTTTCAATTATAATTTTATGATGGATTTTTATCTATTGTTCACTGAAAAATTATATTCACTGGAATGACTACATTTCCATTTACACAGGACTGACACGTATTGCTTTAGTGGGATATGTCTCCATGGAACAGCAATATGAAAGATATGAAGGACTTCTCATGTGGCTGGCAATCTGAAGGGAAGAGCTACAGAAGATATTGCACTCCGCTGTACAGTTTGGGTGACCTGCTTTAAAGTCTGCTTGATGAAAAGTGCTAAAATGCTCTGTTAAGGTTTGGATGTTGTTGTTGCAATTATCTGCTTTTGCCAAGCTTGATCTAATGATGCTGCAGCTAGGGGCGGATTTTTGTTGCTCGACAGAAGAGACACACAAAACAGCTCCTCACCAGTTCACCGGTGTGCCATCCCTTGAAAGCAGGATTATCCTGAAGCCCTTTGAATGGTGTGGGGAGTGTGGGCACTGAGTGGAGTCCCACAGGATGGCAACAGGGAGTGGGATGCCTGGAGTAGTTGGGTGAGAGCTTTCATGTCCTCTTGGAGCAATTGTGTAATGAGATATATGGGAGGGCTCAGTGATTTGTTAATGACTCGAGTGCTGCTTCAGGAGAACATTTGTGTAAGCCGTGGAACAATGCGCAGTATTTGTGTGTGATTAATGAGAATTTGTCATCTGAAATACAGTCAGCACAGCGCCTTCGTAGCTGTGTGCCTCAAACTCTCAGAGCCAGCCCACGGTGGAATATTAGAGGAATTACTCAGCAGATTACTTCCATGTTGTTTCTGTCAGCTTATTCACCCTGACGCCTGTTTGATAAAAGGAAGGGGGTGTGAGGGTTTGTGTTATGCGTTTTTGTTGGCATCTAACTTGTGGCTCTTCGAAAGGTCATGGGTACTTGAAGCTGTTTCAGACTGGTCAGACCACGGCTATTAGTCATGGAGCATTATTCACAAGGTCCCTTTCTTTCTTTCCTCTTCCCTGTGCTTTTAGCTGAAAGAGTGATCTTTGGAAAGGAAACAATAGCTGAAGGAAACTGTGGTTTTTTGCCCGGATGTTAAGTTTTTCCACTGGAATTTAATTGAAATTATTGGCACGCTGTTGGCTACAGGATGGCCTGACCTCCCCTGTGACAGTTCATCAGAGCTGAGTGCAGGAGCTGTCTTAGTAATTTTGTCTGCTTGTTTCCTGTCATGTCAAGTGCAGTGGTTTTGCTGTACTCCTGTCCTTACTAGGAGACTTTCCAGGGTTTAACTGGTTTTCTGTTACAGGCTTATTGTGTGAGAATTAAGCACCATTCCTCAAAGTTTCTCTTTCAGTTACTTCTTGGATAACATAAGTTCGGAGTTTTTCTAAATGAATAACTCTTTCTGATAGAACACTTTTTTTTTTTGATAAATAAGTGAATAGCTGGCATGCTTCCCTGGATGAAGACCCCGATTTATACTTGTTAGTGTGACATACCTACTTTTTGTACATGCCAGCAGGTAGAGGTTTATGCTGTTTGCTGTTCATACTGTGGTAGAGCCTAGTGGATCCACCTGCCTTGAGCCTCTGTTTGGCTTGGTTCTAAACGGGTATTAAAAGGTGTTCCTTGCCCGAAAAGTAAGTCTGTGATAGACAATTGACTGAAAATGAGAAGTGTCAAAAAAGCCAGGATATTTTAGGAAACTAGTGCATAATTCTTAGTCAATCAACAGTTGTAATGCTTATATAAGCCATTTGATATCTTGAGTGTGAAGACTGGCAAAAAAGAAAAAAGGATGCCTTCTCCAGTGAAAACAAAATGAAACTATTTTATTTTATATACTGTTATGGTCCAAGATGCAGGGGTAGAACTATGACTTGTATGTTTTTGGACTATGTCTCAAAAAAAAATAAAAGGCCATACTTCTGCTCAGATGATGAACAGAAAGACCATTCAGACAATAGACTGGATATAAATTCATGCTAGATCAAGGTTTTATTTAGGTTGGCATCTAAATTTTAAATACCTAGAATCCAGAGTTTGACTAATTTCTTAGTATTTATTTTTATGTGCCCATGAACAGTAACCTATAAATCACCGACTATCCAGCAGCAGATGGGTACTGTGGTCTGATCAGATCTTGACATACAGAATGGCTCCAATAACATTATGTAATTATATAAACTGAAGTATTAAACAGTTCCCAAAGCAGTTCATGTTTTCATGGAGAGGGCTAGTTTTGTTGGTTTCACAGGACTATTTTGTTCTTGACATATTTTTGGGAGGTGTGGGGGAACCTGTGCTTTCAGTATCTGGGTAAGTAACAGTGCAGAACACTTGCTTTCTTCCTACAGTCTCAATGTGCTGTTAAAATATCACCTGCTGGAAAATCAGCTTTCTCTGGAGGAGTCAGGCCATGGCTGGAGACCAGCATGCCCCAGGTCTTGTCCAAGGATTGGGTCTTGGCCAGGTGCTGCCTTCGCTGTTCACTCCAGCCACCCACAGCAGAGAGGGTCTTGGCTGGGGTTGTAGCCTTAGGGAAATTTGAGGGATGTGAAAAGCTGTTGATAATGGATCCTAAAGGAGCATTTTTATTCCTTAGGTATCGTCTCTTTTTACTTTTTTTGGTGGTCATGTGTCTTGATGTGCTGGTGAAGTTTTGCAGAAGGGGCTGAGACTTGAACCCTAGTAAAGTTTAAGGTACTCATGTTTCAGGATTTGCATTACTTTGTTTCTCTAAGTGTAGTCTCTACTGATTTCACCATGAAATAAATAATTCTAGTAGTAGCATTGTTGCTGGGATGGATGTTAGACCATAAATGAGCAAGGTTTCTATCAAGGCAGGGCTGTGTTCTTGCAGGTGAAGGTTATGTCACTGTGCAGATATCCAAGTGTGCTTTGGAGCCCATGGGCACTTCTCTGGACATGGGAGAGACAGAGAAAACTTCTAGAAGAAAAAGGGCAAAGCCTTCTGCAGCTTTAGCTACTGCAACTCATAGAATCAATTTCAGAATCAGAAAAGACCTCAGAGACCATTGAGTCCAAATGTTAACCCAGCACTGTTACCACTAAACCATGTCCCTAACTACCACATCTACACATCCCTTAAATACCTCCAGGGATGGTCATTCTGGGCAACCTGTTCCAGTGCTTGATAACCCTGTTGGTGAAGAAATCATCCCTAATAGCCAGTCTAAACTTTCCCTGGAATTTCTACTTTTTTTGTTTGCAGAGGTGGTTAAGTGTTGTTTGTCAGACATGGTATTCTGACATGTCCCCCTGCAATTCCCTCCCCACCTCCAAAGCCATATTTCATTCTGTTTTACTAGGTGGTGACCCTGCTGGCAGACAGAGCACAGTACCTGCCAGGTAGTGTGAGGTTGGGGATGAGTTTGTGGCACTTGAGAACATGGTGTTATCTACTACCTCTAAATACCTCTGTGCTCGGGTGGAGAATTGAGTACACCCTTGCAAAAGGGTGCTTGTGCCCGGGACCCAACAGTGCTTGCTGCCACGGGGACCCAGGCAGCAGCCCCTCCTCACCACGGGGTGTATATCATTCCCCTGTGCAGGCAGAGCCTGAGTGCCCATCAGGGATGGGCTTCTCCCTGAAAGCTACACCTGATCACAGCCTTCCCTATCCCCTTGGCGAATAAATGATAGAAGGAGTAACAAAAGAGAAGCATGGGTGTTTTAAAGAAGGCCTTCTGCTGCATCTGCTGCTCTGCCTGGGTGTCCTCTCACACCTGGGGGATGGCTGTTCCATACTGAACTCTCCTTGTCCCCCCCACATGCAAAGCCTTTTAGCTGATCTCCAGCATCACATGCTCCTCTCCCCCCTTTCTGGGCTCCTCATGGAGGGTAAAATGAGCTCTTAGTGGCAGGCTTTGTTTGTTCTCCCAAGGAAAAGGCACCTTTCAAGGTGCTTGCAACCTCTCTGTTGGGGAGAGGGACAAAGCCTGGCAGCCCTGGCTCCCTCCATGTCTGGTCTTCGACAGCCTGAAGTCCTGCACATCATGTTTTCGTGTTGGAACCTTTGCCTCAATTAAGGCACAGCCAAAATTGACAGAAGGACCTTGTAGTATCATCCCCCCCTGCCATCCTTCTTACGGTGTTTTTTTGTGCCCTCTTTCTCCAACCTCACTGTGTCAGGGACTAATACCTCACGAGGGCTCATGTCCTTTACTACATTTCTGCCTTCTGTTGCTGCAGGGGTTAGTTGTCCTGGTGCTAGCTGGTTCCTGAGTTGCAGGTTTCAGCTACATGGTCCTCCCTGCATGTCATACTCCTGGTGCTCTGTGCCACCTTCACACAGATGCAGGTCCCAAAATAACCTTGACACTCGCTGGCTTGGTGGGGAGCAGATGTGCTGGCAGCATGGCGCACTTGGCTGCCGAGAAGGGGCATGTTCTGGCTTTGCTTTCCTCAAAGCATGTCTCTTCCAGCTAGTCTCTTATGTGATGTTCATGGCAGTCTAAATATATGGGCAGAGGTACAAGGATCAAGCAGTGGACAATGGGTGTCAGTCCACAGGGAATCGAAGTAAAGCAGAAGGACCAGGTGGAAAAATGGCAACCTGAAACGAACCAGATCTCGTGTGATTGAAAGGAATTACATTTTTTAAATCATCTTTGGTTTAGGGAGTTACCATTCTTCTCTTGGCTAGAGACTTGCAGTTGTGTAATGCCAGCTTTGTGCATAATCATAAGTACAGGCATAATTTTGATATTGTCTCCAGAAGTATTAGGACCTCTGAAAGAAAAATTGCCAAAGGGGATTACATAGATAAACCTCAAAAAGACATACAGATCGCATGATGGTTTAGAGCAAAATCCTTAAAACCTCATATGTTTCATTCAGTAAAGACTAGTAATAAATTTGATAGGAAAACCAAATTATCCAAAAGCAAGTTAAGGGAGATTGTCTCCTCACCACACCATGAGACTTGCTTGCTTCTCTGCAAGAAGAACAAGGTTTCAAGACCCAGTGGCCTATGTAAATCTGCTTCTTATCTGGGTATCTGCATTTTTGATTCTCTTAAACGTATGTTAGAGAATCATTATTCTATCTACAGGCAGGACCATGCAGCCAGGTGTTATCTGAACTTTGGATGCAGATACCTGCCAAGCACCTGAGTCCTGATTTGCAGCAACTTGCATTGCACCTCTACAGAGAATCTTCCCATCGTGCCAAATTGGAAAGGATGGATCTGGGGATGGAAATTCAAATGAACGGTTTCAAAGGGTGTGCCAGGCTTCTTTCACTCAGGGCTGTAAAAGAGAGAAATGTAACTCATAAGGGGTGAAGGGTAAAGCAGTCCTCATTTCAGCTTACCTTTACTCTCTCAGCACGTTAATAATTGGTGGGTCCTGGAAGAAAATATTTTCCTTGACTTGTGGATAGTATCCATAAAATACTCACAGATGTTGCAAGCAGCTGCATTGTGATGCTGTTCTTAGAAAGTGATGTAATGCTGCAATAATCACTTCTGAATCATTACTGATTTATGAATTGAAAATGTTTGCAAATTATGGGTAAACTTAGCTAGCTCAAATGAAATTCACATCAGTTTGGTCAGGTGGTAACTGTGAGACTGTTGGCTGGTGCTCAAGTTAGGGCTTTTGCTCCATTGGCATGGTCTTTTTCAGTGGCTTTTCAGAAACAGTTCTATTTTGGTGGACTGTAATGGAGGGAATAAGGGAAGGAAAGGTAAAATGTTGACAGCTCTGGTATGTTGTGCTGGCAGTATTTGGAGCTGTTGGGGGAAGAATGACTTGACTCCAGGAATTCCTTGTTTCAGACATGTTTCAGCTGTTGGGGCTTTTAAAGAATGAGGGAGTACATTAAGAGAGAAAATATGTGGGATCCAGAAAACCAGGGTGCTACTTCTGGAAAGAGTCCTTTCTTATCTGCATTAATGTTTGCTGTGTTGTCAAAGATTCCTCCTCTGTCCCCCATTTTCCCAGGCTTCAGCTGATTTCCTCATATATCTGGAAGGTGATGGGCAGCTTGGAGCAGGAAGTTGGTAGGATCCAGTTTTAAATTCATGCTTTCAGTGAGGAGCTGTAAGCAGATGGACATGTAATTAAAGTAATAATAACATATCTAACATTTACCTTGCACCTTTTCTTAATCCTCAAAGACCTCAGCAGACTTTGAGATGGAGCACAACACACTGATTGTGCATAATAATGTCACAGAATGCTTTGAGAGGAGGGAGGGGAATATCTGATCCATTGAAACTGCAGGAGAATATAGTAGCAGTACAGTTATTTCATTGAGACAGAATAAAGCTTCAGAAAGGCAAAACTGCCTATTGACAGGGTACCTGAAGAGATGACAACTTCTATACTAGATGTGGTCTTTGTAATTGCAGGAAGTGTTTTGCTGTATAGGCTGAAACTGCATGTCTCTAACCTCAGTTTAGCAGATGTGCTTTCTGGGTGTGTTTGTAAAAACAAACAAACAAAAAAAACCCCCCAAAAAAACCCCAAAAAACCCGCCAAAAATTTATTTTTCTTTCTATTTTTAACTAGTCTTGTTTGTTTTTAATGATATGGTTGGATCCTGAATTATTTTGAGGCTGGGTCACTCTAGCGTATTTTGAGAAGAATGACCTTTTGTCAAGGAGTCTGTGGAAAAAGTAAAAATGTCCAGGCTCATGCCAGGTTAAAGCAGTTTTACAGATTGTGCAGAAATACTGACTGTGATCAACAGGGGTACAGGGAAGCCAACTGATTATGAAGACCAGCTGAAAAAAGAAATTGCAGATGGAAGATAACTGCTTTCCCAGAACATCCTTGGTAAAGGCTTTCTGGAAATTACCAGTGGTTGCACAGACATGTGCCTTCGTGTAGGATTAGACTAGTTTGCGTGACTGGGTACAGATCCAAGTTTTGAGAAGTGGGGTGTTGCACCCTGGGAGCCCCTTTGCTGATTGGCTTATTACAGAATACTCTGTAGTCTGGGAGGATTAGCTAAAATCAAGAACAAACCATCCTGAAGGAGTTGGCTTTTCTGCATCTGGAATCACGCCATGATCATTTAATATGAGCGAATCAGCCCTATAGTCATGGAGGGAATTTCTTCAAGATCTCTTGTTCCCAGCATAGCTATTGTGCTCAGTTGATGGCCATTAAACCAGAGGCTTATTTCATTTTTATAAGAATTTCCTTGCTTCAAAAAAATAAAAGTTACGAGCAGAGTGCCCTATATTTGCTACTCCCTAAGTGGAATACAGAGATGAAGGAGGGAATTTTGATGATAGCCAACTGCTGATTGAGTGAATTGCTTTTAGCAGCATGGAAAAAAGAAGTGTGAGAACACCGTGAGCTATTATTTTACAATTATCCTATTTTTGCCACTGTGGGCCTCTTCAGGGATCAGACTCTGGGTAAAATACCATTTTTTCTGTTCCTGTAGCTGCTGGATATAAATACACACCCTCCCGCATTCTTTTCCAAAATGTGGCTTTTCCCTTACAGCCAGTCAAGAGGAGTGTGGTAATCTCTGGTGTTGCTTACACCTTTGTTATATTTTGGGGAGAAATATCACACTTTTTTTACTTCTTCAGTAGGCAACACTATGCTCTTTATTACTTTGTTTAAAATGGCCCTGAGATTTATGGATGACAGTCCCTCCTTGGCCTTTGAGAGTACGCAGTTTTTCACCAACCCTTTGCTACATCTATTTTGCCAATAGGGTAAAAGGCAGAGGATGTCTTGTAAAATTGCAGCAGAGTCTTAGTGTTACCCCACATTGAGCAGTGGTCTGCCAGTGTTCTGGGCTAACTCTTTGTAAGAAGGGAAGAGATAGTGCTTCGTGATTTGATGCCCTTATTTTTAAAGCAAGCCAGAACGCAATGCCTACAAGTTAGGCTTTAAAGCAAATAGTAAAGCTGAGCCATCACATAGGTCAAGATTAAGGGGCCTGTGCTCAAAAGTATTTGAGAGTTTTGTCATCAGGGAAAAAAAGTTAAATTATAAGTCTAAAAATTCAGATAATACATCAAAATTAATTTTCTTGCTCTGCTTTTTTGTCTGTGTTTGAAATCAGAAATACCAAAATACCACAGGGGAGTCTGCTCTCATGTTAATTTCTTGCCAAGCCAGGCTTGGAAATGCTCAAAATTTCATGAGAAAGGACTTTCCCTAGGGGCTTCAGTCCATTTGTGCAGACTTGAGTGGTGCTCAGATGGTTCAAATTGTCTAGATAAGGATCAGATCTCAGATATTTGACTGTCTCTCCCAAATCTGAACATGTCTGAAGGGTGGATCCTCCACTTGTGGTCTTCCTAAAACTGCATACCAAGTGTTTATCAACACTGTTATATACCTAAACCCCAGTGCTTCTTGTAGGAGAGACAACCAAAAACAATTTGAGCCTCTAAGAGAGTGGGAGAGCACCTTCTGGGACTCTGAGGATATGTAACCATCATGACTGTAGCCATTACACTGATTCTTCAACTCATGCTTGGCTAGTGGCGCGTTTGCTTTCAGCTAGGCTGACACGGATCTGGAAGCATATGCAATGACTGCTACTTCATGGAGAATTTGAGTCAGGCCGGCACCCATCTGTTGTGGGAACAAATGAAAAGCAAGTACAAAATCTTTTCTCAGTTTGTGTCACGCTCTGTGGTATTTTCTGCCTCCAGCTGATCCTGAGAACACGCGCTTTGCCTCTTTCTTCTAAACACTTCCTTTTCCCAGGTACTTAAATGCTCTTCTATTCCTTCTCTTCCTTCACTGAAACAATTCTCAAAACCTAAAATCGGGAAAGAAAAGAGAGTTGTAATGGTTGGCAGGAAATGGAAGCGGCACCATAATGTTTCTAGATGTGTCAAGCATATGTTGTGTTGTGCTGGCACAGAAATGTGCAAATGTAATGCTCAGTTTCTGAATCTTTCAGATTTTAGGAAATACTCGAAGTGGAAATGAGTGGTTCTGTGATTTGTGAACCTGAGTCCTCTGTTGGAACCTGATTCTTGTAGAAGATTTCCATGCAAACTCCCCCTAAAGAAGTCTTCCATGTCTGCTCTCTGGCATAAAGCTCAAAGCTGCTGTAAACACAGTCTCCACAATCTCCTGCCAGTCCACTTGCATTTTTAGAGTACATCATGGAGGGGAAACATGTTGGTCTCCTTTAAATTAGGGCTTATCAGGACATTCATAGTGTCACTAACAAATAAAATTAGCATCTTCCCACAAGTTCATTTGCTACTTTCAGATGTTTTATGGCTTTAATGACTGCTCACCTTTTGGCAAACAATCAGGTATTGATACTCTTTCCAAGCTGGTCTGGTATTTCCACTGTGTCTGTGCAGTGTGAGGTTTCTCCAGCTGCAGGAGAGTCCCTGTCTTTTACAGAAACTTGCTCACCACAGTCGTGGTACCAAACACATCAATGTCAGAAGAGATTTAGCCAATGAAGTAAGGCCAGTCATCTTTGCCATGCGCAGTCAGTCATCTGAATTTGAGGTGCCCATGAGAACAGACAGGTGGCTCAGATCTTCTATTCCTTGTTTCCAAAATCTTGGTCATAACCCATCAATTTCTTGAAGTGAAAGCTTGATAAAGTTTCATCAAGCATAAGAACCAAACTGAAGCTTTCCAGCATACACTGCCTCTCTTGCAGACCTTTAGCTCATCGATCTGACTTTCTGGACAAACCAGAAAGCAAATGCCTCAGGAGTGAACTCCTTCACTCTCAGGATCACACTTTTGTTGCAGTTTGACTCCTTTGCACTTTAATTTTGCTTTTGGTTATGCACTCTGATTTGAGGGTAACACCTCAATTGAAAGATAAAGTAAGTGCTTGCCTAGGTTTTATTAATATCGGTAGAACTTAAACATATGTTTTGCCAGCTAGGGAAAGACTGAAATATATTTCATTCAGACTTTTTAGTCAGAACTGAAGGGGGTATAAAACCTCAAAAAAAGTATTTTTCCATGCTTCTGACTATTGACAATATTCACACATGCATTAGAAATAAACAATTGAGCAGTTATGATTTTTTTTTGTTGTTGTTTTAAAGATAGTGCTAGCACTGCTGCTTATCCTTCTTGGTGGAAGATAAAATATTTAAATTTGAAGTAATTTTATAAAGCAGCTTCATCAGAGCTTATTTGTTTATTACAGTGTTCATGATTCTTGTGTAAATAAGATGAGGAAGCTATTTTTGGCTTCTGCCTGCTTGTCCTCAGAAGAGTCTTAAGTAAAATGTGTACACCAAGATGGTGACTGAGGGCAGCTGGAGCACCTGATAAGCCTCATTTGATGTGAGCTGTTTGAGGGGATAATTATCAGGAAGGGGGTCAAAGATGAGGCCTCTCACAGTGACTGGCCGAGGAGCGCTCGGCTGATTGCAGCAGCCAGCTCTGCCATAAAGTGATGAAAACTGCCTCATCCTTTTCACTTGCATTGATCACTGAGGTGCTCTGCTGGCAGCCTTTCTATGGCTTCTGCTTGTGCTTTTTTCCATCCTTTATTTTTCCATAGCCTAGAAAGGAGAGGGTGCTCTGAGGTAGACTCTTTGCTCTTAATCAAGGCACATAGGATATACATATATATGTGT
>VXBQ01011171.1:351145-380705 GCA_013400175.1 Phainopepla nitens | reverse complement strand
TTTTTTTTTTTTTTAACTCCAAGGTAACTGGTGCATATGACCTGTCCTGTGATACAGGGACAACAAAGGCCTCAAGTTTTACCCTGAGGTCAGTGCTGCCTCTCTGCAGCCGACCTAAATGAACTGATGGCACTGAAAACAAAGCAAAAAGGGTCCTGTGGTTCTGGATTAACAAATACAGTCAGGTGGGAGCCCTCTGCTAGGGCCAGTGTGGATGTTGGTGAAGCCTCACTATGCTTTCCATATTCAGATCGGGTTAACTACAAGTGTATTGTTTACCTTGAGACAACAAAAATGCATACACCTGTTTTCTAGCAATGAAGGAGATACCTAACTGCAAGCAGGGGAGCTGCACTAGAAGAGTTGTTGGAGAGAGGGTGCAGGAGCAGGAAAGTTTGAGATGGGCTTGGTCTCTATTTTGTTTAGGTCATCAATTATTTAAATGCCTAAGAAGAGGACAGAATGGAAGAAAAATTACTTTTGTATTGGTCCTGAGTGAAACATCTCCATGACAGTTTTTTTAGCTGTAGTTCTTAACTTTATGCTCCAAGCTGAATGTTTACATGATTACAGCTTTTTAGGTCCGTCAGAGTGGCTGTGAAGATGTATTGTTTGCTGAAGGTGTGCTAGCAGTAGGGGAGGCTGGAAGGGAGGGATGGGTCAGCGTTGGTGCTTGTAAGCAAAGTCAGCTATGAATATGGTACTGTTTTGTTGAACTAGAGCTGTCAATCTGGACCAGAGGAGATGTATGATGTCCTGTGGTTCTGGGGTAACAAACATAACCAGGTGGGAGCTGTCTGCTAGAGACACTGCTGTGTCCGTGTTGCTGAAGGCTTTGACTTTCATCTTTCATTTTGTGCAGTCGATGTTGGGTGCCTGTTCCAGCTGAAGCTTGAAATCAATGCTCCAGGTTTATTTTCCTGCCTCCAAGGATGTGGGCAAACTATTTTATTAATGATATGAATGTTGCATGCTGCATGTGCATGGCTGACTAATGTAGGCAACAAAAGTCCAGAAGAAAAGGAGACTGAAAATGTATCACTTCCTCTTACTGTCCAAATGCTTTCTTTTTGATGCTTGAAACACTCCAGAAGAGTTTAGGGGGCACAGCCCTTCTATGTAAGGGAAGGTTTACATGAGCACAGAGCTGTGGATAAGACAGGCCTTCCCTGTAAAGGCAGAAGGTCTGCTGCTGAGAGGAAACAGGTAAGCAGTAAGGAAAGACTTCTGTGTTGATCTGTAACAATATTAAGCTTGCAATTGCAGTGGCATATTTAATTCTCCCTCTGCTTGTTTTTTTAAGTTTACCCTTTTCGGTGGTACTAGAAATACTTAGAAGGAAGGGAAAGCATCAATTATTTTCACTTTATTACCTTCAATATTATTTTATCAATATCTTTCCTGTCTTCACTTAAAGCAGTGAACTTTCCAATAATAAGTAATTTTTTTTTAGATCACATAGGGGCCACAATATGTATTTTTGTTTCATTTTCTCTGTACCCATGGGAGCAAATAGCTGCAAATGTACAGAAACATTCGTGTTTAAGTTTTATTTTGAAGATGAAGCACTGTTGCCAAAGTTGATTAAATATTAAAGAATCCTTTTTTTTTTTTCCCTTCAGTATTTAAAAATATTTTACAGAAAATTCAAGGCCTCTGGACCTGAAGTACTCTTCTGAGTTCTGTGTTTTCATCATTAGCTTCATGGTATTTGTCCTAAGGTGATTCAGGAATTTGGTGAGCCAGGGTTCCTCTGGGCTTCATCAAGGGAAGGGAGAAGACACTGAAATCTCTATTTTCTGAGGCATGAACAGTCAGTCAACCTGGTAGGTTAGTCAAATACATAAATAAGTGTTGGAGTGGAGAAAGGAAGAAAAACAGGCCTCTCTTTTGACTCCAGTGGTAGTGAAGGATATATCATTGTATGCCTCCTGGTAACTTGGCTGAAGATTTGGCAGTTTCCCAGCTTACCTGTTGAAGGAAGGTGATGATAACAATGGGAAAGGCAGATCATGGAAAGTATTGTTATATGTGTATTCATCCAATCTTTAAGTCTTTATGTCTTGTCTTAGGTATCTAATTGAATTGAAGGATAAGAGAAATTAGAAGTCTTAAATGATCTGTGAACAAAGTATGGTTCAAAGGGGAAACCTAATTGTGGCAAAGCTATAGACACAAACACTTTCAAATGAAATGCTAAATACATTTATAAACACATAAATACATCTCTTCTTGTCATCCCTTGTTCATGATAGTATGGAAATCCCAAATTTCTTCCTGAGGGGAAAAAAATCTTGCATAAAGAATTCATTGCTTGGATGGGTGAAGGGAAAGAAAAACATGCATTTGGGATGTGGGAGTGTCTTCAGTGCCTCTGTCTTATCAGTCTTCCCCTGTAAGAGTGGAAATAAGTCAGCTCAGGGCCTTGGACTTGTGATGAGGAGTAAGAGCAAATTCATTACTGACGGATGCTATTTCATCCTGGACTTTTCTTCCTGAGGGTCGGCTATGCTCATGAGAGTAGTCACTATATTTTGTGATTGTCCCAGATAATCTACCACATCTATTTGCCCTCTGCATGTAGATATCTCCTTCTCCTTTTCAAAACTCTTGGAGACATGAAGGAAGGAGCTGTTTTCTATACCAATTCACACCACCTTATTTAAAAGTTAGCTTGATAGAGTTCCTAGGCACTTTGCTCCTATCTTTTAAGTTCAAGGAATGTTTCAGAAAAGCTTTCGTGGCTCTGATACCTGAAAGATGCTTTATTTTTCAAGTACTCCCTTTATTCAATTCTGAATGGGATGCCCTTCTGTGGCATACAACTGGTGTTCTTCTGATCCATATTCAAACCCAGATTTTTTTCTTTCCCAGAGTTTTTTCCCCATGATGACCTAGGCTTGGGAAGTTGGCTATATCTGAGGCTGCTTATGCTACTAAAGACAGCTGGTAAGAGCTCTGTTTTAGGAAATCCTTGGTAGGGAGTCCAGTTTGTTTCCTTTTTAATAACAAAATTATGTCTGCTGAAGGGCCCTTACTTGCTCCTTGCCTGCTCTGCTGTAACCCCCATGCCATGAAGAGCTCACTCCAAGGATGAATAAATCCTCCACTCTGCCCTATTCAAACCTAAGGGCTGCCTTTGTGCCATAGCTTTCAGATTCCAAAGGCATTTTTGGTTAGCAGCTCTGCTGGATGCACAAAGGGTCAGTGCACTAATAGGATACAGCACTGGGAAAGGACTGGGCTTTAAGGGATTCTTTGGAGATTTGATGCCCTGTGTGAAAGAGGTCAGCAATACTGCAGCAACATTTTTAATTTACTTGTGGAAAAAAAGGAAAAGGGCACCATAAAAAGAGGGAAGGACACTGGAAATAAGGGACCCTCTAAATCCTCCTATCCTGATGATTCTTACTCCAAATCCATCCATTGCTGATAAACCTAACCAGTGGCTTTATAGGACTTAACAACATGGAATAAATGTCCTCCTGCCTTTCCCCACCCCCTACCAATGCACAGCAGTTCCTTATTGTGTGCACAAACTTTAGAGATGCTGGGGGATGGTGGTATCTTCTTTACAAGGGACATTGATCTGCACCTGCTCAAGGGCTTGCTCTCTCATGTTGATGCTCTGCATAGCAGAAGAAAAGACTGCCCTTTGCAAAGAGTAATAACAGCAACTTTTTGGTGATTGTTTATGCTGTCTTAAAGATAAAGAAATTGATAGCAGGTACACATGGAGATTGTATAGCCCCCAAACTACATGCAGGATTTTGGCAAATCCTCTCTTCCCAAGTTGTGTTGACACATAGAGTATTCAGCTCTGTGAGAGTGTTGCTCATGCCTGGGAATCGGAGAAATGCTGATCATCTGTGTTAGGGTGAATGACATTGGAGCTGTGGGAAACTAAAATGAGCTATTTTGACTCTGGCTTTGTCAGTGTGTGTATGACTGAAAGCTGTGAGGCACTGGAATCTGTATCCAAACATAACTTGCACATCTGCAAGAGATATCAACCATGCTTACATGACTTTGTACAGGAAACATATTTGAAATGTTCTTCTCCATTTTCTTTCTTCCTAGCATATCAAAAAGGAAAGGGCGATATGAAACATCATGCTTCAGTGATAGGGAAAGCCTTTGGAGGAATCTATTTCTGAGTGTATGCTTTGATTTTTTTAAATTAATTTATTACAAGGGATTTATTTTTCATTAGGAAGTATCTTTTTGGAGTTATACATGGTGTTGGCTCCACTCCAGAGCCACCTCCTTCTGGAACCACAACTAAAGTATTGTCCAGCTAACTTCTATCTATCTATCTATCCACGCTGTTGCTCCTGTAGGTGCAGAGTGGGCTGCTCCAGGGAGCAGAGATTGCTGCCATAGATGGTAAGCCAGGCTGGCACTGAAGTGGATAACCCCTAGCACTGGTGAAGGAGAAAGGGGGAATGCATGAGTGGGATGAGCATCAGCATGCCACCAACTTGTCTTGGACTGATTCAGGTCTCCATGGACCTGCAGACTCAGTCCCATCATTGTGCTGCATTTCAGGAACGCCGCATGCCAATGCAGGGTGGGTGGAATGGGCTAGATGTTCTAGCTGTGAAGCTAGAGTTGGAATAAAAGGCACCCAAAGCAAATTTTAATGAAGCGTTGGGAAGGACATGAGACTGATTTGCCTCTGGACTTGTGAAAATACAGTCTATGAATACGCCTTCATGAGCACTGCACTTCCAACAACAGTGCTGTGACATTTTCTGAACAAAGAGATAGTGAAGATGTTGAAAAGGAAGCCTTCGGAAGCCTTGATAACTTAGATGCAAAATCAGAGGTAAATGCATTCATTTGTCTCCTGCCCCATTTTCTTTCATCCTTGACATGCCTAGTGATACCATCCCAAATTTGTTTACTGACAGTCTTCTATGGTCACGGTAAGACTCTTTCAAAATGTGAGAATGGCTGTGCTGCTTCTAAGCTTTCCAAATTCTCAGCCCCTCTAGTATGTAGCTATGATGTTAAGCAAAATTGTATTGTTGTTGCAGCAGTCCTGGAATTGAAAAAGGACTTTTCCTGTCCACGTGCTCCCACGTCTATGACATGCCCTGCAGTTAACAGAAATTATTTTCTTCTGTTCATATTCTCCAAACCATGCACTTTGCTCTGTTCTTCACCCATTGCTTGGGATGAATTTTTGCTCTCTGGCCTACAGCAATAACTTCCTTGTTCATTGCCACAAAATCTGTTTCTATTGTACTTGATAGGGATTCCACCCTGCAGTTTCACCCACACTCAACAAAAAGTAACAAGCATTGTGTTGCCTGCTCCCCAGCAAAACCATGCATGCTTGGCACATTGTCAGCTTAGCAAACTCAGCTTCCATCCAGCGTTGAGGGTATTGAGCTGTACCTTCTTTTTTGATGTAAGATGCAATAGTTCAAGGAAGACTGGAGTTGGACATACCCCCTAGTAACTGCACTGGGAATGGTCCAGTTAGAAATCAGCTCAGCAAAATCAGGACTGTAAACAGTATCTTACTTGGAGTAGAGCAGAAATGAAGTCTTTTGTGAACAAGGGCTCCTTAAACCTCCATATGAGGATGGCTACAGCTGGAAAATCATATGTTTCTCTTATGATAAACTGTCTTGTGCAAGTGTTTTCAGGCACTTTGAGCTCTCCTTCTGTGGGCTTGGAATACACCCATGAGCTCTGCTTGGCTCCTTTGGTTTGGCTTTCTTTTGAAGCCTAAGCCCTTTGTGGATGAGTTCAGACTGTCTGCCTTGGGGTTCAGACTCTTGAAGGCAATGAAGTGCTGGGTGCGTGGCCTGTTTGCTGGTGGTGCTAAAATGAGCTGTGACTCATACTAATCATGCACTTTCTTAATCCATCCCTTCCCAGTCTTTCTTGCGCGTTCTGCTGAGCTGTGAGTTAACAATAGTGACATTTAAAGTTCTAGCATCCGAGTGAATCATCTTGAGATGAGGACAGCAGTTCACAGCTCACGGAGGTTTGGTTTCTGAGTGCGTCCCAGACACAGCTGGATGTGCTGATACATGCCATACCAACACTGGGCACCATCACTAGCACCAGAAACACAAATCTGTGGGATTTCTGGCACCACAGGGCTCAACACTGCCATGGTTTCACCTACTTAAATTGCATGCCTCCCTCCTTTCTCCTGTGTGCCAGGAAGGTGGTGTCCTTGTTCTGGTGGTGAAGAACTAGGAGGGCTAATGGCTGGCTGATGTCCCTGCTGGGGAGAGGTGGTCCACTCTAAACTGGGCCATCAGGGAGCCTGCTGATCCTGGGAGAGTGAGTGAGTTGGCTGGTAGGGTGCTATACCCTAGGGGGGCATCAGTCCCAATGATACCTCCTGTTGCTGCTCTACAGTGAGAAGTCCCATGGAAACAGGTTATGTCTCACTGCTAGGTGAGGTCCCAGGGGGGAGTCTTTCAGGGGAAGAGTTTCTCCAAGCAGCAGTCATCTTTATTCGCTCTATAATATCTTTGCTTTTTTCTGACAATGGTAAGCAGCAACCCCTCTTCTGGGGAGCCGTAGTGGCAAGAGATTGCTGGATTTTTATTCTTTTTCAGTGTTGAGGAAGGCAGTGGAAGATGTCCTGAAGAAAACTTCCACTAAATGTAGGGTTTTCCTTGTGTTTTGTGGTTGATTTGGTGTGGGGTTTTTTGGGGTGGTTTTTTGTTTGTTTGTTGTTTTTGTTGTTGTTTTGGTTTGGTTTTTGGGGGTTTTTTTGTTTGTTTGTTTGCTTGGTTTTTTGTCTGTTTTTTACTTGTTAAGGATCCAATAGCTGAGATAGATGACCAGTCCAGGCAATATTTTTCCGTTAAAACACAGTCACAATTAAGACTGAGAGCCAATTCTGTAAAGCTCTCCATTCAGGGAGAAGGGAATGAAAGGGATCTCTCAATGGTAGATATATATCCTTGGCCCTTTGGACAGCTTTGGTCACTCTGCACAAGAGACTCTCTCCGTAGTCAAAATAGAGGTGTGGGGTCAGCACTTTGTGCCTTAGAGCACATATGCTGCCTGGGGCCATGCCAGTGGGGTGATATACAGCCTGTCCTCTTTTCTCAAATTGTATTTCTTGGGAAACAGCAGGACTGAAATTTGTGGAGAAGCTCTACATGTTTAGAGGTGGAAAAGGAAAAAAAAAGTCCCACTCAAATGCACTGATAGTTAAAGTTTGTTCTTTAAATATCTTGTGTTTATGCTAGAACCGTTGCCACAAAGCAAGCAACATGTTTTGTCTACAGACTGGCCCATGCACCAAGTTCAGTATTAGCTGCCTTTCATTCCTTTTAGATAATCTGTTACTGCTATTAATAGAAACTTATGCAAGCTTCCTGGTGTCCAAAATTGCCTGGACATAACAAGAGGCTTTACCTTTTGTGTGTGAAGCTTTTTGGCTGTGTATTTTTGGCTGTTGTGTTGGAAAGAGCAGAGCAGGGTCCCTTGCAGACGTTGAAGCCTTGTTCTGTTGGGTGGAGCTGCTGGAAAACTCCAAGGGGAGAAACCCTCTCCTTTTGGGTCTTCCTGAAACAGGACACTGAGCTCCTTGCTGTCCCCAAACCTTGCCTGATCCCCCAGATTGCAGCCTCATCAGCCTGCCAGCTTTGTCAGCTGCCTGTGCCCCACTCCTGGCCATATGACCTTGGTTAGCTGAAGCATTTCTAACCATGGTATTTTTCAACCTGGCCTGTATGAACACATCTGGCTGAGAGGGTGATTGCCTGTGAAGCTGCTCTGTCAGATATGAGGCAGGGTAAATTTTGATAGGAAGGTAGTGACAAGCTCAGGGAGAACCTGGGGGGAGGGGGGTAATCATGACTCACTTTTTAGCCTGCATCAGCTGAAGCCGACACAGCATGTCAAACTGCAGCCAGAGCAGTTTGGCAGTGCTTACAAACTCTGCTAGTGAGGCTGACCACAGAGCTTATAAAGTCAGTCAGATTTTTGGCAAGCTTTTAGACCACTGCGTTCCTGATGGAGTTCTTTAACGTCTCCTAGAAAAGTATCCAGCATTATCAGAAAGAGCCCTGTTCTCTACAGCTCGGCCAGGACCCATGAATGAAACAAAGCTGACAGCACGGAACTGCTTAGTGGGGAGGAGGGGGGAAAAGACATACACACACACACTCACAAAGCAGGACTTCAAAAAATAGAATATATTTCTCTGTTTTGAAGTTTCACATCACAGAAGCGATGTTTCCTGCCTACCTCAACGTACTTCTGCTAACATGTTCTGTGCAGAAACCTTCAAAAGGAAAGCGTGTTTTTTTTTTCTGATGAAGTTGTACACCAGGGTTGTCTTTTTATTTCTGAAACATTAATGAACTCAAGAGGAATGAGTCCCTTAGTATTTTTCATTCCTGGGGATTTACATTTGTTGAGCTATAGAAAGAATAACCACAAGAAGATCCAAGTGGTAAAATACAGAAGAGAACCCGTGTGTCATGGTCCCAAGCCTCTAGGATAATCACAGCAATAGTTTTATATGACAGGACTGTATTATAGAGGGAAAACGGATCTTTTCAGTATTTTTCCTTATTTGACAGGTCCAGTCCATTGCGTATGATACATGTGTGGTGCCTGCTGACAAACTGAGAAGCTGTTTTGATGACCTGTTTTGCAAAGGAAAAACGGGAGTTCTCAGCACGGCTGTGTGCAGCCTGTCTGCAGGGAAATGGCATAAAAGGGGCTGGAATAAATCAGTTCCAGTGCAGGCTCACTTGGGATAACTAACAGGGAAGCAGTTGAATACCAGTGCACGTTTTCCTGGGTGTAGAAACCTGTAGAAGTTGAGCACAGTTAGCATGTGAAGGAGCAATATAACTTCTCTTGGTGCATAGGAAACGATGGGAAATAAGCAGATAAGAGAAAACACTAATCAATGGGGTAAACCCAGCAATTAGTGGGGTAAAAAAAAGGTCTGTGTGTCTTCTTCCTTTTGGTTTTAGCACAGAGCATTTACTGGCAGTCCGTCACTGGAGTTTAAATAGGATTTAAGTGCTGCTTGATTGCTGGAGTGAAAATATTTTGCCTTTTTTTTTTTTTGGCAGCGACAAAAATCTTGAAGCCAAAAACCTTAAAGGATTGCTCAGTATTCAAGCACTTTATTTGTGCATGTGTGTTTCCCCCCTGTCTCCCCTCCTATGGTCTGTTTATGTGAAATACTGGCAGAAGAGAGTAAATAGAGAGAAAAATATATATTCTTTTATTATTTCTTGGCAGGCTGCTTACAGTACAGAGCACTTTTGAGATGAATTTAGATGAGTATGTAAATATAAACAGTATCTCAGAAATTCTGGAAGTCCGGTTTGGATTTTTTAAGAGCATTTTTCTTGTGCCTTTGTCTCTCTCATTGCTTACATTCATTGCAAAACCTATTTTCCTTTCTTAAGTCCTACCTGCAGGAAATTTGTACCTTCATTTTGATGCCATTACCTGCCACTTTTTCCGTTTTAGCAATTTTTATAATCACCTTACCTTTCTCAATATATTATCCAGGCCAAGATAGGATTTTTTTCTGGACTTGGAGAGTAAAATTGCCAAAGTGCAAAAATTGCCAATTGTGAAAAGTGCTCAAACAGTGGTGATTACTTGCTGTGCTCAAGGTGGAAAGTTTGTTTTTGTTTACGGTCCTGTGTGCAGAGTTTCATTATAGACATGAGAGTGAGGGCCATACATCCCTGCAAAGAATGAGGGAAGGTCAGTGACCTACAAGCCAGGAAAAAACTCTATTAAGGAGAAGAGCAGCAAAGAACATCTCACTGCAATTACATCCTAAATACCCCTCCATTTTGCCACTGTGATAAAACCCTCTGATTTCAGCAGGCTTTTTGACCATCTTCGACTCTCAGGCATTATCATCGTAAAATAATTAGTGACTTGTCCCAGATTCAGAAAGTGGGCTTAGTAGGACTTCCAAAGTGTTCTTTTTCTCCATCCCAGCATGAAGCCCAGTCCCTGTTGGCTGGGAGGCAGCTTGCCTGAAGCAAGGCATGGTGCTACCAGCGAGAAATAGCATTTCCCAGTACAGGGAGGATGGGGTCTGGTGTCGGAAGGTGCCTCTGGCCAGCACCTGTGCAGGCGCAGTGCCACAAGCTCTCCTGCATGAAACACTCACAGCTGTGCTCCTCCATCTGACCTGAAGCACCATGGCCTCCCACTGCTCTGCAAGGCCATGGCTTCAGTACTGACCTGAGACAACAGGGCGTGTCTGCCCCAAAGACAGAGCTGGAGAAGGCCAGGGACTGCTTCCAAGTAGTGATGCCCCAGGCCCTGCTAGCCCTGCATGGTCCCTCTGTGTGAGGAGCCAAGAGTAGCACCACACTCATGCTGGTGGGGCAAGTTGCAGCATTGCCATTCAGGCACTGTGGCAGGGAGGAACTTCATTCTTTGCCTGATGGAAAGGGATCAAATTTATGTATATTACAGATGGCCTAATTTTCAGTATGTGGTACTTAGGGAGTTTAGTCCAGGCCCAACAGCAGTGAGTACTTGTGGCAGACCTCATGAAGTTCTCTTGGAGTTTCAGTATTTCTACTGACTTCTGTGTGAAAGATGATTAGGAAATAGAGGTGGCTAAAAAACAATAACAATCAAACATTCTCTTCTCGAGCCTCAGTAAAATCATAAAGGTGGAGGTTTGACTTCAAACTTCCTGCTCTGATCTTTGCTATTTTTCTGATGCGCAGACATCTTCCATCTAAAAATAGTAAATCTCATTGTGTGGGAGGTGTATTTAAACAGTGTTCTTTAGAATATAAATATTATTATTACTTAAACTAACCCTGCTGCAGAGAAGTTCACAAACTTGTGCTAGATGTCTGCCTGCTGTCTATAGGAAGTGTCAAATGCTTTCAAATGGGGTGTTTCTGGGAACATTTCTGCAATGGGATATGGTTGTGGGTTTTTGTAGGAGGCTGTTATGACACCTTCATGCCTGTGAATTACAAGAGCCTTCAAGAACTCTGCGCCTTACAGGCTCAAGCCATTACAATATTGAATTAATAATTAGCTTTTAAATACCACTATAACTTTCATTTGTGATAGAGATAGTTTGCAATCATATGCTGCTTTGGATAGAATGGAGCTCAAATTGAATCTAAAATGAGGAACATCATTCAAAACAGACTGAAGGAGCTAATTATTTTAATAAAAATACAGCTGTGCTTGCCGTTTTAATAACCTTAACAGATCAAGGCATATATGCATGGGGAGGCCTTTAACTAGAACTTGTATTACCATGAGACTGTAGCCTTTGATGTGTTATTTCTAGTTTATCAAATGCCTTGGTACTGCTGCTCAGTTTATTTAATGCCTTGTTTGCTGGCGCTTGATTAGGAAGTCAGTAATTAATAAACGGGTGGTAAAATTAAGTTCAGAGTTAAGAGAATGTGTTTGACAAGGTAGCGTACAAGTACCAGGGCTCTGCAGAACCTTGTGTGGTTGTTCCCTGTTCAGCTGCTCTGCTAAAGCAAATTAGCTGCCCTGCTAATTTGAGTGGCTCACACCAAATCTGCATCCTCAAATACCCACTGCCTTGCTGAGTACTCTGGGATGGGATCATCTAAGGTGGTCCAGGCTCTGAGGCAGAGGAGGGAACTGGAGGTGGGTTTCCTCCCTCCTGGGAGATTGCTTGAGTCACTGGACTGTGGGATGAGAGGCACGATATCATTCCAGTGTCTCTGATGTGTTTTCCACCCCTCCTGATCCTCAAAAAGAAGGCTGGGGGTGTGTGGGGTGGGGAATGTAGCAAGAGCTGTTCTTCAAGCAGAGGAGCCCACAAGTGAGCTGAAACCGCATCTTTCAGATCACTTTAGTAGCGTCAAAAATTTAAAGGAGTGTGCCTGGTACCAGCACAGCAAGCAAGGGCCCAGGGTGCAGTATAGCACTGTGACTAATGTGCATGTGCATGCCTCACATACACACAGGGCTGTGTTAGCAACAGAGCTGCTTTGCTGTTGGGAGTGTTTTTGTTAACTGTGCCAACACTCTTGGGACCAAAATGATACAGACTGAAATCAGCTCAGAAATCACAGCTTGTCCTTTGAAATATGAATAAGGTCTCCAGAGAGTGGTCCTCCTATGAGGACGTAGGATGGAAAAGATTGACGAGTCCAGCTTGCCTTCTGTCCTTTTGCAGTATTTCTGTAAAATATTACCTCCCTTATTTAGTGAACTGTATTAAATAGAGCAAAACACAGGCCCAAGCTGCAAACTCAGAATGAGTGAAGCATTTCCGTACTCTGAAAAATTTTGGCTGCTTCTCAAATTCTATGTCTCATATTTGCCTTTGTGGTACCTTTTTCCAGACAAGGTCAGGGCCTGAAAGCTGAGCTGTGCTTGAGGAAGTTGAACAAGTTATGTAGAGTTCCCAGGTTTGAAGAAATGTCATGAGATGGAAGTTTCTCACCAGATTTCAAGAGTTTCTGACATCTGCCAATCCTGGAAAAGTAGCCTTAGCCTTGCTTGCAGCCTTCCATCATCTGTGACTCCAGAGGCTAATAAAGAATGGTTTTTAATGTATTCAGGATACTGCATAAGAAGCAGAAAAGGAGTGAAGGTTTGGTCAAAATCCTTGGCCCTTGTGGGTGTTTTAGTGTGACTCCCAAACCATAAGGAAGGGATAACAGGATTAGAAACACCTAACACAGCTCCAGTGCCCCTCCAGACCGTTTTACCGTTCTATGTATCCACCTCGCTTGGACTAGTCCTTCCCTGCATGAACTGAGAAACTACCTGACCTGAACAGAGATCAGATTTTGCAATGACTGCAGATCTGTGGGAACAGCACACACTTTGAGGGTGATGCTGTATCACCTGTGTGAAAATGTCTGTCAGTGGTGGGTGGTGGAAAGTCTTCACACCTCTAGTGTTGAAACTGGGCATCAAGGATTGCAGCTCCCTTAAGGACATACTTGGCACTACTGAGGGCTTTTGCACACATGGAGTTATGAAAGTTGGCTGTGATTTCTAATTTGTGCAGCATAGGAGATTTTAAATAATGAGAAAAGGATGGCCTTCCTTTGGGTTAAGGGAAACACAACTCTAATGCTTGAAAAAATCTATGAGAGCAATTGAGTTTCCCTGATGCATCTATCCCAGTAATTGATGTGACACCCTGCACTAATGGATAAACGGATTGTCTCTGTATTTCTGCAAAGAAAACGTGTCGCATATTGAATAGTGACATTGATATTCTTACCAGATGCAAGAGTTAATGCTTCTTTTGGGTAAACGGAGTAGTTTGACCTCTAAGAGCTATTATCTCCCAGGTTTGGAGGTAAGTTGTCACAACATCTTCTTTTGCTGTATTTGATTTGAAAGTTTCACTATAAATATGTAAGCTGGAGAGTTATCTTTCTTACATGAAATCCAAGATAGATAGGAAGAAGTATGCATCCTTTAAAAGTGGACTATCAGTGTGGCTGGAAATTTGTCATCAATCTGGCTGCATAACTGTACCAGGCTAAAGGCTTCTGATGTTCTGTAGAAGGACCCCTACATGCTCCCTCCTCTGTGTCTCCATAGACACAGAGGACAACTGCTCTGCTGAGGTCAACATTTAAATGGATGAGCTAAACAGAGTGCAAGAGGAAGAGGACAGACACAGGAGTAAGTCCCTCAAACTCCCTCTTGCTGGGCCGTGTTGGCTTTCTTGTGTCTATTGTTTCTAAATTAAAGGATATCTAATGTTAGCAGTTGTGGTCCCCTCCCCGTAATCACTGTTACAAACATTGCTGGGGTCTTGCAAGGTATTTATGGCTCTCCAGGGAAACACCGAGGAGAATTACAAAGCTACTTTGGAACAGTGTGATAAGAAAAATTCTCAATACAACCTACATTCGGGGGGGAAAAAAAGAAATTCAAAAGTAGCATGCTGCTAGTACTGATCTCTTCTTTCATTTAAGCAAGAAAAAACACATTGAAAAACTTCAGTACAAAAAAAAGGTTCTGAGTCCTACTATGAGCTTATGCTAAAAGTTGTGTTTTCTGTTCTCATTTGTTTTTTGTGAGTTAAATTTCAACCAAAAGAAATGTTTCAGCTGTTTGGGTCCTGCATAAATTTACCAGGGTAGGACAGTGGCCAGGAAGGTGCAGTTGCTGGTGATTCCTGTAATTTCACATACAGTGGAGATGTGTGAGGCTGAGACCAATTCCAGGAGAAGAATTTGTGCCCATCTTCAAAGAAAGCATGTCAGGTCCTTTGCAGAGGAAGGGGAAAAAGAAAGGGATTTACCACAGAGCTACTTTCCAAAGGAATCCTGGATGGTGGTGTGCTTTGCTCCAACACTGAGCATAGAGTGGAGAAGGGGGGGATGAGTCCAGTGTCACAAGCTCATAGCCTATGCCACAAAATGTGCCATTACCTGTGGGTGCAATTGTGCACTCATGCATAAAAAAATATGTAAATATTCATCAAGGTGGCTAATGTGGGTGAGACAAATCATAGGCTGTGCAGGGAACTGCTGTTGCCTCTGGGACTTGCCATTCACAGGCAATGCCATCTTCATCTTCCACTTGAACCATTCCACTTTTTGTCTTTGTGTCTTTTTGAAGAAAATACTCAAGTAGATCCAGGATGATGAAAATCATGTTGTTTGACATAGTAGCTAATCATGAAAATATTCCTATCATCTAATAGGGACTAGGAGGCAGTTCTTGCGATATAGAGTTCTTGTAACCCACTTTTAGCAAGCTATTGCTCAGTAAAAACACACCTTCCTTTTTTTCTTTTGAAAAAAAAAAAACCCAACATATATATATAAGCCCATTTTTATGCTGCCTTGCAAGAGGCAAGCTCGAGATCCATGGCACTTCTCATAACAAAAAGGCAGAGAATAACCTGTCTGCCCTGCCCATCAGCTTTTCAATAAAATTGATTCTAGATGTGCAAGGTTGTCTGTGCACTACTGCTAAGTGCATAATAGCTGTAGTATGCCAACTCATTATTCTGTAAAGTGCTGTGAAATACCATGATTACAAAAGATGCTACATAAAAACAGCTTCCAGTTGGGTGATGGTCAGGTGGCCAGACAGGCTGCTGTGGTACAGTTACATGTTCTGCAGTCCAGCAGTTTTATGGCTACAAACATCCCTTAGACTTGTTTGCACGTGCCAGAAATTACAAGTGCCCCTTCAGGGGTTTTTTGTGCTATCTCCTTTTGATTCCTCTCTTTGTCCTTGTGTTTTGGGGCACTGAAATTTCAGATGGCTCCTGCTCTAGATGCTCAGCTTTATCCATGTACGTGCCTATCACTTTTCAGTGAGAGTCAGTTATAAAGTAATTTATTTTGTAAAGTACACTGGCTATTGGCCAGCGGGTTACTAAAGGTGAAAAGAAGCAAATGAAAAACAGATTAGAAAGCATGTTGTGGACTGGGAGAAGGGAGGCTCTAGTGTGGAGGAAAGTGAATAGGGACCGTTCAGAGAAGCAAAAACTGAAGAAATAAGGCGTGCACATGTAGCTCAAAGGACTTCATTACAGCTAATTTAGGATGATAACAAAGGAGTGATGTTAACAAGATCTAAATGGGGAGAAGCACAATGGGAAGAACAGAGAGAGCAAGAACAAATAAGAGTCATAAAATGGACAAATGTCTTCAAGTCTTTAGAAAGTATGTTTTAGTGCCTCTTCCCCTCCTCCTTTCCTGTTCTCCAGGAAATGTTTTACCCATAAGAGGAGCAAAAGGGCTGGCAAGTTTAATAATGCCCTCGAGGTGATGAAATGTTGGTGCTTGACAGAATAAAAACTTGGCCATCCACTTCTCCAGCTTTGGTGAGCTATGCGCCACTTTCTTTTTAGTGTCATATCAAACTTGGTGATTCACATAGAGTATTCACTGTGCACAAGATAAGATATCACAAATTCACCACTACAAATGTAATTAAACTGAGTGCTCAGAAGAAAGAAAATGTCCCTTCCCCATCCCCACCTCTTTTTTGTCCCTAGGGGACTTTCATTGTAGAAAAGTAAATATTGCAGCTGTGCTTCTGTCATTTACTCTGGAGAGTCCATTTAAGATGGTGATGATTAAGATGTGCATGTTTGTCGTGCTAGTCAAGAGACTGGACAGCTTTCAGCAAGAGGAAGCTGTGGAGTGATGGCAGCAGGACAGGGGACTGACAATTAACTTGCGCACAAAGATGAAATCCATTAAGACCCAGCATAGCTCCAAACACTGAGCTTTTTTTTCCAATTATGTCATCTGGTCTGATGCATTGCCTCAAACCAGACTGCTACCATGGGCTTTCCCCCCATCACATTAAGGCACACATAGTCTCAAATATTTGTGTGCAAATTTAACATGTAGGAAGCAGAGACACAAAGATTCTAAAATGACCTGTGGAGATAATGTTTGTCATCTCCTGACCTTCCTAGTGATCCTAGTGGGGACCTGGCTGAATCATGCAAGTGTTGCTGGCTCCTGTGCTCCTTTCCCATGAAGCAGAGCAAGGGAGAATGGCTACAACTGTACAGTGCTGTGGCATCAGTGTTGAGCTTGAGGGTGCATCCGGGCATAGCCAAAACCCCAAACTCACCTCTGTAGATCAGAAAAATGTACAGAGCCCTGAACTAATATAATGCAGTTTTGGTTGTTGTTTGTATTGGTGAGGCTGTAGTTTTGAGAATAAAAATAAGCTATAATGAATTAACAAAGACAACGATAACCTCGGATTAGACCTTAATTCAGCAAACAGCAATGTGACCGATGCCAAGAATGGGCTTTTCACTGGTCCAGAGCAGCATGCTTCCTTTGACTTCAGCAAGGAAATGTTGATTTAGGGCAGGCTGGAGTGTCCTGCCCTTTGCGAGTGTGTTCAGAAAGCCCATGATTCAGCTGGTAGGAGCTTCCTTCTTTTGGTGAACCTATGAATGCTTTGTTGATGTCCATGATACCCTATGCACGAGCGCTTAATAGTGGATGAGTGTTGTAAAGATTGTGGATTACTTTGTTAAGCAAGCGTGGCTTGTAAGTAATGTGGAGCTGACCCTTGGTGACACTTGTGTGACCCAGAAACAAAGCAGCAGGCAGAAGAGCCCTGCAGTAAATGAACAGTGTTTTGATATTTTCTAATAATAAAACCTATGAAGTTAACCTTTGGGAAGTATAGTTAAACTTAATTTATTTTCAAATGTGCAATGTTTTCAGTATGTTTGTTTGCACTGTAACCTAATTTTCCACTTCCTTTCCCTTGTCATACAGTTTTTAGGCCAGGAATGTGGTAATGAATAGAGAGAAGAATGTCAGTTCAGACTGTAAAAAGCTTCTGTGAAAAAGCCTAGTAGAATTAAATAGGGAATGATCGTCTGTCTGTAGGATTTCAAAGCTCATGTCTCCTCTGGTTTAAAGCCACAGGATTGCTAATAAAGGTTCATTTCATACGTGTGGCCTACTGATCTCTGTGACTGAGTGTAGGTTGAATAATGCCATTTCTCCCTTTCTTTCCCTCTCTTTTTCTTTCATCTTACATTGAGGTTTTCCATGTGTCCCACTCTGGTTGATTTTTTTCTATGGGGCTGCTGGACTATTGGGGTGTGGGTAGCCTGGCCCTGCAATTTTTCTGTAAACAGATCTTCCTCACTAGGATCCTTGTTGGGTGAAATCTGAATTCAAATTAATGTGTTGGATTATGTTACCTCCAAAACAGGAGCAAGTATTAAGTGGGCAATAAGATCAGCATCAGAATTTGGCAGGGGACCTCTTTCTCTCTCATGAGTTGAACCCCACCACTGGGTTTTCTAGGATGTAACCCTTGAGTGGATTTTGAACTCATGCCCAGAGGCTAAGGCTTGTACTCTTCTATACATTTAACAGTTTTTTAACTTTACTGTCATCTGTACAGTCAATACACGTGTATGAATACCAAAGTGGAAACCTTGGAGGCTGACTCTGCTGTGGTTTTTGTCCCCTGAGTTGAGTGGATGCAGCCAGGCTGAACGCAGTGGAAAGGCAGGGAGCAGCGCTGAGCCCTTCACTGGCTGTGGAAGGGTAGGTGTACATGGAGATGAATCGGGGTCAGTACACTGTGATATGTTAATTTGCCAATAATCATTATAAGTAATAGCTTTACTGATTCATGAGTTCCAGAAATTGATTAGTCCCTCTGTTAATGAAGAGCTCTAATGCACTGCATGTGCAATAGATCATTTCTTTACTTTATGACTTTATCTGGCCCGGGGAACTCGAACACACTGGGCTCTGCTGGTAGGTACCATTTCCATTTGCCAACGTGTTACTGTATAAATGCAAGCATTTAGCATTGTGCACATTCTGCAGTGGGTTCTGCACAGAATTAGCTGAGTAATTAATTCTTTGAGCTTTCTGATGCATCACACTGCAAAGTCAGCTTGGTTCCCACTGGATCATCTTCACAAGAGACTGGGCTGATTCTGCACTCAACTGTGGACACTCATGCAGGACAAAGTTCTACTTGTCAAGCAAGCAGTCTCCAGCTGGAAGAAGGGGTAGTAGGGTCATAAATCACTTCTCTGCTTTTACAAAATCCTTTATCCCAGTGCAGAAGCAGCCCATGGCTAGCTTATTTTGGGACTGGCACTGAGGAAAAGCAGGGCTGCTTGTTCATGTGGATGAAAGTGGGACTGTTGCTGGTGGGGCTGTCGCAGGAGTGGGTTGAGTCTGTATGGGCTCTGTTACATGAAGGAGCAACTGCCTTTCCCTCTAACACATGTGAAATTCTTCAGTGGGTTAGATTGAAGAATTCTCTAGAATGCCTGAACAGTGAGAGTGCCCTTTTCAAAATGCCTGTATCCCCAGTGAGAACAGGGTTACTTTTTCAAATGGACTTCTCTGCAGTTATCCATGCCTTTGTCCCTTTGAGATGTCGTTGCCATAATACTCTCTACATGGGGCTATACGTTGAGCCCACTCAGAAACTGAAGCTAATGCAGAATGCAGTGACCCGCTTATTAAGTAGTGTTTCACGCTGGGAACACATCACACTAATGTGCCAGGATCTGCACAAGCTGCCAATACATTTTTGGATGTTGGTGTTAACCTATAAAGCTATAAATGGTTTGGTACCTAGCCACTTGGGTCAGAAGAGAAGGCACGGTGCCTTTATTAATTATACAAGCCTCCAGCTGAGAATGAATCTGCTTAGGCTTCTGGAAACAGTTCACACTGGGCATGTTCAGAGGCTTAATGCAGGCATTAACATACCCTTACACTGCATCATTTAATTTGCATAACAACCCCTAGGTTTGTAGCGATACCTTCCCTTGCATCTACCTTTGATGTTGCTACTGCCACCTCTAAGCTCTTTGTAGAGTTGACAGTTTGAGCTCTGGGCTTGGGACCAAAGGGCAGTTTTACTCATCTGCCACATCAGGAGAAAGCCCCTGTGTGGGCCCAGCAGAAAGCTCATCAACTGAGACACATCAGTGTTTGCAAAACTACTGAACAGGAAAGTAGATCATGCTTAGTCAGAAGTACTTTCTGCGTACGTCTGCGTCTGGGGAAAAAGCTGCAAATTTGGGGCTGGTTTTAGATTTTGATCAAAGTGGCTTATGGTTCACAAAATGCCCCTCCTTTCCAGAGCAGACCAAGTAACCCACGATATTCACCCATTGCATCTGCAGATATATCTGCAGCTACTTCCTGCATTTTTCCGTGGTGTTTCTCACTGGTAATTACAGTAATATTTATGTCTCTTTGCATTTTTATATGTCCTTTGTCAAGCTGATTAGAGGAGGCACAAAGCTGCCCTTTCATTATAAAAGTATTAAAAAAATAAAAAGAGGCCTCATTAGGAGGCTTGCTGACATCAACTAAATTGAGTTTCACCTCGTATCAGAATTTTAATAAATAAGTGCTGATGCTGAGCGTGTTCCTGTAACACACTTGCTCCACTCGCGCAGCTTGCTGTATGCTTTGTATCATGTGGCTTTTTCCTTTTTAAATGCAAAACAATACTAAGTGAGTCAAGGGGAAATGCTATTTCATATTCAAGCCTTTCTCTTTCCTTAGCAGACCTTAAAAGAAATATAAAATAATTTGTCTGGTATCCAATCACTCTGACTATACTTTCTGATTCTGCTGTTGCACATATCAGCGCCTTAAATCTAACACTTTCTTTTGCAGCCCTGCAAATGTGAGGTGCGATTTACATTTGTTTTTCTGGCAAATTAGGAAGTGCATAAAACACAGGCAGCTTTCCTTTCCAACGCCATTGACTCTATATAAGTCAAGCTGGAAAAAGCCACAGGAGCAAGGAACGGGCGGGGAAAGAGAGTGACAGAGGATGCTTTGGTAATGTAAAAGGCATCTTTACAGCGAACAGACTAAAAGACTCTTGTTCCAGGCTGCTTCTCACTCAAATATTTATGACAACAGTTTTCACTCTTTTAATTTCTGGTTTCTCTCTTAGAAATCCATATTTAGGTAGATAATTTTAAAAGCCTGCCCCTGCCAGTTGCTTCTAGGTCAGTGCCAGGTCCAGGCTCTTGATCTCAGGCTGTTTTAGTAACTAGCTTGGTGTTTTAAGGGGAGCTGTAATTTGGGTGGTTTTTATAGATGCCAGTAGTTGCCAAGCAGCAATCAAAGCAGCCCAGTCAGGATGTCCTGGCAGAGCTGTGGGCACTGGGGACACAGAAGCAGAAATAAGCACGTGTTGGTGGCAGAGCCCCAGCCACCAGTGGCTGCAGCTGCCGTCTGCCCTCACTGGCAACAAGCACTGTTGGGTGGTCAGTGCTCCACATAAAACCCTTGCAGTGGCTGCACTGTCCAGGATCTGCTTTCCTGCCTGGCAATGCTGCTGTGCAGACCTGGTTTCTCAGTGTCCCTCCAGATGGGATTTTTTTTTGTCAATTTATTTCTTTTGTGCTTGTTCCCAAGGTTTTGAGTTGTTTGTGAGAAGTGTCTTCAAAGCAGGTGAAGGGCGGAAGCAGCCATCCTCTCCATATTTGTGGTGCTGACCTTGGATCCCAGATGGGGCCTCATCCCATCATGTGCTAGAGAAAATGTAACAAAATGGTGCCAGACAGGAGGTGCTGCTGAGGAAACAGGAGTGCTCCGTGCCATCTCTGGCTTCCTGCTTTGCAGGGCTGAGAAAATCCCAATTGTCCAAACCTTCTGAGCCTAGTGGGCCCCTTGAGATCAAAACCTTATGAGCTTGTCTAATCAGCCCTTTCCCTTCCCTCTTTCTCAGTGTTTTCTATCACTACCTCTTTACTGCAGTGCTGGGACATGCTCCTTGTAGAAGCTGAGTGCAAAACCTGCTAGTGACTTTAGCGGATTTCTGGCTGTAAGCTCAAGGTCTGAACAGATTTGCAGCTTCAAGCACTTGTGCCAAGAATTGGGTTGCTTTGATCAATTAAATTCTCTGGCAGTGAAAGAATAAAAATAAAGGTTAGGGGGCTGTGCTCTGAAGTTACATCTGCAGAAGAGTGTATCTTCCCACTGCCCCTGAATAGCATCAGCAGGCTCTCCTCTACATCTTTTATGGATTTAATTCTCTTTGGGAAGCTAATCTCACCCCTGCTGCCCCAGCACAAAACCCAAAGTGGCAATCTTGTGAAGCACAGAAAAGCAATTGGGGGGAACCTAGCTTTTTATGGTAATACCCAGGGAAAGTGACTTGCACCACTGCTCTTAAGATTCCTTTTTAGCTCCCACCAAGCGTGGGATAAACAGCACTGCTTGTACCTTTCAGCAAAACAGAAATGTGCCATTGCCAGAGCCAAGGGACTCTCTACAGGAAAAGTTTGCTTGCCAGCGAGCATGGCTTTGCTCATACACAAATGTCTCGAGGTGTGGAGACAGTTTTGCTGGAGAGAAAGGGATGATACAGGGGGGTAGGAGGAATAGGGAGGGAAACGTGAGCTTATGCTGGGCTTATGAAAGTGATGGAGCCTGACCCTTGCCTCCTGCCCAGAGCCTCCGTGGCCGTTTGTGGCATGGTGTGTGTATGTAACACCGTTGGCTCGCTTGACTGGGAATCACCAGCCTGGCAACCCTCAGTTCTGAGTAGGCTTTGCTCTCAGTTCAGGGATTTGTCTGTTTTCTGGCTCAGTTTCAGTGCTTATTTATACAAAAAAGATGAAGGTGAAAACACAGATCAAAGCAGTGTTCATATTCCTGCCTTGGCCTCTGCACTAACCACAATGGCTTCATGGTGAACAGGAGGCATCTCCTATGGAAAGGTAAGGGCTTCAGCTAACAGTGCAGATGCCTTAATCTGACAGGGATTCTACCCCCTCCCACCCTCATCGCTATGCAGCTCTCCTGCTGTGCCTTTTGTTTAGGGGGCTGTGTTGGCCAAGTCACTTATTCTGTCCTTGTAGGGTCAGTTTTCCATGCCTTGGGCTCCCTGACACAGTGTCTGTAGGGTGTTGATAAGGAGCTGTGATGAGGAGAGGAAAATGGAGGAGAGAGGCAGACCAAGTGAAGAGAATAGGGAGAAGGGGGTGCAGGACCATCCTGTTTTTCAGCAGCTCTACCTGAGATGGACATAAAAGATTGTGATATGGCATCCTGGCATTTGGGAATTTCCTGGGGGCCCCACAGCTGTGAGCTGGGCATGGGACTGGAGTGGCTGGTGAGCAGCAGGCAAGGCAGGGTTGTCCTCATGATGCTTCTGACTGATGTAGAGTGTCCAAGGTGTCTCCTGAGCCAAGGATCACCTCCCTTCTCGGTTCTCTCACCCAAGGTAGCTGGGTATAATTTTTTTGTGATAGCTGCCAGAATGTCTTCAGTTTAGCCTCAGTTAAATTACCTGTCTCAATGCTCTTTGTCTGGGATCAAATTTGGAAAGGCAGCAGCTGGAGAAAAATTAAAGCAGACAAATGTGTGTAAAAATGTTTCCCTCCAACTGCTTTCATCACAGGCAATTCCTGACTAAATGACGAGGCTTAGGGCTATAAGTATCTCAGTCATTTCATCTGGAGTAAACTGAAACCAAGGTCAAGTCATAGCTGGTTTGTGTCCTTTTCCCTTCTAATCTTCCACATTTCACTGTGGTTATTTTATTTGAGTGTCTGCCGCTTGCTATTTCAAGCTTCCAGTGGTATGCCTGCTCTGCACCCCTGTTTGCCAGCTAAAATGTTTTCACACCACTAGTGGACATGATTACATAATTTCAGATGCACTAAGGCCTGAAATGATTGGATTTTTTTCCCTGCTACAACTGAATGCATGCAAGTTGTTTATTTTTAACTTCGCCTCCTGCCTGTGAACTCCAGTAAAGGGAAATTTAATTTTTCATGATGGATGCAGGGGGGAGAAGAGGAGGGGAATAAAAAGAAAAGCATCTGAGTGTGAGGGCAACAGAAAAAGAAATGTGCTAAGTTCCCGGGTGATAGTGTGATGTTATTCCACCTGTTTCTTTAATTACTAGAAGTTGCTGAGCTTCATCAGCTGCCTCCAGAGCCCTGAGAGGAGAGGAAGTGCTGATGGGGTCCCAGGCGTGTGGCTTTTCAAGCTCATGCCAAGACTGCTCACGGAGTCATGTTCCTCCCAGGATCGTTCATCCACAAATGTGTAGGTCATCTGAGCTCCAAACTTACTTTGAAGATCAGAAGTAATCTGCGTGGTCTCTTCTAATCTACAAAACCCTTTCTCTGAATCATTGCTTCAAGAGTGGAATTTACTGAATTCAGTAGCAATATCTTGGTTTTGTAACATGCAGTAAATAGGTGTATTCAATACTGTAATATAAAGGGATTAATTTACTTCAGCCTCCTCTCCACCCCCAGGAATCTTATATATTGTCTCCCATGCACCTAGTTAGCTCAGCAAGGTTGTTTCCAAAAAAATGGTTTTGAAATAAAACTAGTTTGACAAAGGTACTCCCTTGAATCTGTGCATGTTTGAATCCAAAGTGGAAATGTGTTTAATCTACAACTTCTGTGTTAAGAACTAAGGGCATCCAAGCCTTTGGGATGGAGGTGTGTCTCTGAGCCTCCAGAGCCGAATATAATTGAAAGGGCTCAGGTTTCCAATTCCTGCTTTAGTCCAACTTCAGTGTTAACGCACAGGATGTGTAATGATGGCCCTCAAAGGCCTCTTTGCATTCACACTCTCAATCCTCATGTTGTGTTAGTGCAGACTTTGCCCCCTGTTTTATTTCATGCTTCCCTCACCACAAACATTTGCTGCTTGTGGAAAACCAGCTGGGGTGTCTCTCTCTCTTTCCCCTTTAATAATCTCTACTTTGGGACCACTGATCCTTCAACAACCTCTTCTCTTTTTGATGTGCCCTCTGTTTTCTCTTATTTACAGCAACTGCCATGCTTGGGATTCTCTTGTTTGTCCTCTCCCTCCTCTCAATTTCTCAGAACAAGCTGAAAATGAGATTTAATAGGCCTCCCACTGTTGTTGCTCTTTTGAGATTACTGGGATCAGATGTTCTTCTCTTGAGAACTACATCAAAGAAAATGAGAGAGGGTAAAGACCAGGAATGCCCAGGAAGGTGATGGAGAGTGGGGATAAGGCAGGAAAGAAGTGGTTTTTAGCATGTAATGTTGTGGAGAAGGGCATTTTTAGCTTTGTTGGAATTTTTCCAGGGTTTTACAGAAGTGACAGTGCCACTATAGTATGAAAAGCTTAATAATTTTTTAATAAAACCTTTCAGCAAGTCCAGTGCTACCTGAGTGTTGTATTTTTTTATAATTTTTTTTGTGCTACTTGCTATAAACAACCCACTAATTTTAATGTGGGATTATTTGGCTGACCTATTCATCCCCATGTTCCCAGAAATCCTCTCCATATTAATTGCATTTCACTGCTGGAGACACCTGTTAGCAGGGGCACAGCTGAACAGGCTCTTAATACTTTAAATCTCTGATAATACTCCAGTTAAATCTCTCTTTCTTGCTTTTTTTTTTTAATAAGAGAGCAGCTGGTTGAACTTGCTCCTTAGGAACAGACTGAAGCTAAAATTTCTGTTCCTCTCTCTAGTATGGGGTGACTTTGCAGCAGAGGATCTGATGGTTTTTGAAGGTTGTCATTGCACTCCCCTTTGCCTCTCTTCTGCACTGATGGGGAGAAGGGTCACTCATGGTTTTCACTGGTAAATATAATCGACATGATATGCGCAGTTTTATAGTTGGTCACAAAGTTCAAAGAAAGCAAATATGTATGACAGTATGGCAGGGACTTTTGGGGGGTTTGTTTGTTTTGTTTTGTGTGGTTTGTTTTGTTTTTCTTTTTTTTTTTAAGTGCTGCATTTAATCCCGTTAGAAATGTGAGGGAAATTTCACAAAATTCCAAGTGTCTGAAGAAGGAGATAAGCCCTTCATGCTGTTCAGCTCTACAGTGTTTATTCCTTTTCCCCTCAATTTTCTTATCATTATCAGAGAGAGGTGGAAAGCTTTTGTCAGAGTTCTCCTTTAAAGAGAGATAGTATTTGAATGTAAACAAGTATGAGCACATAGTGTGACCAAGAGAGCGAGCAGTATCTTCAATTTCTGAATTTTCTGGCAATCATGAATGGTGTCAGGATCTTAACATGACTCTTAAGCTGCTCTGAGAACAGGATGGCTTCTATGGAAACCCACTAGACAAGTGATTCAAAAAACATCTTTTCAGAAAATTACTTCATCATATATGAGATTTCTTTTTAAAACTAACTACATGGGAGTTCTTGGCAATGACGGTCTCTACATCTGATGGTCTAACTAGCATGAAATAGAGCTGCTGCTCTCATTTATATACATTATGCTATCTGGTTCCTCACTTGTGGTTTGGTAAAAGCATGAATTTTCAAGTTTCCCTCATGGGACTTCTCTGGCTTCTTTGACTTTACCTTTCATTTTCTTCCCAGCTATGTAGAAATACAGGATGATTATTAAATGGCTTTAGGAATTTTGCTGTAAGAGGCAAGAGAACATGCAGCATCATAATTTTTTATTGCTGTCATCACAGTTTCTTATTGTCTTTTCAAGAAAGCACGACAATAGCGAGGTGGGGAAGATCGTAACCCATGCAGTTTAGCTGGTAGAATTAATTAGAGATATTTTCTTGGTGTAATATTTGTCAGGCAAACCACAGAATGTTTCTTACAAATACCTTTGGGCATACACAGTCATCAAGAGCTGTTTGATCCATATATCACTCAAGACTATAATCCCAGGGTAAAACCCTGTGACAGATGTCTGTGAGCCTTACAGCATCCCAGTTGCAGGGAGGATGGAACACTGGTTGGAGAAAAGAATGGGATGACTGGAAGAAGGGGTAACGTGGGTACCAGCTGTGTTTGCTGTGTTTGCTTCACTGGGTTTGTTGCGCACAGGAGAGCTCCCCCTCGCCACCAGCCTCTTTGCGGAGGAGCAGAGATGGTAAGGCTGATCACAGCTGCACAGGCTCCTTGTGCTGTTCCCAGCCCCAAGGACACGTAGTCAAATTGCTGCAGGGAGCAGGATGCAAGAGAACTTGGGAAGTGAGCTGGAGAAGGTTAGAGACACACCGTGAAGGATGGAGGAAGGATGTGGTCCCTGGCAGAGAGATGGGGAACACGCCCAAGGCCGCGTTGCCATCAGTGTCAGAGATGGGCACAGCAAGCGTGCTACCAGCCCTGCTGCCATGCCGCTTCCATCTGCGCCCACGGGGCCTTTCAGTAGCATTGGCACACACACAGAGGGGCCAAATGGCTTCTCACAGAGCCCAGCTCACCCTGCTGGTGTCCCTCTCCACCAGAGCAAACACTGATCAGCCCCATGCCTGGCCACAGCCTCGCTGGCCCCTTCCCAGTCCCTCGCCCACCACCCAGGATATGGCCTGAGGCACAACCTCACTCCTTCACTTGGAGATCAGTGAGGAGGTTTCTGGTAGGTACTGTCACTGTCCATTTCACCTTGGTCTATTTAGGATTGCTTTTTAGTTAAAAATACTCGGGGGGCTTTCTATATGGAAGTACATATGCCTTTCATTCCTTCTGCTTCTAATTATTAAGTTATTTAATAATTATTCTAATTATTAAATTATTATGAACCGTGTGTTATTTTTCTGTGATTTTTTTAAATTCAAGATGGTTTCTGAGGGAGGCAAGTGACCAAAAATATTTTTATGTTTTAATTCAGCTTGGTAGACTCATTTAATTTAATTAGCTATAATGTGAGAGTTTAACTCTCATCATCAGATTAGAAATAAATTTACTACTTTGCATTCTTTTGAATTTTTCTTTAAAAGGGTTTTTTTCCTGTTTTTATTTTCTTTCTTTCTTTCCATAGTAAATACACTATCTATGCTAAGGTTTCATGCCCTCAGTGCTAAATAACCCTCCCCCACCTTCTTTTCC
Organism: Phainopepla nitens; assembly: GCA_013400175.1. Taxonomy (NCBI): domain Eukaryota; kingdom Metazoa; phylum Chordata; class Aves; order Passeriformes; family Bombycillidae; genus Phainopepla; species Phainopepla nitens. The sequence continues at coordinate 353,426 of VXBQ01011171.1, read as the reverse complement.
TAGCTGGGATTCATAATACACCCCAGAAAAAAATTGGTGCTGACTCTGCTGTGAACAGTGCCCCTTCATTATGAAACAGCCCTTGCAAACTTTTGGAAAATGGACCTACTGTGATAATAAATCTTCTCCCTTGACATACAGCACTGAATGTGGCTCTGACCACATAAACAGCACTCCCCATGATTCTGGGGCTGTTCACAATGCCAACTATTTATAAGCCAGTTAGCTTTACATTAATTAATTCCCAAGTCATTCACAAATAGCAACAATCACCTCAAAGTGCAGGGCTAGGAAGGGGCTGGCATTTTTGAAAGGGAGATCTGTATATAAAAATTCACCATGCTCACAATAGGAAAAATCTAGTCCTTGAAACAACAATGGCTTTCTGCTTTTGGGCTCGGGGTTGCAGCTCCTTTCAGTTCAGCTTGTGGTGGTTTATTTATGACGGGTGCTGATTTCTGATGTTTGACTTCTTCTGTGGACAGCCTTGGCTGGGCATCCTGCCCCAAGTGCAAGGTAGGGCTCCCTGCGCTGTCGCTTGCAGGACAAGGCAGGGGAAATATGTATTGCTTTGGAGAGAAGCTCAAGGATCCCAGGAATGCCAGGGAAAGATTTAGCTTTGTGACAACCTCTGCCAGATTGCTAGCTGCTTCTCACCTGGATTTCAGTCCTCGCAGCCTTCTTTTACATGGTTTTAGCATCCATCGGTAGAGTTTTATGGTTCAGACATTAATGGGAGTAATTTTAAAAATCTGTCCAGGAGAGGTCTTGCTCTGCCTGCCTGTCACAGCTTTTAGGCTTTTAAGAGATTTTTTTTTTTTCGGATGTGATTGAATTGCATACCTTGTTCCCATGGGGTGCACTTTCCTTTGGCTGCTGTTGGCTACTCCTTCTGCTATCTCCTTCCCCCAGCACTGGCACACCCAGCCTGTCTTTGCCTTTGCTTCAGATCCCCTTCCCCATCTGTGCCTCAGGCTTCCTGCCCTTGACTTTACTTCCCAGGGGTTCCCCACTAGCCTAGGGAGAGGTACCTGTTGCCACTCAGCCTCTTCCATCTCCATGGCTTTATCTTGTTCCTTGTGTTTTGTGTCACTGGTGTTTTGCCTTGCAAACACAAGGCTGTAAACATGTAAGGATTTGGAAGGACTTTACATTGGAAGTCAACCTAGAGAACGAACGAGTTGGAGATGGGAACATTTTTTTTCCTAGTTGGTCAGCCATTGCTGGGTGCACATGGACTTTCACCCCACTCCCTGCCAGTCCCTGCTGGAACTGCAGCCAGAGAGGAGCTGCCAGTGCGACTTGGCTGCCCTGTGGAGGTGCATTATGGCACAGAAGGACACAATTAGAGATGAATTTCACAGGACAGTGCCTCATCCAGGCCATGGGTTTGAGAGTGCTCATTCACTAAGCAGCTATTCAGTAGCTCTTCTTCATCATGTTTTTAGCAGGGGAGGGAGTAGCTGATCCCTTAATTCCAACATCCTATTCAGATACTGCACTGAAGACACAGTTATTCATTTCCTCAGAGGGTTTTTTGCTGTCATTCAGCATGACAGTATTCTGAATGCTTTAAAAATATTAATGGGTTTATTTTCAGAGTAGAACCATAAGATGGAAGAGCATTGCTTTCATACTGTAGTTGCAAGCAGCAGCAAAGAGTGCAGGATAAAGGTTAAAGAGAATGCAAGGTTTAGACACATAATATTTTTTTTTTCCAGATGATATTCTGTTTATCACCTTACTTCTATGTCTGCATTTTATGACTTCCACTGAGCCCACTGAATTCTATTTTGGCTGCTGCTGCTCAGTGAATGGTTCTGCCAAGATCAGAGGTAGTACTGTGTGACCTCTTGTCCTGGTTTAGGGCAAATTTGGGAGAAAACCACCAAAGAGGTTCCTCCAGAAAGCAAATTCAAGCAGCCCCTCCCCAGCTGGTTCAGGAAAAGATTTCCTCTGAGAGAAGTGGAAAAAAACCTGTTTATTCAGCAGGCAAAGCACTCCCCAGCACAAAAAAATGAACAATACTAAACAACAAAACCTCTCGCTGCTCCGCAGAGATGACAAGTTCAGAAGGTCCCTCCTGTGGGGTGCAGCTCGGCTCACTCAGTCTGTCCCCAGTCCCTCCTGCACTGGGAAACGCCACGGCCCAGGCCTGGCCCCAGTGGGCCACAGGTGGGAACTCCTGGGGCTCTTCTGGGTTTTCAGTCCAGGGCAGGTTCAAAACAGCTCCAAGAAAAGAACAAAATCACAGTCCAGGGAACTTCTCTGCCTCAGCTAG
>VXBQ01011171.1:283250-351110 GCA_013400175.1 Phainopepla nitens | reverse complement strand
ACTAAAAAGCAAAGGAGAGCTCTCTCCAGCTGTCCCCTGCAGACAGCACAGTCCAGCAGGAGGAATGTGGGGGAGCAAGAGCAGCCCCTGATGACAAACTCCACACTTCTTCTCCCCCCCTTCCTCCCCAGAACCAGTCTCAAAGGTGCAGAACTCAACACCCAGCACAAACAGAACAGACGAGTGGGGATACAAGCATCACAAAGTCACCCCAGGACAGCTTTGCACTGGTTAAGTCCTACAAGCTGTTTGGTCTAAAGAGACTCACTTAGTCCCATGACAGGCAGGTGTATCTCCCCAGGTCAGTATTTGTCTGCTCTACTTTCTCCTACTGTAATCTTCAGTCTCAGTACCACCTTTTGCAACAGGCAAGGCAGGAGCAATGCAAGGAGCTTTAAATTCATGCTCAGTGCCTCCCAGCCAGCTGACACAGAAATCCTATGGAGAGAGCATGGTAGGCACTCATGAAAATAAGATCTTCTTGCTCTACTCAACAAAATCCAGGTTCAGTCCATTTTTTCTGGTACTGTTCAGGCTTCTCTACAGCTATGATCCATGAGCTCCTTGTGCAAATACATTGTTTACCTGCTCCTTTGCCTCCCTTCCCCATGTGGCTTCTTGTCCCATCCTTCTGACCAGCTAGCACTCCCATATTATGCAATGGCAACTTTAAGAAATGGTAGTCCTGCTACCACCTTTGATTAAGATATTGATATTCAACTCCATAGGTATTACAGTCTGCTAATATAGGGATTAACTGCAACATAGAATAAAGAATCTGCTTTTTATGTTGGTTGCTTAGGCAGGCCACATGACAGAGCTTATCATGGTAATGGTATTTCTGCTGGATTCAGCAAAGATAGTGCCATAAAAATAAAACACATTGAGATTCATAGAAATCTGTCTGCATTCTGCTTCCAGTGAAACTATTCGGGGCCAAATTTTCAAACATCAGTTTCTAGTTGCACCAACACAAGGAGCCCATGCAAAATACAAATATGCACACTTAGGCTCTTCCACATGCGGGCAGTGCCCATTCTTGCTGAAATGTGACATTCCGAGAACAGATGTTGCAAAATACTTGCACATATTTTGTGGGAGCAACAGTGACATCAATCTTGCTAGAAACATAACTCCCATTTTTACTTTTCTTTGCTTGGTAGGCCGTTTATCTTGTTTCCTTTGGCGCTGGAAGTCTTCCCCATGCTGTTTTCTGTGTCTGGAAAATCTGCCCACCTTCAGCATGCCAATCACACTTCTTTTTCAAACCTCTTCTTCAAACTTCTCCTAATCCCTTTTATGTTGATCTTCTTACTGTCTTTTTCTTTCCAACTCAAGCCTGAATTGCCTCTTACAGGAAGTTTTAAGTGTGTGTATTTATTCATAGTCCCTTATGTAAGCTGTCTAAGTTAGTGCCCCCTTCATTTTGAAGTGCAAAATTAATTTTATATAGTTGTAGTAACTTAATCCATGCCTTCATCTCCACAATGCAAAGCACTTTTTTCGAATAGTACAATTTCTGTTTTTTCTGTTTTAAAATGTAGAGGTTTGCTGGGGTTAAAGTTAGAAGGTAACAAATCCATGGGAAGAGCACAAGACTCATGGTGGCCAGACTAGCAGTTTCAGAGCTCAGTAATGCACTATTGGCACGGCTTTGCCTTTTTCCTCCAGAAAAAAAATTAAAGACAGTAAATCAGTTTGGAAGGTATGGTTAATTTTGGCTTGTTGATGCTACAAATGTTATTTCTGAAATAGCAATGGTTAATTGCTCAAACTCCTCAGCTGTGAAGACAACATTGAATGTTTCCATGCAGAGTGAGGGGCAGGAGCTGGATTAGGGAGCTCCTGGAGGAGGCAGGGGAAGGTGGGCACAGCCAGGACAAGGATGGAGCCTGCTGTGGGGGCTCCCTGGGCTCACTGCCATGGACAGAGAGCTATGAGGCAGCTACAGTGGCTGGGGGCCGCTATGCCTCCCTGGCTCTGGGGTGCTGACACAGGCGAGGAAGGATGGGCAACACTTTAGGAGTCATTTTGCAGACAATTGCTTGCTTCGCCTAAGCATCTTTCTAACCCTATTCATAAGAGCTTGTGTGCATAAGTATTTTTTCCCCTGCATATTCCTACTATTATTTAATCTCCACGTGGCTTTTCATTTCTGCGACCTAATTTTATGAACATTTTATTTTTCATTTTCAGTTACTTTTTCCAACATAACATGGAATTGCAGACATTTTCAGCCCTTCATTTTTAAAATTATCTCTCATTATCATAATTTACTGCTCTTAATGATATTTCTGACAGGTTTTAGTATCAAGATTCCCTAAGTATTCGTTTTTTTTCTTGGATGCAGTTAAGTATATTATACAAGACAGTATGGGTAATATTAAGATCCCAGTAGTGTAACATTCAGGAGAGTTTCCAACAGTCAATGTTATCTGTCATCTCAGGATATGCATCACTTGGGGATCCTTTCTATGGAAAGAGTGAGAAGAGACGCTTCTCCAGACAGCATTTGTCACGCTGTCCTAGGATTTCTGGGAGCTCCTGCAGGAAGCCAGAGGTGGCTGCCGTCTGCTTGTTTTGATGGTTTGCATTAGGATCCAGATCAGACTGTGCTGAAGAAGAAAACTCCAACAGCTACCATGGCCTTGGCAAGGCACAGGCTGTGCTCTCTGCGTGCCTTCTCCAGATGCTGGGCATATGGGCCTGTCCTGGGAGCTCCAGGATGGTTTGGCTGAGAAGGCAGTTGGAGGAGAGAGTATGGAGAGAGACTTATTGCTCTCACAGATAACAGCCTCGCTGAGTTTGATTGATGGATGCTGTTTTATATGCCAGACATAAGATAAAACTTAGGAAATGGAGCAGAAATATGCAGCTTGGGCAGAGCAGTTGTGTACAGCAGGGAGAAGCCCAGTGCTGGCTTGAGCAGAGCTTGTGCACAGCTGCCCCAGTGCACCACAGGCTCCCTGGGGAGCACAGCTGTGTGTGAAGCACCACACCCACATGTACCAGCCATGCAGGGCCCAGAGACAGGGTGCCACGCATGCTCTGGCCATGGGTCCTGAGGAATGAGATTTCTTCCTTCCTGTTTTCCCAATCCTTTCCCTTTGCTATCCTATTGTTGCATCGCAGGCCCTCCATCTGGTCCTGAGAATTTCCCAACTGTGTCTCCAAACTGATACTCAGGAATTCTGGGCTCTGCTATCTCTGGCTTTAGCAGGCTGGCTCAATGACACTGGGCCTCACCCCATATCCCTGGCCATCTCAGCTCCCTCTGCCTGTCTTGGACTTGCTCCACACTTGTCATATGCTCCCAGCCACTTACTGGGTAGCAATGCAGAGAGCAGCATCCCTGACTCAATGACAAATGTGAAAGGCTCTAAAATGGAAATGGTTGTAGTGGTACAGATTGCCTCTAGCTAGGGTAGCTTATCCTGTGCAGGGAACTGGCTGCAACTGGGGCACCTTTTTGTTAATGTACACTGCATTTTCACTTTGCTGTAATTGTAAAACTCTAGAGTATGAACAAGGCTGCAGCCTGTACATTTTTTAAAAACAAGTGCTCCTGTGACCCAATCCTGTTTGCCACTCTCTGGAACCCTGATAACCTGGCCTTCATTAAGTCCTTTGGAAGCTAACATTTAGCTAATAAAATCAGGAGAGGGCAGAATTTTTTTAAACAAGCAGAATTTGACACATTTGGTTTCTGAGGCGGCTGTGAAGATGGTATAATATTGCTTATAGAAGGTATTTGTCAAGTGTCTTCCAATTTGAGAGAACAGTTGGACATTTTTCTTCCTCTTAGAGGTGTTAATAGACTCAAAGGTGGAAGAGGAGGCAAGGGTAGAGAGAAAAAGGATCTGACAAGCTCGAGTGATGGCAAACACAGCAGATTACACTAAAGACAATCTCTTCTCTGCCACTTATTCTTTCTTACTTAGCACAGAGTGCATCTGGCTCTTCGTTACAGAGGAGCTGAAATGAGCCCTTGTGAGTGATCAATGCACATGCTGGGAGAAATCTTACAAACACAGGAACAGCTACCAATGATATTCTGTCTGGAAAGAGAATGCTGGTGGTGTTTGAGAGTTCCCTAAATTCAGTCTCTGGTGAGGAGACAGATGAACAGTGTGTCTGCAAATAAAATTTAAAGGTTTTCATTAAAAGAAGAAACACAAACCTGAAAAGAGTGCGTGCACTGCTTCATGTTTTTTCCTACCTTCTAGAGTAAATTTATGTTCAAATCCTTGTTTTGTACAAGAAGTGGGTGAAATAATGCATTTTGCTATTTGATGTAAATGCTCACCTCCTTTGCTTCATAGTGGATGTGCCTGCACCAGCCTCCCCAGTTAGTATTGACTGGCACTGCAGCTGGCTTCAGAGCAGAAAAGCTTCCTGCTGAGGAGCTGGGGATAGTGGATGGTATTTGGGTTTTAGAAGTGTTCTTTTTGGGTTTAGGTCAAAGACTTCTAACCAAAGAGCATCAGAAAGCTGCTCCTGCAGTTGTTGCTTCAAGTGACAGGGAGCAAGATACACGCGATATCTGGTGCATCCCATCTGCACAGGAGAAGAAGAAATTTGCCCTGTGGCTGTCAGGTCAGTGTGCTTTGGCATGCACAGAGGTATAAAATGTTTTTCTTCTCAGAGCTTCCATATCTTGTGCCTCATTTCATGTCCTTCAGACCAAATTCAACAGTTTCCTCAGTAATGGTGTTTTGTACTGTGAATGCTACTAAATCAAATATCCATGACAGGGAACCAGATATAATTTACAATCAATTTGTCATTTTATGAAAGGGCAATGAAATACTTGTATCCCATCTGAAAACTGTTTATTGAATATGATGAAGAAGAAACCAGTGGAGACGTATGGTAATTAAATAGGGGCTATGAAAATTGCTGTAAATTCTGTGAGAGAATGATACAAACTTCTTTGCTGAACTTTCAAACTGCCCTCTGGAGTTTAACAGACAATAGAATTCTCTTCCAAAGTTCAGAATTTCTTTAGGTTATTTTCAAACCTCTATACAGTGTCATCTTTGTTCTCCATTTAGTGGCTTGATTTTTTTTTCCTTTTAAAAGAGAATTATCTGCTAGTATAGTAGCATGAAAGCAAGTGGGTTAAGGACATGTGAGATGAAGTCATATAAGGCTTCTCTTTTTTACTGGCATTGCAAAAATCTTCAGATTCTTAGAACCATGCCCAGGCTCGGTGGAAGTGGATGCAAATAGTGATTTTGGTGTAAACTTCTTGTGTTTACTGATACAAGCCAGTCATTTTGCCTGTCAAAGTTAGTGTTTGAACTGTTTTGGTTTTTGGGGTTTTTTGTTGGTTTGGGGTCTTTTTGTTTTGGTTTTGTTTGTTTGTTTGTTTTTAAATTTTATTTTTTTACTAGTGTATTTCTAGTATCTTACTTTCACATCAATGCTGAATGAGGGTATGTCATCAGGTGCCCTCTATTCAATTCAAGATAGTATTGGAAACCTGTGTATCTAATATCAAAAGCCAGAACCTAACCAGTAGAATAACATGTACATTTCCTGCTAGGATAAAATCCCTGGTAAAATACCTAGGATCACATTAGAAACACCTCAGCAATATGAAACATGGTGATATTTCGTCAAATTTGTTTCGAAAGGGTTCTGAGGGTAACTGAATATCAGCTGTAGTTGCAATAGAGATTTGGTTTTCTATTCCCACTGGCTGAGAGGCTTGCTTTGTTGAATCTCACATAGTCCATCTCTTGTATTTTTGATCCTTCCTTGTTTCTTTTCTGAGTTTCGTGCTCCAAGTTCATGGGCGTCAGATGTTCACATCCTTCCTCATCAGTAGATGTGAGATGATGATATTTGCCATTCTCTTGAGTGACTACTGGGCTTGGACTTTTGTAGGCTTGCTACCCAGCTTAGGCTGGGCTCTGCCTATCTTCTCTTTAATTGGATCCTGAAGGAAAATCCCCTCTCTGAGGAGTCACTCTGTCAGGAGCCTCCCTTTTGGATGTCAGCTATGTTGCTATGAAACAACTCGATGATCCCAGGCCAGACTAGGGACATGGTAAACTTTAAATCCAAAGCCATTCTTGAGGAACACAGGAAAGCATTTTTTCCAGGTATTGTTTGCTGCAGCATCATTTGGATAGATCCTGAGCTTACTCAGGTGAGGACTACTTTTAAAGTAACACTAGCTGGAAAACCAAACAGGTTGTCTTCTGCCATACAGCACTGTATGGAAAAAGCAGGCGTCTGTAGTCACAGCACATACCCTGTGGTAGACCAGTAGGAAAGATAAAAATAATAATGGACAATGCTGGGCCACAGCAGTGCTAGAAACTGGATGTGTCTCAAAATGAGAACATTGTGCTGTTTTAGAGNTTTTTTTTTTTTTTTACCTTCAAGGACTACAAGAGCCTCCAAGGAACAGAGGAGAATTCCCACTGTTCCTGGGATCCAGACTCTTTTTAAGTAACAGGCACTTGAAAAGAAGCCTTGAGAACTGAAAGAACCTGGTTTGTGGGTGTTTCTTTGCTACCCATCACACATTGAAGGGTCAGGGTCACACATCAATGCAAACTATCCCTGCCTATTTCAGTTGCATCTTATTTGGGGATTGAGAGGCTTTATTGCCAGTTTTAAGGAGCACCAGCAACCAGGCACAGTGTGCCCCTTAATCTGTCATTTGGCACGTCTCCAGTTTGCCCAGGCTTTTGCAGATGTGTGAATCCAAGGGTCAAACAGACTGACAGTGGCTTATATCATAGTTTGTACTTTTCTTCTCTTGATACACAGCCCTGTGCACTGCTGCCTTGGTCTGTGGTCCACTCCGAGCCTCCTCATCCTGGGAAGCTTAGGTCTTTCTCTCCATACCACCTCTAACTATGTTGTGGGAAGCTCGAGACAGCAAAACCAGGCACTGTTATCTACTCCAATCATTGTTCTTTAAAAGAAAAAGGCACACAGAAGTGCACACAGAAGGAGACCTTCATCTCCATCCTCTGCCCATCCCTGGGGGATTGTTCATCAATCAAACATTAGACCCCTAGCAAGACATCAGGGGTGATAAATTTTAACCTCCACTCAGCAAAGTGAATCTACAGCCTTTACCTTCCATGTTCTCCAGGAGAGTAAGCTTCTTGCAGGTTGTGGCATCAGTCACTGCCCCATCTGTATATTCATTCTGCATTATGCAAAGCAATGTCAGGGGGACTTTTGCTCAGCTGAGATAAAGAAGTGGCTCTCACATGGCCTGGTTTGATGTGAATCTATCTCTCATTGTGCAGCATCTGCACAATGATTTGCAATGCTGCCAGCCTTTCCTTGTTGAGCTGAACTAGAGAGACAGAGGTCTTCACAAATAGCCTCTACCTTTTTCAGTTGTGTCCTTTTTGAGGTTATGCATTAGTAGTGCCACCCTTGGCACCAGCTGGCAGAACTTGCCCTTTCCTGGGGGGAAGAGGGACTAGTGATGTCTGTTCACTTTCAATAGATGATCTGTGCTTAAAGGCTTGGTCTCCTGAGCGTTGTATGAAAGCCCTGCGCTTCTCATCCTCCAGGCATGTCCTATTGGCAACTCTGGAGGGCTGGAAACCGGTACAAATCATGAAGGCTGGGCTTTCAAGAATGAGAGGGAAGAAGAACTGTTAGTCCCAGGGCTGAAAAAATGTTGGTTATCCTCCAAGGCTGTCAGGATTTGCAAATACCGGTGACCAAGGCCGAGAGACGCATGTGTGAGGCTTTCTTGCATTCAGAGCAACTAAGCAGCATGCAAGTCAGGCACCAGGCACTCTTTGGCCGCCTGGGTTCTCATGGGGGTGACTGTCCATGGCTTCTCTCCATGTTACTTAGCAGCACAATGGCCTTTCTAATCTCCAGTGCCAGTATGGAGGCATTTCTCTGCTCTCCCCTCCACAGCACTGACGGAGAGCTTAGGTGGCCATGTGTCCTGCTAGGCTGTGTGGAAACACCCACAAGTGGTTTGCCACTGCAACCTTTAAGAAGAGTAATGGAGGCTGTCTGTAAAGATTTGCTTCATCATCAGCAAAGAGGAGGGTGACCTGATGCTAGATGCATGTGTAATGGCTTTCATGCAATGGGTAAATCCAGCGAAACTGATATTTACTAAGTTTCAGCCTTCATCTGCTGGTAGTGTGAGCTGTGCGTGGCTCTTCACTGCATCATCTCAACGGTGGCCACTTCAGGGGCCCTGAGGGCACCACATCTGTGACTGCCCCTGCCCAGCCTCCCTGAGCTCCCCCTACCCTGCTGCAGTGACTGTAGTCCTAGGAAGAGGTGACAGGCATGGACATGTTCTTTGGCCAGGAAGGGGTCAGCTGGAGATGCTGCGCCTGGGGTGGGTCCAGGCTATTGTGTGGCACTGCCTGCAAATGGTGAGAGGGGAAGGGAGAGGAGCGGCAACACTGGGAAGGCACACGCTGGTAGCTGGCAAGAGGCATCCCAGCAGTGGCTGGGGACTTTTTCCAGGGCTGAGGTGACAATGAAGGAGAGGAGCAATATGCAAGCAGCAGTGCTGTCCAGGGGGTGTGCAGCTTCCCCATGGCTCAGGGCATCCTCGTTGCTGAACCACGTGCCCTGGCGAGCTCTGCAAAGGCTGGCGGGCGTGCGCAGCCACTTCCCTGCTGGGTGGTTGGCGATGAGTGGTCCCACGTGGTTTAGATTTAGTGAGAATCCCCTTTTTGTGTTCAGAAGGCCTTGTTTTCAGTCCCCAAGTGCCTCGCGAAATGAATTGTTGTTTGCTGGCCAGCCTGACTAGGAAACACGATTCATGCAGTTGCTGGGAACTGGCAGAAACATCCTGGTTTTCAGAGCGTAAATTATGAAAATGCATTCTTATTCTCATGGATTTTCCTTGAGAAAAAGCCAGCAGTGGGAGTGTGTTAGAGTGGTAAAATACAATTCATGACAACAATCCCACTGAGAGAAGTAATTTTTTTTTCAGTTTGGTTGCTTCTAATTGTGGTAAGGAGCAAACACATTCCTCTCTAATTTCCATTGGCAAAGTCTCCAGGACTCTGCAAGTGCCAATGCGTGTGCTGTGGTTGGTTTTGCATTTCCTCCTTTCTTCTTCCCCTCCTCCACCCCCTCCTTCATCTTACTGGTATTATGGCCAATCCCTCTGCAAATACCTCTTTCATAGGCAACATAAGCATTCTCCTTCTTGTTTTTCTTCCTTCAAAACTCGGCTCTATCTCTTTTGGCCAGCTGCAGCCTTCCTAGAGCATCTTCTACCTGACAAAAGAAGATACCTTTGATAGTCAGGCATGACTGTAAAGTTGAAACACATGCTTGGTTCAGATACTGATGAACTTTAATTTATCTCAATTCATTAGCAATTTTTAAACCCACAGTTAGTGGAAGCCAGTCTGTGAAATAATTGGAAGTAAATGCTGAAGGAGAAATACTGGGGGGAGGAGAGAAGGGAAGCAGCTTACAGCAGGAGTCTAAGCCAGTCTTTCATCTTCAGGCCAGTTCAGTTTTGAACCCTGATGGGAAAGGTCATGAATTTTAAAATGTGTCTCGCAGCAGACAGCTCTAATCATAAAGCTAACACTATCTGCAGTGCATGTCTGACCATGTGAGACTCATGGCTGACTGAAGAGGGAGACTGACTTCCAAGAGCAGGATGCTGCTTGGAGCAGGAGAGCGTGGGATAAGCAGAACTGATGCCATATCTGTCAGTGCTGGCATGAAGTACCTGGCTTTCAGGGGGAACCACGCTGTTCCCAGCAGGGTCTCAGCAGGGCTTGCTGCAGCAGAAGTACTAGATAGCACATTCTTTGCCTCTGACAGCTCCTCCAGGATCCACAGTTTCCCCTTCCTTCCTGTTCTTTAGGAAGTATAACATTTTACTGCTTTAGCTCGCAACCCTCATTCTTGGATTTAATGCAATTTCCAAACTATTGTGCTCCAAAGCCTGCAGAAGCTGGAGCGCTTGCTGCGGCTACTCTTGGGAATCATCTTTTTGCCATTTGCCAGGCTGTGCTTGAAATCAAGGCAGGCCAATGTTTTGGCAGCATCTCACAATGACTCTGACAAAGGAGTTGTGGTTGGTGACTATCTCAGTCTTAATTGTTTTCTTAATTGGGTGCTGCTGAGGCTCAGGCAGTTATTCGCAGGATGTGAGAAAGCCCATGGTTCTCTCTCTAACTTCATGTGCATTTTCCAGAATTCTTCCACTGTACATCTATCACATCTTGGGCTCTGCTCTTCCTAGCACATATGGAAGCACGGTCCGCTGGTGTTAATCACCACGTGGTGTCTAGACATGCTGAAAACACTTAAGCAACTGTGACATCTGTTTGGTTGGCCAAGGTTGTTGGGAAACTTGACCTTATTTATGAACAGTTTTCAAAACCAGGTTTCAACCATGACGTGATAATAAACGTGAAGCACCTTCACACACTGTGACCACATCTTTGCGGCCAGCATCTTCCCTGAGGAGAGGTGGGCTTGCTCTGGAGGGTTAGAGCTTGAGACATATGGGTTCAATTTTTAGGTCTGGCACATACTTCACATCTGACCTTTGCTAAGTTGTATGCCCTGTTTGTGTCTGGGATAAAATGACAGTAGTAATACCTGGGATCAGACTGATTATTTGACCCTTCAGATTGTGGCAGCTAATTTGTTACCTAAAAAAGTCCCCATGATCTAAATGCAGAAATGCAGCTGAATGCCCTATTGTATGGAGTTAGTGTGGTGTGAACAAGAGCAGGAGCCAAGCTGGAATTTCTCTTAATTCTGCAGGAGCAGCAGCAAACTGCAAATCAGGGGTTGCTTTTGGTATACCATATTGCAATTGCTAGGTTTTTGCAGTGCATGATGTGAAGCAAATTTTCAAGAGCATCTGGTTCTTGGCTGCTAAGTGTTTACATTGCTTCTGAAAATGGAATTTAGGGCTCTGTTAGAGGATCTTTGGTAGATTTAACTGTTCAGAACATTTTCTCCTCTAGCACCTCTGCCAAAAGTTACTGCCTCATAACAGGGGCACAGAGCAAGAAGAAAGCACAGTGATAAGCAGTGTCCCACTGTGAACCTGGTGGGGACAGTTCCATGCTCTTCCTGTTCATGCAACCCCCAGAAGTTTGGGGTCACCGTGCAGAAAAACTAGAGAGTTGCTCAGGTGCTGTCCCTAAGCTGCTTCTGCTCCGTGTCTGGCAAGTGTTTAGTTGTGTGAGAGTGCTAGTGGTGTGTGTGTGGACAGGTGAGCTCTCCTGCAGCTCAGTGTGAAAAGCCTGGGCATCAGGAGCCAAGGAGTCACCAGAGAGGGTTTGGGAAGCCCCAGTTGTGTGCTGATGTAACACAAGGAAAAAGTCAGTTCTAGGGAGGCTCTAAGTGGAGCTAATCCTGATGCCCACAAACAAGGCTAAGTTTACCTCTCCATTTCCCTTGTTGAACTGCAAGTGAGTTTCCAAGGAGCTCTTGGCTCTGAAGCAGCTACTGCAGGCATAAGCAGCTCTGTCTGAGTGGCATCCGACTTGTGATTTCTGTGACTGTATCTTTTATGGCAGTGTCTCCAGAAATACAGAAGTACAACAAATTATTTATTTGCCAAGCCTTTGCTGTTGTGTTTCAGCCTCTCCTCTCCCCCTTCCCCGGCTTATCACTGGTGGAAGCGGGTGTAAAGTTCTTTGAACGAGGACATCAAAGGACAACAACATCTCTGTTCTTAACCCAGGCTTATAAAGAGACTGTGATAAAGGCCAACAATACATGTCAGTGATGCCCAGTTATTGTTCTGGGCTTTGTAGTTTTATTAGGAAATAATATCTCACCCTGTGTGGCTCCTGGTGAGTTTTGTTTTCTGTGCTGCTGGATTTGATCTGCCTAGTGAAAGACCTGCCACAGAACTGAGAGTTTTGCCAGCTGTGAGTTAAGAGGGAGACATGATTGAAAAAGTTCAAGCTCTGCTTCCTAGCAGCCAATTTACCATCTGTCTCACTCTCCCTCATGCCCCTTTTATAGCAAAAATGCAAACAATTTGTTTGACCTCTGCCGAATCTGTACGACTCTGGGCTTTTAAAGTGTTGCTCTAGCAAATAAAACCCAAACATGACAGCAGCAACAACCCCAAATTCAGAACTAATAAACCTAGGTAGAGGCAAGGCCTCTTCTCAGAGATTGTAAGCTTTCAAAAGCTTTCTTCCTCATAAATGCATCCCTCTTTCTCTTCTCCCTTTGCTCCACCTCTGGAAAAAAACTACAGGTGAAGTCAAAGTCTCCCACAGAGCATGGCTGAAAATTTGCCTCTCCTCCAGCATAAGAGATAGACTGAAGCCCTTAAACGTAATGCCCAGAGGCTGGATGCTGTGGTTAGGTAAATACCAGCAGCCCTCCACTTCCATATCCTGGCACCAAGGCCCCTTTCTGACCTTGCAGCAGCTGAGGCACCTCTGTGAGCTGGTCTACCAGAACAAGGTGGTCCCTGGTGGGGCCAGCAAGCTCCACACACAGAGGTCTCTGGTGAGGGCTAAAGCTGATGAGAGGAGCTGGGGCAGAGCGGAGTGGGATCTCTCTCTTGGTGGTGGTAAATCTCTAGCCTGGCTCAGCTGCATGCAGAAACACAGGTGTTGTGTTCCAACATTATTGCACAAGTGTGATTGCCAGCACCAGTAATGGTTCTGTCTGTCTCTCAAAAAGACTTCTTCTCAGAAGCATTCCTGATGCTGGTATAGAACTGGCATGGCTCCAAACAATGTGTCATTTTTTAGTAGACTATGAAACGTTCCTGAAAACTGGTCTGTGTTTCAGAGTTTCGTCTTTGTCATACTGACTCAAATGGAAGTCCAAGCTGCTAAATTACTCACTCTTACCATGCTTCATCCTCAAATAGGTACTTGTACCCTCAATCCACTTTATTGAGCAACTGTTAGGGAAAAAAAAAAAAAACCCGCACTTCAGTTTTCATGCTTCAAGCAAAATCTATGAAGTCCCCATTCCAAGCTGCTGAAGCAGCCTTTGTTTTGCTAGCAAATCTCTGTAGAAAGAGATGAGAACTGGTAAGAAAATCACCTCAGTGTTGGTGTGTTTTGCTGAGGTTGGAGGAGGGCAGTGTGACATTCTTGCACAAAGCATTTTCTATTTCAGTGTATCTTAAGTAGATTGGAATAAGAAAAGAAAGCCTTTTCTTTGGTTTACTGAAACAACAAAGATGATACATCATTGGGGATCATCCTGGACAAAAAAAATGGAGTGTCAGGGGCCTGGGGGAGGAAGGGGGAAGAAAGGGGTTTAGTGTGGAAAATGAAGCTCACATTTGAAGATGGACTTAATCTGATAAGAAGTCTGAAACATGAGCTGAGATGCTAATCTCCTCAGGACAATTTTAAATCCTCCTTTTAGGGATGTGGGAGTGACCTCATACCTGCTTTGAGAACTTGGAAAAACCCTTTCTAAAAAGCACCTAAAGGGGGCTTTCCATTGTCAAAGAAGTAGCTTGATTATTGAAAGATGATATTCTTTCCCACAATGTACATTGATGTAACAATTTTCAGATGAAATATTACCAGTAAAGAATAATTAGGAGAAAAATGAAATAGAATAAAATCACATCAAGAAGTGCTAGAAACAAGCAGGAAAACATATTTTTTTGCTATGGCAGAAGCAGAAGTAAGGCGGCTCTGTTGCAGAAGAGCTGCCTGAAATGTGGGAGATTTAAGCAGGAAGTTCTTTCACCCTGAGTAGTCAAGAATGCAGTGATAGGCTCATACTTGAAGACACAGGGAGTGGGGATGAAGCAACCCAAAATCTCAAAGAGACCATGGCGAATGGACTTTGAAATGGCAGGAATGATCATGGCAATTGAAGAATCCTGAGATCAGGGAGGGACAGTGGAGTTGCCTGGCTTTGTTATCACCGCCCTGAACAGATGCTTGAACAAGGAAGTATACACAGGGAAGCTGATGATGTCAGGAACAGTTACAGATGAATGGCCTTGTGCTGTGATAAACGCAGGCCCTTAGCTTTTTTACAGATAGGATAGCATAGATGGGGAAGAAGGAGCTAAGATGCCATGAGGCACCACCGGGAAGAGACTCTGTGAAACCACTCAGATACAGAGAGCACAGTGAGCTTTGCAGGGGAAAGGAGGGGGCATGACCAGAGCAATGGGCTAGACAAGCTGGATGTCCAGTTCACATGCATTTTTATCTTTTTTGATCCTATATTCTCTACTGGGAGCATGATGCAAAATCAGACTCAGTGGCTCACACCAGGCAGCATGAACTCTGGAAGTTTCCCAGTATCCTGCTCTACTTCTTTCTGTGTTAGTGCCAAGTACAGAAATTTTCAGGATCAGTCTGAGCATTATTTTAATGAAGCATTTTTGTTTCCCTTTCTGAGCTTACGCAGCAACTTTTGTTATTTCTGGCAATGAAGCATTTGGGAAGCACCTGGAGCGATGGGACCTGGTGTTGCCAGGCAGCTTGGCTTGCTTGAATCAACCAGGGTTGCAGGGTGGCTGTGTGGGTCAGAGAACAGCACTGACTGGGTAGTCCAGCATGCACACTTCCAGCCACTCTCTGGCCTCCAGTGCGATGTCTGTGAGACCTGAGAGTGATTGGGTTAGTTTTGGCCAGGCTCCAGGCAGATCCCTGGGGGCACAGGGTGTTAGAGCCTCTGTGTAAATGTTAAGGCAATCCAAAGAGATGAGATGATATCCAATCCAAAGCAAAATATCACTATTCTCATCTTACAAATGAAAGCAGGCACTCAGTGCTGAGATGAGTTCCCCAAGGTGGAGAAGTGGGTGTACAGCACCATCAGAAGTCCCAGGTGACCTCAGCACAACTTAACGGTCTACATTCCTCCCTATTTTTTTGCATTCACATAAGCAGTAAAAACCATATTCATTGAAAGGCCATATAAGAAATTTACCAAGAGGTTTCTCTGAGGTTTCACCGTAACCTGGTAGACCCTGAACAGCTGTTCTATGAATTTCCATTCTTTACTTTAACCAGGAACAACAAACCTGTGGCTTGTATACTCTCCACCATCTGGGATGGAAGTGAGGAGTAGTTCAAGAGGGGACCTCATTTCATACAGAGACCTGCCTTTTTTTTTTTTTCCTCCTTCTTTTTTTGCCTAGTTGCTTCATAAAATTTAGTTCCAGTTACCACTTAGCTCTCAGTGGCATTTCCATATCACAGAGCTGTTGCTTCATTCCAGGTTTTCAACAACTGAAATATATAATAGGATTTTGTTGTAATGCAGGAAATTGCCTTCACATTAACAATCTGCCACTTCTGTAAACAAGAAATCCGCTGATGTGACATGTCAGCGCTCAACAGGAGGAGTCCTGGCTACCTTAGCAAACTGATGCATTCCTCAATGGAAAACTGGTGTTAGGCATACCTAAGTAATGACACAATTGCTTTCACTTATTTTTAGAGCAGGGGCTAGGTGCCTGCTCAGGATAGCTGGAGACAGAGGACATGAAGGAGAATCCCTCCAAGCCTGCTCTTTAAGTGCACTTTGCTACCAAAGTTTTCCGAGATCATGGAGTTACATGTCGGGATTTTTTTTCCCTTCCCTTTAATAGCACATTAATAGCAGTATGTGCGTTGTAGATGATAATATATCTTTTTTAGCTAAACCCACTTGTGTCTCATATAGGCCGCTTGTTCTCTCCTGCTAGCACGTCTGCTTTGACTACGTAATGACAGCTGCGTGGATATATGGACTGTGGCAATGGGCTGGCAGCCACTTCATTGTCAGCTCCCCTTTGTTCTCCCAGAAAAGAGAAGGCACAATAGGGAAGGCTTCGTCCACATGTCAGACATATGAGGGACAAAGGGATGATGGGAACTGACTGAACTACACGATCTAAGTCATGCCGAGAAGCGCGCTCTTTCAGCTCAGTTCAGCAGCCGTGTGGTGGCCGGCCATCGAGCCGCTTGTAGTTAGCCAGCAAGCAATTAAGCTACAGCAAAGCCTCTGTGCTACCTAAGATCTTGTGAAAGGCCATTTCACACGGCAGGGTTTAGGGGACATATTAATCCTTTGCACCTGAGCCTCATCTTGGGTTGATGGTGGATGTTTAGCACAGGAGCAAGGCAGGGTTTGTCAGAGAGCTGGGACCTTTCCTCAGGGCAGCTTGGTCCACTCAGGAGAAAGCAGCGGCTCTCCGGCACATGGAAGTTCTTAATCAGGTCTTAACCAGGGGAGCAGCAGACATCAAACAGAAATCCAGGTTGAGAGCAGTCACTTTGAGATTAACTGGAAATGTTAATCAGCTAAAATGTCTGAGAGAAAATGTGGTTGGCACCTGTGGAGCAGGGGGGATGCCAGTAAAGAAAGCCGTGGTAAGGTGGCTGTTTCCTAAGGGAAAAACAGAGGGAAGAAGTAATTTATAGCCTGTGGCAGAGGTTAGTGGGAAGAGAAAAATTATAACCTTATAAAACTCAGTATTTCTATCGAGTCTACTCTTGTTAATATTTGGTAGACATTTAAGCCCCATCACAGGATGCTCGTTTGAAAATGTTACACTTCATCTAGTGCATATTATATCCTGAGAGCCTTCACCTGCTGTAGACAAATATGTGTCATCTTTAGGGAATCCCCTTCAGACCTCCTCCCAGACCCAACTTACACAGGGTTTTCACAGGATGTCTCTGTCTAAAATAAGAAGCTAAGGTCACTAGAGATGAGGAGGAAAGATAAAAGAGGATGGTGAATGTGTCTGGGTTGGATTTTTCAGTAGTCTTATTTCAGAGATAGTGCTCTATCTCTGCAAACCCTTGGGAAAGATGGATAGTAAACTTATGAAGAACATAACTAAAAAGATTTAGCATATTGATTTTCATCAGAAAGTGTTCACCAGCTGAAATGTTTTGGATTTTTTAAGGAAGAACAGTGTGGTTATAATTTTTGAACTGGTATCACTGTAGTTTTGCAATTGGATGTGAGTTGTGTAACAGCTACTACTGCAACCCTTCCCAATTAGCCAAATTTATATTCTTGTCTGAACGAAACAAAATTCAGAATGTCCTATCACAGAAAATGTTTTGACAATATGAAGAATCTTACAGGGGGGGAAACTATTTCTGGATGTTTTCCACCAAAGTGAAACCCTAAAATGAGGGGTTTATTGTTTGCTAACATTTAAAATACTTGCTATGACTTAAAAAAAGGAAGAAGTTATTTGGAATTTCTCTGGGTTCTGATGTATGTTATCATGTATATCCTAACGTTGTCAAAAATGCATTTAATACCTGTACTGAATTAGAGAAATTCTATATAGTTTTATTTCAAATCTAGCCGTTGGATGGTCAGTGGTTATATGGTGAGTGAGTTTTTCTGTGTATTGCTGTCCCAGTGTTTTGAGAGATGACTGAATTTCACGAAGAGATTTCACTGAATTAAAGGTAAAAGATTTCGTTTCCTGAAGTTCATAGTTTCCAGATTTCAGCAAGATCCCAAGTGTTATGTAGAAGCTCCTGACACTGTGGCCTCCTACAAGTAAGTGGTTTAGTTAGAAGATGGAAAGCTTCACTTGGTTGTTACATCCAAATCTTTGGTCTTAATTGTTTATGTCCAGCTACCAAAAGACAAGGAAGGTCCTCTAATACAGTGGGTTTTATTACGTATATAGTGGTAAGTGCTGAAGATGCTGCAGCAGGGAGTAAACTCTATATGACTATTATAGACCTGTTATGTTTTCTGATCTTTAACATTTGGTTCTCTCCACCCCTTTCATTGGCATACAATTGAGTGCTTCAGTTTTTGGAAATAAATTTCTCCAAGAGCTCTGCTGCTAGGTATAATGCAGTCAAAGAAAAGGGCATAAATACAGTACTAATCATACTACTGTACTGTACCATTTCAGCGAGCTAATATGAAACAAAAATGGAATATGCAGACAGTACGTTACTGGAGATATTGCTTTCTCATGAATAAGTATTTTTTCAAATAAAATTATGTTTCTGATGCCATTTGTAGTGGTGTAATGCTAATGACCTTACTCTTCTCTGGCATGAGATTTCCTGTTGGTACCAAATCCCTATGAGATGAGATGGATGTGAGGTGCCAAAAAGGGCTCAATCATCTTGAAATTGGTATTTGCATTTGTAGTTCAAAAGTATTTGCTGCTTTGTAAAGAAAAGAAAGTTACTAAAAAGTGCAGTTGCAAATAGCTGAAAATGTGCTGCAGTCTAAAAGATGCTATGCAAGGTAAAGGAATTAGGAAAATAGTTTAGAAGTTAAATTCTTGTGAAAAAATTGCATGTAGATAGATACAGAGGGTGGTCCAGCAGATGGGGAATGGCATGTGACAGGGAGCACTGTGTTTCTCTACCTAACCTCCAGCTCCTCTGGGACTGTGAGTCCATCCTTGATCTGTGGAAGGCCCCCACACAGTTGTTGTTTGTGCAGAGGTGCAGCATTCCCCTGGCCAGCACAGTGTGGTACCTGTGAGAGAGAGGACTGCTCCAAGCCTCAATATGATCTCAGAGGCTGATCTGAAAAACCACCTTCAGTTTAAACAAAACCTGTTTTCAGTATATTTTTTTTAAGCTAACAGTGACAGGCATCCCACACACTGGCAGGCATCCGCTTCTGCCTACTCAAAACTGCAATGAATTGTAGTGAATTAGGGAATTTGTTGCCTGCCTGATTGCTTTTTCACACTTAAGCTATACATAGCAGTGTTAGCTTGGGGTCCTTCAAGGCTCCTTCATATTACTCACTTGCTTTTCTTTTCCAATATTCAGAAAGGTGACAATGTGACAGGGTTTGGTCCCTGCTGTTTTACAGCAAAATTTAAGGTACATTCACAAATGTGTTGCTGTTAAATCCTAACCCAAACAGAGAACAGTCTGGGCTTGGATCTCAATCCACTGGGCACAGAGACTCAAATGTGACTCCAGCCTCTCTCCTCTCCTCTCCCTCTACTCTTTCCTCATCAAAGTGTGAATAACTTAAGGATCTGAAATTGTACTTAAAAATTAACTACACTACCGTTCAAATATTGTAGGGATGTTTAAGATAATAGTTTAAGAAAAAAAATTTTGAGGCATTTGGCTAATTTAGGCTGGTGCTGAACTGCACAATCTCTGAATTGAATAGCTGGGTCCAACAAAGAGTGTTGTTTTGTTGTTTTATAGTTCCCCTCACCAAAATTAAATAAATACATAAATCCTTCTTCTACCTCTGTAGTAAAAAACCTCTTTTTATGTTGTGTTTGCATGCTTGTGCTTTCTATAATTAGAAGATATAATTACATTTATTTTTAACATTTATTTATTTAGACATCTAAAATAAGACCAATCTTCTGTCTTTATAAGTTTCTGAGTATTCTGAGATTCAGAAAGACATTTTTCAAGTGTATTATAGATGACATGCTCATCTCCTGTTCATATTTAAGATGTTATGCTCATCTTCCTACTGTACTTTAAATCACTACTTAAGAACACTATATTGAGAGAAAGATATTTCATTGCATGGAGAAATAATCCTTTCCTGAAATGAAAATTCCTATAGTCTACAGAGGAAACTCCTATCAAGCAAAATGTTCTATGGATGAGTACTCAAATAAAGCTACCCTGAAAATGTATTGTTCACATTTGAATACATTATCTAATTGCAACCTAATCTGAAGATATGAAAGTAATTCATTACATGGCCTGAAAATTACTGCACAAAGTAGGCATCATAACAGGCATTTACATGTTAAATGCTGTAGCAGATTTAAAAAAAAACCCAACTATTTAAATGAGTATAAATAAATGGCTAATTTGGTAAAATGTTTTCATGGAATTATAGCAGGTTCACTGCATATATAATTCTACAGTTTTTAAATATGTCTTTTAAAAATAGATATCTGTAACTAAAATAATTCATTAAGAGTAAGTAGACTCAAAATATATGTCTCTGGTTTTTATCAGATTCATGCAAAAAAGCTTCTGAATATTTTGTAAATTGAGTTAAATGTCTAGAAGCCAGTGTTGTACCTATGATCTGACACAGTCTGCATCTATCCCAGTCTAGGAAAGCTTACCTTTACTTCAGGAATTTCCTCCTATTTCTAATTCCAAAGTGAGTGTGTTTGACAAACCAAGGGCAGGCTTGGAATATTATGGATTTTTTCCTCCTTGCTTGATCAGCCTCATACATTTTATTCAAATAATGTCTAAAAGCTCTAATTAGCAATGGCTAGTGTGCCCCCCGGATGCTTGCTATTGATTTTGCCTGCAGTAAACTAATCTAATTGCCCTCCTTGTGAGAGAGAGGGTGAGTATTAAACAACCAGCGCACTCGCACGTCCATGAGAGCCTTCAGAGCAGCAGTGTGGAGTGGGATGGCTCTGTGGGGCACTGGAAAAAAGCCAGGCTGTGGAGATGGGTAAAGACACTGAGCTACTGGGCTGACAAGTCCTGGAGGTGCAGTGCTGCTTTCGGAGAGAGCTTGGATCTCATCCTGCTCCCATAGGAAGAGCCAGACTCAGAAGGGAGATGAGAGAGGCAATGTGTTGATTACTGTGCTAAGAGAGAAGTGGGGGCTTATCCATCAGCACGGATTAAAATGCTTTTCAGCTCTATGGGTCTCGGGGCTTTAGTGCCACCCCCAAAATGATAGTGTTCACATAACTGTAAGACAACACCTATTATTGCTTCCTTTGATAGCATTGTGTTTATAGAGGGTTTGATATTGTCCATAAAAACTACTGCTCCATTGAAACCTGGCTGTTAAAAAGCAAACTCTCAGCCTAAATGTTTTCTTTAATAAAACGTGAAGGCCCTTTAATTTTTTTTTGTTACCTATTTGTAAAAATATTTCAAAAGAGAAGATCAAGCAGATTTATTTTGTATTCCAGTAGAGTAAAAATGCTGATTTCTTTTTTGAAACTGCATTTCAGAAATGATTATTCACTACTGTGGGATTTTCCTGATATTTGAAATGAGATGTTGGTATGTGAGACTGTGATGCATTGGTTTTTTGTTGATAGCTTCACCTGGGTTGGAGTTCCTGGTTTTATTTAAGTTATACTAGGATACATTTATCTATTGATTATCCCAATAAAAATAAAAATAATAAATTACCCTAAGTAGCTCAACAAGGGTTTTTCCACATTAAATGGCACTGTTGTTGATTTTTCAGGGCAGTAATCTATCACATCCCTCTCAGTACCTATTCTTTTTCTTGCAGCTTTCTGCACTGAGTATGTGTTTTGGAAACAAGCCAGCCTGATCCTACAAATCCTGTTTTTCTGTGTGATTTGTTTTACAAGAGCACTCACATGAGATAGTGGTGCAGGGAGGAAGGCGGGGGGAGCAGGTCCTTTGCCTTTTTTTACTGGAGAACTCAATAAATGATTGGCAGATCCTGACTTTTTGTTGTGTCCTTAGGTTGCCATGTGGTTCAGTTGCCACTGTTACATCCAGCCAGTATCACATCTAAGGTGTACCTCTTCTACATATTTTTTGTGTCTTCCAGCAAACTGCCTGGAAGAGGAAAAGGAAGGTTGGCTTTTTGGCATGACAGCTGACACAGTGTGATGTTCTTGCTGCACAGTGACTGCCTCCCTTGGGCAGTTAGTCCTCATCTGATTCTCTTGTCTTTAGTCATGTCCATAGAGTAGTTTTCCTTGGAGGCTTCGCTGTGGATTTGGAGATCTTCAATGTGGTAAGAAATTACTTTTCTGTTTGGCTTGTGGTAGGTTTGAGAAGGTGCCCCTGCCTTCTGTAGGCTTAGTTTTGGTGGGCAGGGCATCATTACTGCAATGTCTGTCTAGAGGTGCGGGTGCTGTTCACGTGTTCATGATCATTACAACACTAGCTGCAGCCACAAGCTGGACTACGACAATGAGATGGGAGATGCCAGGAGGGAGCTGAGGAAGGGCTTAATAGGGACAGCTTACACAGACCAGATCAATTGCTGTACTGGAGCACGACAGAGGCAGGGTCTCAGGAAAAAACTTAAGCATAGAGACTTCTTAAGCATAGAGACTTCTCATTTTAGGAGACCTTACAGTGCATTGCAATGGTTGCCTTTCAAGTAGCTGGTGGAGAAAGGGTGCCAGGAGGTGTGACCAAGGAGAATCTGAACCAGAAGGCTTTAGATTTCAAAATTACATGAATGTTTTATGTTATGTTTATGTTATGTTTATGTTATGTTTATGTTATGTTTATGTTATGTTTATGTTATGTTATGTTATGTTATGTTATGTTATGTTATGTTATGTTATGTTATGTTATGTTATGTTATGTTATGTTATGTTATGTTATGTTATGTTATGTTATGTTATGTTATGTTATGGGAGTGAGCAGGGAGGTTTGGTGAAGGAAATTTTAACAGGATCAAATGAAACAGTTCTGGCAGCTGTCTCTGGTCAGTATTGAAATATGGTGGTACCAGAGAAAGAGCCACAATGGTGCTTCAGGAGCAAGTTAGAAAAAAATGAAAGCCCAAATAAGTGACACATTTGTGAGTATGAAACCCAAAGGATGGCTTTTAGATGGTGTTGAGACTGAAGCATCAGGGTTTGGGATAGGGGCAGACTTTGTGGAGAAAAAGAGAGGAGTGAGTCAAAGGTTAATTTGGAGGAAGCTGGAGCAGGAGGGATTGAATGAAGAAGGCAAGTGAAAACTGATGGGAAGATGTGTGATATAGAGGCAAGGCTGAGGATGGGGAAGTACAAAAGCAGCAAAAGACTATATGTATGAATCACCAGCCTAGAAAACAGTATGCAAACATCTGAGGGCAGGTGAGATTCACCAGACAGGGAGGATGAAACAAGATGAGCAAAAATCCTGGGAAGATAAACATGGTGGAAAGGGCAGCTTTTCAAGAGCCGGCATCGAGGCATTTAGCAGCTAGGAAGAGGAGAACTTGATTGCTATCTCCTGTTCTGAGCATAAGGAGGATTGCTAATGAGTAAAATATTTCGAAATGGAAGAAAATGTTGAAAGCAACAAAGTCAGTCATATTCTGAGCAAAGCCAGGGAGTCCTGCCAGAGAAACGGAGGAGCCAATGCAGCGCGTTGTCTCCTTGGTTATTCTTCTCTCTCCTTGGCATTACGCTTGCTGTTTGTGAAGGATCCTTCCAGACTGCTCTCATGCAAAGAGAGCGAGGCTTGAGACCTTCCTCTTGGATGTAATACCTGGACAAGCTGCAGAACTACACAAACCCTGCTGTGGAAGCTGGAAAGGGCGGATGGTCAGCTGCAGCACAGTGGAGTTGTTTAATGCCTCTGGTGGGAATTTTCCCTCCTTCCAGAGAGTATTAATAGCACAAACCTCCTTAGCTCTTTAGGGATCTCTGGAAATAGCTGGGTAGTCAGTGTATGTACTGACAGTATGTATGCTGATTAAGTAGTGGTTTTGTGTGTTACGCGTGTTTATTATTCAGCTTCCACCCTCTGATGTTGTGCCAGAAGAACAGAAAGAACTGCTGAAGATGGAGAGAGAGAGGAAGAGAGAGGGAGACTGAGGTGGATGGGATAAAATGAGAGTCCAGAAGGAACGGAGGGAACAGGTAGGTTTGGATGGAAAGCAGAAATAAAGTCTGGAGAACCTTCAGAGTGAGAAATATCAAAAGTCCAGCCAGCAGGAATATAAATGAAAAGTATGAACTACAAAGGGTAAATATGTAATAGCACTGCAAAGAAAGCTGAATTTATGGTTCCTTGGTGTGGGTGGCTCTATTTACCATCCCCGTGTCTTTGCTTGGATGCAGTTCTTCTGAGTAATGAGGTGACCTCTGATGATGAAGATAAATTCAAAACCTGTGGTATTGTTAGAGCCTGTTCTGGAGGTGCATTTATTGTCCTGCTTTTGAGAATTAGGATAGTTGCTTTTAAGCAATGGGATTGGGATTTAACTATAAAATGCTGCTTTAAATAAACTACAACTTTATGCAACAGATAGCTGTAAAATAACAGTCCAGGCAAGGAAAATCATGTATGAGAGGAGAGGATAGCAAGGAGAGGGTGAAATTCTGAAAAGAAGCCTTTGTGTTTCTTTCCCTAAGCTAATAAATGTTTTGCTGGTAACCATATTGCTTCTCTGTGTGGTCTGGTATGCCATTTGTTTTCTCTTCACAAGTCATGCTGCAGGGAGTGCAAATTGAGCAGTGAAGTCAGTTCTGAATGGTGTAAGAAATGCATCTTGGCATGCCTCAGATATTTTCAAGTGCGTTCATGTGTACCTTCTCTAGCCTATAAATTCTGTGGGGCATGAATTGGGGCTTTTTCCCTGTTTGGGCTGTTTTGACTGATCTGTTTGTATTGCCCGTAAATAAAGATCTAGTGATTCCCAGTTCTGCAGAGGAAAAGCAGGACACCTGGCATTTGGCAGCGAGCACCTTAATGTCTTGCCAGAACAGGCTGCAGCAGTTTTGGGCAGATTAGTGAGCACTTCCTTCCTCCTTCCCTGAAGTAAAACCTAACTCTGCTAATTTTGAACCCATCACTGGGGGCAGCGGCACTGAGCTCTGCAATTCTTCATATTGATACCTTCATTCTTCTCTTTGGCCCCCTCAACTTTCACATTCCCTCCAGGTAAAATATCACTGTATCACTGCAAAGATCTACCTTCTGAAATCTGCTCCTGCTCCCATATCAAGCTCCTTCCATGATTTATGTACTTCACATCAAATCCAAGTGTCCTTGCTACTTGTTGTTTATTTCATTGCCCTTTCTTAATTCATTGCACTTATCTATCTTAATTTCTTAGAAAATAATGTCACTTGTAGACGTCACATTTGTCTAAATTTTGAACCCACTTATTGGGTTCAACCCACTTTGGCTGATTTCAGCCAAATTTGACACAACAGTGAGTGTCTTCAAGATCAGATGCTTCTATGGGTATTGTGTAAATAGATGTTCAACTGAAGGAGAAGGACTATGTTACTGTTGTTACTGAAGGAAAAGGGAATGAGTTGCACCAGGAAATCTCTCATATGACAGCTCTTGCCCCTAGGCTTCCTTAGTTCTGGTGCTTGGTTGTCAGCTTTTTCTGAGGTCTAACACTCCCCGGCCACCTCCATTTTGCTTTCCCAAATTCCCAAGCAAAGAGTCTCAATGTGCCATTCTGTCACATTCTTTAGTAGAAGACGGCTCTCCTGGGCTGATTTGCTCCATGTTCCCCAAACTGTTCACTGTTATTGGGGTGCTGTACTGCTGGCAGGTGAGGGGAGGACACAGTGTACATTTTGCTATCCCCCGCCAGCTTCTCTCCCTCTTCTTACACATTTTTTATTTCCCCAACTTGCTCCTTTGTTTTTGTACTTTATGTACAGGTACATAGCAATTTGAATGCAGTGATGCATATTTTAAACAGATTATGTCCCTCAGTGTGGATCCAGTTACACTGAAACACATTCAGCTGTAATATGTCTCCTAGGCCAAGCTACAACAGGAGGGCTTTGACAGCACAGCTGTACCTGTTTGCAGGTTTCACTTATTGTTTATTCCTGCCCTGAAATTTTTGGCATTATCCAGTTATCTATCTGTTTGCATATGTAGTGCTTGCCAAGTTATTTCTGTCTGCTTTGCTGTAGGGCCATCTTGGTAAAAAATCATAGCCCCAAAGAAGTAGTTTTACTACAACAAATGCTGTCCTCTTGACCAGAGATGCTGCATCCATTTGGGAAAAGCACTCATATATTGTGAGAGGAAGACTGTTGCCTTGTTTCATATAAACATGACTAATGTCCCTGTGCCCCAGACAAGGGGATCAACTTCTGGCCAACCCTGGCTACCCCCCCTGCCTCTCTCCAGGTCTCCTGGAAAATTACTCCTGCAAGAAAGCTCTAGTATATTGACCTGACTCATGTGCCTCATTGCCCTGTGCACATCTATTCATTTCAATAATAGACACAAAAAAGGAAAAACACTTAGATAGCTACTGTGAAAATGAGTGTATTAAGCGCCTCAATTGAAAGGAACATATGGAGAAGAGAGATGAAACAGATCCCCTTCCAAAAGGCCCTTATTTGGCTACACCTCAGAAGGAAATAGTGTGCCAGCTGCTGCTATAGCCCTGGAGGAAAAAAAAAAGTGTTTTGCAGCAAGGTTGAGTCACAGGGGAAGACTAATGGAGTCCCTTAATAAACATGGACTTGTCCATAGCAAGGAGAGCAGAAATGGAGCACTGGATTGAAATTAAATCACTGCAGCATGAGAGGCTTGTGATCCTGGTCTTGACTCCTTATTCCTACAGCCGCAGGAGCTCGGGGAGCTGCGTGGTAGCTACTCATTGTTCAGCACAGGAGCAGACTTCAGCACCTACCAAAGCTTACAGAAAGCTCACAGGGCCTCTGGAAACCCAGGTCCTTACCCCAGCTTTAGGAACAGCTGAAGAGAATTGCTCTAGGTTACCAACCACAGCTGAGTTGCACAGAAGCTGTGGCAATATGTGGCACACAGTTCAGGGGCCATGTGAAGGTGGTAGCAGAGGTCCAGAAAGCAGCACAGCCAAGCCCAAGTGCTCAGGTGGGCTACTCACTAATGTGGCTGCACTTCTTCCTATCCTGGGCTCTTGCTCAGGCTTTTCTCCATCATTCCACATGGGGGAGGTACACCCTGAGACCCGGTAACAACCTGCAAAACCTCTCCCCAGCCCCTGGGCAGCAGCTGCCTGGCAAGAGGATGCTGCCATTACCTGTTTGTACAGCCCCAGCCCCATGGGCATCGTGTCAGTGCCAGCAGGTATGCAGAAAATGAGGATACAATGACATAATTTTCTCCTCCCTTTCGAGTAAGGTTGCTATTTCATGGGATCTTTGAGTGAAAGAGATTAGATGGACTGCAACTCATCAGGGCAAGGCGGGGGAATCCTGGTGATGAGAGAGGTGTCAGCACATTCCCATCCCCACTGGGCTAAGGTTATATTATGATGCTCTTGTAATAAGATGTCAGACTGGCTGATAATATCCACTGCCATATGATTTTGCAAAGCTTTGGCTTGGAAAGAAACACTTGTTTTTCTTCAGCAAATCCATAGAGAATAAATTCAAAAAGTGCCTTTAAAACGATAAACTTTCTAAAGTCAAAGTGTGTTCAGGAGAAGTAAAGAAGAGCCCTGGTATCACAATGAAAAGAGAAATTCAATTTTAAAGTGTTTTTTTCAAACATAATTTAACAGAATGTATGCTGGTTTCTTCCAAAATGTCAAAGGCTTATATTTATGAGAGAGAGTGCAGCAGACAATTCTCTAGAGGATAAGTAAAACAAAAGAAAAATCATTTTTGAAAATCGCAATAATTTTATGAATACTTCTATTAAAAAGATTAGCAAATGCAACACAACCCCTAACGCAAACAGCCAAATACTGTAGCATATGTTTGTGTGTCTGTGAAAGTGTCAGTATTTTTCAGTTGCTATTAACTATTTCAAATACTAAATGGCAGCATTTCAATTCTATTCTCTTATATTCCTTTTCTCCTTCATTCTTCAGTAGTGCTACTGGGGTCTTTGGCTCTGCCAGGGATGGAAATTCTCTTGGTAGAAAAAAAGAACCAAAAACAACTTGACCAAAATATTTAGTGAGAAGTACGATAAGACAGAGTATTCTGAGCAGTAGATAAATCAGCCAGAATTTATCTATCAAAGGCAGTTTCAATTTGACACAGAGCTGTGCTAGCTTGCAAAAAAAAGAAAAGAAAACTAGAAATAGAATGAGGCAGAGGTGAGGGTAAGAGAGGCTGCAGAAATTATACTTCCACTGCTTACGTTAATGGGTGGAAAGTGAAAGGATCTCCTTTCCTTTTTATTTTTACCCAACAATGGAGAGTCGCTTTACGATGATTTGTCATGTGACAGTCTTGAAGGGAGTTGGATAAGTTTATAAGTTATTCTCCTTGCTGGTAAATTCCATTAATATCTTTCTCACTTGGCGGCAAGTTGAATGAAATTGTGTAGTTATTTGGTGCCATTCAGCTATGAAGACTAAGTATCTTATTGGGCCAACCTACTTTTTTAAAGAGTATCTTTTAATAGAAGAGAATTTTTTTCTGCATAGATTGTATATGTTTTATTGGATGCACTCTGCTATAATGCATTAAACTAGATAAGTCCCACCCCAACACACACCGAGCAATTATTGCTCTAAATCTGAAACTACCTGAATTTGCCTTGTGTAAACATGTCAGCTGAAGCCAGCTCCTCTCTAATCAGCCTGCAGTGTGGATTTAGGTGCATCCAAGACAAACCGTAAGGCCATAAAGCTCCTGAGATTAAAACCCTGGACATTTCACATTCATGAAGCATTTAATGTGCTTCGATTTTTGTCACTTGGGACATAATGCACAAACTAAAGTCAGGGTGACCCCATGGGCCAGGTTCCTATGGAGCCATTACAATGTATTTATTCTGTAATCCTCAAAACTAGGAGGGATTTATACAATAGACTAATGGCTTCAAAGGAGTCAGAGTTCGGCGGTCTGGGTGGAAAACTCCACTTTTTAACCCTTGCAGTGCTGGCTCCTTGCTGGGTGCACCCTTCTAAACAGAGAAAGAAGCCCTCCCTCCAGGCCTCTGTGGGGAGGACACACAAGGTTTGGTGTCCAGGGTGGAGATACTGAAGCTGTGATTGCACCTGAGAGAAAATTGGGGGTGAGGATGTACCTTCTTTGGATCCGTCCTCAAATGAGCCATTTACACTTCTGTTTCAGGATAGCTCTGTAGAAATCAGTTGAAGCAAATATCATCATACATAAGTCTAAATATATTCTCAAAATCCTGCAAGGCCAGAGGTACCACTTATTTTTCAGTTTTCATGGTACACAGGCACTCATGTTTATAGCTTTTCATAAAATCTTTCTGAAATTTCATTGGGATGTGTTTTTATTTTTGTTTTTTTAACAAAGAAGGCCAGTGAGGTCAAGGCAACAGAAAATTTCCCTAGCTCCAGTTGATGTATTTGTTGCTGGACTAACATTTTCAACATTTCTTTCACTTGCTTCCCAGGTAGATCTAATAATTACAAGAGGCAGGTTGGTACCTGAGAGGCTTTATTAATCTCCTTAGCAGCTCCAGCACTGATGTGAGAAAACATACAATGCAATTCCAGTGATAAACTTCTGTGTCTTCCCAAAAGGTCCTCCTCAGATGGGCTTGCTTCACATCATCCTCGGTCCTTTAAGGAATGCTCTGTGCATGAGGCACACCAGAGGCAAGCAGGCATCTTGAAATGCGGAGATCTTCTTCCTAAGTACTCTTCTGAGACCAGAACCTACACCCTTGCCTCAATGATACTGCTGCAGACGTGCTAGCTGTTGCTGAGGTAAGGAAACTTTTGAAAGGTTAGGTTCTTCAAGTTTTGTAGTGGCTGAAATAGATGATGTGTTAATTATCATGTGACCCAAATGAAATGAAAGGGTAAAACAGGAGCTGTATGCATGCTAGGAATGCAAGTTCCAGGATTGTAAATCCCCTTATATAGTAAAATCTTGCAAAATATGTTATTTTGCAAAAAGGTAAAGCAAAAGGAAATTGGAAGTTGAGACGTTGTTTAACTTCTGGGTCATCAGTCTTTCCACTGGGGAATCATTTTCTGTGTGGACTCTTCTTTAAGAACACTTTATTCTGCAGGTTCTCATAATCAGAAAAAGAATTGAAGGCCTCAGATGTCAGATGTGTGCAATGATGTCATAAGAAAGGGAGCCAAGATAGCCGGGAGAAGGATACCTGTGTTACTACTGGACACTGGTCAGGCCCACACTTTGGATCAGTTCTAAGGCCTTCATAGCAGTGATAACCAAGAAGCTGCAATAATTGTTGCTCAAGTTTTAAAGTGCTTTGAAACCATGTTACATTCAAGACTTCTAGTATGAAATGACCCATTTGATTTTTAACTTAAAGTCTGAGATTAAAGTTTTCCGTCACGGAAACTGTGCAGCTGCATATTGCTAGTTTGGCTGCAGTGATCCAGTAGGTAGATCCTTGGGGCTTTTGCCCTGGCACTGGGGGTTTGCAGAAATATTGCTGCCTGTGCCAGGAGCATTGCTGTATATCTGTCACTGGGGGAGAGGTTTTGGTGTGACAACACACTTTGGGCATAAACCCTCCAGAAAAGATACAGCACTGGGATGCTGTTTCCCATTTGATTCTGTTTAGTTGTAGCATAATAGTTATGGCTTGATAATATATTATAGTTTTGGGCTACTCACAAGTCAGCTATAACTTCAGCATAGGACTGTGTTTATATTGACAATCAAGCCAGCACACTGAATGAACAATTTTATTACTTTACTGTAACTTTCAATAATGGACCAACACCCAATATCATTGTCTGAGACACATGTCTAAGGAAACGTGAAAACTTTTTTAACTGCTCCTCCCCTCTTCATTAAAGACTGAGAAGCTTCAAGGGTTTGGCAGCTGAGATATTTGTAAATACATAATTAATGAATTAGGAGGAAAGCTTTTTACCAAAGTGCACCTCCCTCTACCAGCAGACACACGTAATCTACAGAAGCAATGGCTATAAAGTCTTGTCAAGTACTTTTTTTAATCACTGTTATGATATTGCCTTAAAGCTTCATCTGAGACTGGAGCCTAGCTGAGTCTGGTGCAGGCATGAAATAAAAAATGGTATTTGTCTCAGGAAATGTACAACCTAAAAGGCTAACTAAGGAAAGCACTGCCAGGAAAAAAAAAACCCTTCAATTTCCAGGGGGAAGCTGAAGTATAGATCTGGTACAAAGCCACACAGGAAATCTTGTACAGGGAGGGTTATCGCATATTACTGTGCTACTTCAGGTTTACTCCTAATGTAAGAAGAAAGAAATAATGATGGGTCTCAGGTTTATGTAATTTGACCGTAGAGATATCTCTAGGTAGTCCAAGAGATATAATTAGGGTCGGGCTTCTGCCATCTTTTGGCAAAAGAAGAAATGGCTCCATATGACATAGGAGATATATCATAGTCACTTTTGACACTTGTAAGTGGTAGATGTGTAAAATCTCTGATGACTGGGGAGAAAATGGTCTGTATGTTAGAGCACCTCTCTGAAGCTGGCAGGCTGGGGAGCCAAAGGTTGTGTTTCCCACCTGAGCTGGGGAGCGACCGTCACGTTTGGCATTCCCGTCTGTGCGCTCTCCTGGGAGCTGTCTGGCTACATGTCATTTGCCGTGTCCGCCAGCTACATCTCAGATCCAAATGCAAAATCCACTACTCGGGGACATTATGTGGATTTGTGACACTACCCGTGGGACTTCAGATCCATAAACCAATGAATGGATTACAATGAGGCATAAATATAGTATTTTCATGGATGACATATAATCCTACTCAATTATTGTTCCTGTCATGTAAAGGGAAACTGTACCCATTTTTCTCATCTCTGCACACCAAAATTTCAAAAGAAAATAAATGCCCAAGGCAAAAGATATTATCTCATAGCTCCCTACCTTTTATCTACTAACAATTTTAAAGCTTATGTTTCCCATTATTAGGTGTTTCCTATAATTAGTTCTTTGCATCTCTACAAGATTATTATACGGGAAATTCACTTGACAGAAGCATTTAGAGTTTCTGGATGGAGCAGACTGGTATGTTAGTCTCTGAACAGTGAAGTGCATATCACATCGTGTACTCTCATTTATGTCTAGATTGCCGTGCCCGGAAACAGCTTTGCCTTCTGTTTGGCTTCTACGAACTCCTTCTCTTTTTGAGAAACTGCTGCTACTGTCCTTCACTTGAAATGACTTGTATATCATAGCTGTTTCAGGATCCAGCAAGATGTGAAATATCTCGTGCATAAAGACTTAATCCTTTCTATCAGTACCAGGCAGTTTTATGGGCGTGGATGCTTCACAATAGGGGGAACAATAAGGAAAACTGAGCTTGTGTTTTGTTTCCTTTTAAGACTGAAATGCCATCTTTTATTGTCAATCTGTCCTCTTTTTTTTTTTTTTTTTTTTTCCCAGAGCTGCCCAGGCAGTAAAAAGCCTTTTGGTATATAAAGTTAACATTATAATGCTTCAAAAGAATGTTTTATTAGAGAATGGGTATGTGCAATGTTTGTCCAGCAGGCATTTCTAATGCAGTACGTTAAAGCTTTCTTCACACTGCTAGAGGTACTGAAGGGGTGCTGTAGACAAAACCCATCTCTTGTAGCAAGAACTGTGATAGCTCCCCAGCATCGTGTCCTGCAACATGTTTTCCGATGCAGAAGCAACTATCCTGTAACATTCAGCTGATTGTTTGTAATAGTCAGTGGCTTTTTCAGAATTCTTCCTTGCATTTGAGAGAAATCTTTCTGGTTATGCATGGAACTGCGGGTGTCTCAAGACAAATACAAATATGTTGCCCATAGTCAATCCCACATAGGGATTTAATCAGTGCCCATTCTTTCTGGTTAGAAAAGTTTTAGGGTACCTATGGTATGCTCTGAAACTACAGCCAGTTTCCTTAGAGGAGCAAATGAAGCATTTATATTTTCCTATGTGGGCTGAGCTTTTTAGTTGAATGTTTTTTTCCCCTCTTACTGCTGCTGTTTTTTTCCCCCTCTTACCTTTGTATACCCTTACCACTGCCACAGAATCTGCTTTTGAAAGGGCAGGGTCAGCCGTGCACTGCTGTATTTATAACACAGGGATTGCTGCAGTTCTCAGCACAAGTGCTTTAATCATCCTTTCATCTAAAGGAGAAGCATCTGGTCCTAAATGTGCACTTTTTTGCCCCTTCTGCTACAGTGCTACACGGATGGTTGATTAAACCCCCTTCCTTTTTCCTGGCAGCAGGACGGGGATGGCTTGCTACCTTTGTTTCCACTTGGGGCCTCTAAATGGGGCTCTATGAAGGGAATAATAATAAGGGAGATCCAAGGCTACTGTTGGACCCTCTCCCCAAATTTAATCTGTGCCCAGGCCCCACTGACCAAGCTGCTCTTATGTACATTGCTAGGTCTTAAAAAAATTAAAATACAGAAGCATGTGAATGAGATGATGCTGGAAAAGGCAGCGGGGAAGCCAAATGCTAGGTGCACTTGTCTTACGACACCCAGGATGGTTTAAGATGAAAGACCCAACTGCAAAAGGAACTTTTTTAAACTGTGGTTTAGCTTGAATTTATATAGATACAGACATTTGCTATTTCCTTTACACAGATACACACATTTGCTATTTGCATTACACAGATACAGACATTTGCTATTTGATATTGCAAGTAGATCTATGCCAAGTAAGATCTTCCCTTTCTTCTTCCTCCTCAAAAAAGTTTCAAAATAATTTCATTGTAGCTTTAGCATTTGGAAATTTAAAATTAAATGAAGTCGCATTTAGAAATGAAGTATCATTGCAATATTTGAAATACTGAAACATATGAATGTTGACACAGTATATTATTTATTTTTACTTATAAATTGTGGTCAAAGAAATTCAGACAACTTGAGATTAAGCCGTGAAGTAGCGCAGACAATCTTTCTGTTAGCTTGGCTGTGGCCTTAGTGCTCTGCTTTTGATAGAATCATAGAATGTCAAGGGTTTAGAATGGACCTTAAAGATCATCTAGTCCCAAATCCCACTGCCATGGGCAGGGACACCTCTCACTACATCAGGATGCTCAAAGCTTTGTCTAATCTGTCTTTGAACACTGCCTGGTTTGGGGCATCCACAACCTCCCTGGGCAATCTGTTCCAGGGTCTCACCACCTTCACAGTAAAATATTCTTCTGAATCTCTAACCTGAATTTCCCCTCTCTCAATTTTTGCCCTTGTCCTATCACTATGCTATTCACCTCATACATGTAAGGTAATGAGGCCCTTCCTCTGTGGGTTGATACTTGCCTAGGTTCATTCTCTCATACATAAAACCCACCAGCACTTCTGGATTTCCTTGCTGATATTAGGGCCAAAGAAACAAAACAACACATGGAGGCCATCTTTTCATCAGATGATCCCTAAAGAGGTATTTTTCAAACATTCTGAGTGTGCTGAATCCCTCAGTTTTCCAGTGAAGGTGCAAAGTGTTGTACAGAGAATTTTAGGCTGGCAGGAGTGAGTTTGTTCAGAGGCTCCAGGTATAGCCCCAAAGTTTTGCAGGTGGTTTATCACTCCCCAGAGGTCTGAAGTTGAAGTGAAGGAGGGAGAATTGGTCCCAGCATCACCTCAGCTGCAGGTAACATGGTCCTCTTTTAGTCTGCTTTTTGGGCTGATGCCGAGTCCAGGAGATCTATTCACTTCCATGCTTCGCACTTGGCTCAAGTTGCTTTTGTCTGAGCAGCAATGGGAAGCTGTTTTTCCAGGGTCTAGGCTAGCAGCTCTTCCAGCCCCCATCTGATGCCACAGACACTAAGGAGGAAGGGAGATCTGAAAGCCTTGTGCATTGGCTAATGAAACATATATGAGGTTGGGGTTGGTGGTGTGCCAAAAGAAGCTTTCAGCCAAGGCAAAGCACTGCTCCTTGACCAGACCTTTCTGACCACAACACACCCATTTTCCCTTCCCTGAAAGCTGCTTAGGACCTCCTAGGCTCTGTCCTGGCAGCTGCAGGGAATCTCAGTACCCTTCCCACTGCAGATCTCTCATCATTCCCTGCAAATGACCTGGGGTGGCATCCTGCTCTCTGTCTGCCCCAGCCATAGGTGACCAGATGGCCTTTTGAGAAAATTCTGCCTCCTTTACTGGCAAGCTTCCTGGAAGCCATCCTGGCTCTTCTGCTTTTGGTAGCAATTTTCCCAGAGGACAAGGTCAGCTTGTAGGGTGGACCTGCTGCCTTCCTCTGTCTGCGGCTCCACATGGAGTTGTACCAGTCCTGGGCTACAAGAGACTATACCCTTGATGGTCTGATGCGCTAAAGGCATGACCCACACCAGAAAACTCTGCAGCTTTGCTCTGTAAAAAAACCCTCCAAATATAGACATATTATGCCAGAATAAAAGTTCTTTTACTAGCATTAATTTGGCTCTGGAAATCTCTGGAAGATGGAAAACCAACATGGGAAGGAGTTTTTGATGGAGTTTTAACTTGAAATTTAAGCCCAACCTTTCTTATCCAATACAGACATAGCAAGTTGTGCTCAGGAGGGCTTCCTTCATGATGGCTCCCTCTTAATTTTCTCTAGTTTAAAACCAAACCCACTGTGGTCTGGAAAAGTGTCACAAGATTTTTTTTAAAAAAAAAAAGGCACAGGGATGTGTGATTTGGTTACTCATTCACAACATGTTTCTAGATCTGGAAGCTGATTCTTATGTTTGCCAGCACAAGTTAAGAGGATGCTTTCGTGCCATTTTTGTGGATGTTGTACTTGCTGCATTCCTTCTTGTGTGGGGAACAAAA
The DNA here is from genome assembly GCA_013400175.1 of Phainopepla nitens. Taxonomy (NCBI): domain Eukaryota; kingdom Metazoa; phylum Chordata; class Aves; order Passeriformes; family Bombycillidae; genus Phainopepla; species Phainopepla nitens. The sequence continues at coordinate 315,880 of VXBQ01011171.1, read as the reverse complement.
CCAGAACAGGATGCAAACTGCTTCAGATTTCTCCCACTGCTGACCTTGCTGCCACTTGTGCCAAAATGAAGACAACAAATCCTTGGAAATCACCATGTGTGTGTTTCAATTTTTAATTGAAACTTTTTAGCTGAGCTGAAAGGTGGGGGTGGTGGGAGGGAGAGGAGAAAAAACAAAGCAACACACTTCCCTCTGCTCCCAATGAAAAGAAACTAGAGCTATTAGATTCACTTCAATTGCCTCACCTGACCTGAAATGAACTCCCTCCCTCAGGCCTGTAAGAAAATTCAATTAAAAGGTCCATCTGTGAGGCAGCAGCTGAAGGGGAATTACTGTAGGGAGGTCCACATTTTCATAAAAAAGAAGCCCCCCTCTCTCCCTCCCCTCCTTCCTCCTCTCCTTCCTCCTCTATCCCTGATTAGGCCTATTCCTAACCACTAAACCACAAGTCCCCCCAATTAACCAGATCTGACCAAATACCCTTTATATGCTCCATTCAGATGTAGAAACACTATAGATTTTGTACATCCCTTAAATGTCGTGGGGTGGGAGAGGGGGGAAGGAGCAGAGGACAGAGGTTGGAAATCGGAACGTCCTACCCCAATTAAGCTGGCTGATGCAATGGATTAAAGGCCGCTAATATGCAAAAGACTGTGCTGGCAGTGAAAATAATCACCATAAGGCAACAACAGTGTGCAGCAGCTTAAAAACACAGAGGTGACAGGGAGAAAAAGCTGGCTCCAAGGACCTGTCTGAGAAGTCTTACCAGCTTGCTTGCAGCACCCTGCCCTGGCTGTGCTCTTATGGTCAGAAACTTGTCCTAGATGCTTGGCCAGGGTCCAATGTGTTAGGGGTGAGGTGCCTTGTGTGTGACTCCTATGGAGGTATGACGGAGAGCCTGGGAGGGACTGGGGCAGCACGTGTGGATGAGCCGTATGTGGCACGTGCCTGCCATGGAGGGTGAGCCCCAGCTCTGCTCCTGTAGGCTGGTGGGGACCTTGTGTTGCCTCCCACCCCTGGGGCCACTTCCATCCAAGGGGAGGCTGATGAAGAATCAGGAACTGACATGCCTTTTATTTTCTTAATAACACCTTTTCAGGTGCATTATGCTGGGGTTTGTAACAAATAACCAAGTGGTTCCTTGAGCTCCTGTGTGTTTTATTTTGTGCTAGCAGAAAACCTGACTTAACCGTACCTGAGAATACATGCACTCCCTATGCACTGACTTCATTTGTGCTTGCACAGTGTGTAATCAATCACTTTAAAATACCTAGCTCCCAGTGCTTGCTTCCCTGGCGTGGTGTATATTGTGCTGAGTTACATCAGTTCAGGAGGATTCATTTGAATATCGACACTTTGTGGTCCCATCAGATAGGGCTCTTGGAACAGAGCACAATTAAAATCTTCACGCTACCCTGCTAATATAGACATATATGTATTGCCATTTGCTTAGAAACAGAAATGGAACAAATCCTTCTAATGTAGTTAGGGATAATAAAGGGGAAAACATATCAAGAATTCATGACATGAAATAGGTGTTAAGCATGCTATTAGGTTCTCTTTCTTTTTAGGCTTAGGATTTAGTATTGAGAGCCTGTGCATTTTCTTTACAGATATTTGGCATACAAGATGTTTCAGACTGTGTAGAACAGTTTGGCAAATTGGTCCTTTGGTGTTTTTACTGGCTTGTTTTCACTTTTTCATTAAATATGTAAAACGAACCTTGTTTTACTGCAATATCAACTGAAGCTCTATTAAAAAAAAATTATAGACAGCTCAGACAATAAAAGACCTTGTAAATCAACCAGAGATTGGGTATCTGCTCAACAAGATCATTAACTGTGCACAGGGGGAGACAGCTGAGGCAGGGCCGCTGGAGAGAAGATGCTAAAAATTCATTTTAGAAGGAAAGTTAGCTCTGCCAAGTTTGATTTGTTTTAGGGACACTCCCTTGCTCTTTATTATTCATCTTTCAAGGCAGCCTTTGAAATCAGGCAGGCTTGTGATGAAGGGGTTGGGTTTTTTTTTTTTTTTGCAATGCGTATTTCAGTGAGATACCCAAAATCTCACTCGTACAAATTGTCACAGCTTGACAGACTTGGAACCTTATAATGTTAAATCAAGTCCTAGTGGAGGTGCACTGGGGAGTGTGAAGTAGTGTCACTGGCTGCTCCTATTCTGAATACTTTGCACTGGAAATGCTGAATGCTGTCTTCCATAACATGCTTATAATTAATATTGTGCATGGCACCCTTTATGCAGCTGCTCTGTATGTGTGCAGTCTACGGGATATTTTTGCACAGCTTTCCAGCTGCTTTCAAGCTGTTCCTTTGAATCTGCCATGATATTCATGCCCTCCTCCCACACCAGGCTGAAGGACACTTGGAGATTTGTTTCTTGTTGACTCTTTAAAGCCTAGGTATCTCTCATGATTAATTGAGAGCCAAAACTGAATAGAGGCTGGGTGAAGAGACAGGGGGAGCAGTCAGTTTTCAGTGGAGCAGGGCTGCTATAAGGGTCTCTGCAGAGAAAGGAGGGCCTTCATACATTAGCACCCCTTGCCTAGAGGAAACCCTCGCCTGTTCAGGAAACCTTGGTCAAAACATTTAATGGCTCTCTGTCTTTCTTCTCCAGAGATGGAGGAGATGGAAGGGATGACCAGAAAAGATGACAGAAAGATCTCTCAGAACTGACACAAGAATCATTTGTTGAGCATGGTAAAGGGATTCAGGCCCTTGAGAGGGAAGCAAAGTCACCAAACACTCTAAATAATAAGAGCAGATACAGGCAACCTACAAGGTTTAAAATGGGTAGTTGAATGACCTGTGTCACATTTCTTGTGACCTCCTCTTTGCTTTCGTTTGTTTTTTTTGTTTTGTTTTGTTTTAAAGCCATGCACCTGTGTGTATTATCATCCCATAACTTGAAGAAGTATTCTTCCTTTACCAATGAAAAATTTGGGATGCATTCTTAATGCAAGGAATTAATGGAATATCCTTCAGCTACGTCAGATGAGATCTTGAGAAACTGAGTGATAGAATGTAATGTCATGGGCAATCACTTAGGGGCTAATAAGAATTTATGGTTAAATGGGAATCCATCAATTGTAAATGACAGAGAAGGAGAAGGACAAGACTGGCCTATTAGTCAATCACAGAATGTCTGTGAACCTCTGAAGTCATGTGGCCAGGAAAAAAAAGAGCAGGCAAAAAGTGCAAAGGTGTATCTGACAGATGATGTTCAGCAAAGAGGAGGAAAAGGGGAATATTATTCCACTGGGCTCCCATTTAAGAAGGCTTTGTCTAGTTCTGGCCATCTCCACTGGTAAAAGCTGAACTCAGACTATAGCAGAGACAGGCTTCTTGGGCAATTGGGAAAATAGGAAGTTTATGTCCCAGGAGGAGGGTAGAAGAGTAGCACTTATTCAGTCTAGGAAAAGATAATTTAATGCTACTTTTTTGTCTCAAAAGATGCAGGGTGCAGCAGCAGGACTAAGAGTTAAAGGACAGTGCTGGCATGAGGATAAATGGATATTAACTAGTCATAGATGGAATTTCACAAAGGCTTCCCAACCATTCTGGAAAGAGGTTCCAGAGCAGTTGTCCTGTAGGAGTCAGATGGGGCAAATGGCCACTCTGACTTTCTTATGACACCGAATTTCTTAACCAAAGGTGGTTAATTATGCGGGGCGGTTGCTTTGAGGTATCAGTGAACTGAAGCACATGGTGTTGAACGTTGCTTTTGGGATCAGTTTTTCTGTGTAGGGTGCCAATAATTCATGTTAAGTATTCTCAGGTGTGCATGTGCACACACAGAGCCACCTCCATTTTCTCATCATTGCCTCTTCTGTTCTGCTGTGCTCAAGGAGCTGCTGTTTTTCTGCTCTTGACATCCTCCATCTTTAAGCAACAAAGGCCCACCCTCCCTGCACACTTTTAGGGTGATTTTCCTGCTCCCATTGCAGCTCAAGAGCAAGCTGCTTAGTCCAGCAGGCTGACTTATATCACATTTTCATCAGCTTTCCTCCTCAACAAAGGCCTTTAGTGAAGGCCCCATCCTGGGTTTTGGGCCAGAAGGAACCCCAGATAATAACCTGTAGAGTCTCCTGGCCTTTCCTTATGACCTTTCCTCCTGGTCTTTCACACTGAAGTCCTCTTGTCTCTTCTCAGAACACTATAAACCCTGCAAAGTAACTGGGCTTAGGTGGCTGGAATGAGGGAGCACCCCGAGGAGCCAAAAGCTTGTGTCATTATCACCCATTTTGTTCCTCTGTTGTATTTAACCATATGCTTATTTGCTAAGCAGAGATCTATGTCTTGATTACATGGATGTGGAGTGCCAACTATAACCTGAGCCCTATCTGCTAAGGGCCCCTCTAGGCACTATTGCAGCATGAATTATAAATGTTCTTTCCAAAGGACCAAGTTGCTTCCCTTTACAACAGTTGCGAGGGCAAAGCAGTTTTGGCAGTGAGGCTAGCTCATGTTTTCTGCCCATTGGCCCTTCCAGGAGGTGGCAACCATTTTGGAAAATGAGAATTTTCCATTCTCATGGTAGGGTAAAATAGCAAGGATACATAAAAACTAAAGCAAAGACATAAATAGCAATTGCAATGTATAATAATATCATGAGAGCCGGCAATGCTGTGGAAGAGATTACCTAAGAGAAAATGATTGATACTTGAATAGAGAAAGTTAATGTTATTTCATTAGGAAAGTAAACCTTCTCCTTTTCATTTAATAAAGTTTCTCTGATGATCAGGTGATAATTTAAAGATAGTTTTTAAGTGTGTTTTTTATTGGGAATATCATGGTTCAAGCCTACCAAGGTTGTTATGCATCTGCTTTTGAATACCCTTCCTGAGAATTCAAAAGATCTGAGTTTCTGTGAGAAAGAGCTGAGAACCACCCCTGAAGACATGGCTTGGTACCAGGTTTAGCTTAGCTGAACCCAAAACTGAAGTATTAGAAATCACTAGTTAATTGAAAAAATACAGACTTTGATTTGGCATAATACAACTGGGCCAGGTGCTACACTAAAAAGTAATTGTTGCTGTTGTATGTGGTCATCTAAGTCACACAGGGTTTTAGCCCCTCCTTTTCCCCTTTGCACATCTGAGTAAAATATGTAGTGTTGTGCTGTGGTGCAACAGTTTTATGCTAAGAGGAGGGATGGGCAGTTGGTGTGAATTGTACTGCGCTGTGAATTCACAACTTCTGTCATCCTTTATGAATATTTGCCCAGCCATAAGCGTGTGTTTGCTCCACTTTCCTTACCTGTAAAAGTGGAATCCCTGACTTCCCTTCTTCCTGCACATGGTATTTGTGAGGCTTACTTCGTTACTGTTTGCAAAGCTTTTTGAATTTACAAAGCTCTATGCAAATACCACGTTGCTCACTTACATATATCCAGTAATGTAGGAGCACTTTAGACAGATAAGGTTTAATTAGAGATGTGGAATAGTGTAATAACTGTAGGATTTTATATGTTCTAGTATATCACTGCCTGTGCTATCTGTAAATGATGAAGCCAGAAATTACCATTGGAATTATCTAACATGGCTGCCTGAGTAATAAGCCGTAGTGCTGTTGCAACTTTTTTTCCCCTCTATTTATTTACCTTTGGAGAAGGTCTCTGTATGGACACAAGAACAGGAGATTTTAAGCTCTCTAGTAATTCATTTGCTTTTCTCATATATCTCTCACTAACCCCACAGAGTTCATGGAGGTTTAAACCATTTTACTTCAACATGAAATTCAGAAGAGTATTTTGTCTTGATTTCCAAAGTAAACTTCTGCTATTAAAATGAGTGAGTACCTTTCATGTCAGCAAGATTTAACTCCATATTTCTAACAGAAAGGTTTAGAAAGAAGAATCCAGGCTTTCCAATGTCTGCAGGGGTCTCTCACAATTATTCAAATTATGCTTAAAGCTAGATCTTTTCTCTTGGAGTTTTTATATTTAATATGGACTTGTCTTTTTCAGTTGTGCTTCTTCTGTTTGGGTTGTATTTATTCAGCTCCGGAGTAGTGTCACATAAGTTTATGAAGAGCTGCTGTAGTCAAATTCTTGCCTCAAAGAAATTGATGACAAAACCTTCTATAGATTGGAAAGTACTTACAATTTTACCCATTATGTTAGCATGAAAATGATGTTAAAGTAATGCTAAAATAAACTGTGGGAGCTTTTGCCTGGTAAGTTTGACTACTTGTTTGGATTTGTGGTCCATTATTCAATTCTACTGACCACAATTTATTTGTTCAGTCCAATAGTCTAAATTTTTGTTGGCATGTCCTTATTTTCTTAATGCCCCAAGTCTGAAAAAAGGTATGTGTGTGGTCTTTATTGCCTACATGCTGTTGTGTGGTCTTTTCACGCTTTTACCAATTTATCTGTTTACTGGATTGAGCCTATCATAAATATTAGACTTCAATCTAGTAGCTTACATTTGGCTAGGTAAAACCTCACTGATCCATAGACTGTTTCTTTTTTGGTGTTATATGAACCCACCCACCAGTTGTGAGATTCACAGAAAATATCTGGGGTTTACCTTTTTTGTATGCAATTCTCCTTAATAAGAATTAATATTAGGAATAATAGCAGCATGACAACTGTGGTTCCATGTCTTCTGCCATGAAATGCCAGCTTTGATAGCATCAGAGTTGAGCTCTGTGGTCCTGAATTTAAATGTTAAATATTCAAGATCAGAGCAGCTCTAATCTTTTGAGCTTAATTACAGCTTCACTTTGAGCCCCTGGTAAAAAGCTGGGGGTGAGAGCACAAATTTAAGAGCCTGCTCCTGTTTTACCTCATAGCAGTGTGTGAGGTAGTTTAGATAGGTTCAACAGGGTATCTTTTTGCCTCAATGTGCCATATGAAAATGTACAGGATATGTACATTGAATATGATACTGTTATTTAAATCTTCACTCCCCATATGAAGGTGTATTTATGCTTCCTCAAATACAACAGCACTGTGGAAAAATGAAATCTCTCTCTTGGTCCAATTTGACAGAGTCATTGGGGTTTTATTCCATTGCTCTTTCAATGGTTTTATTTTATTTTATTTTGTTTTGCTTTATTCCTCGAGGTAGCTTTCTTTGTGTATGTGGCATTTATAGGAGAGAGATAATTAAGTCAAATGGAGCAAAATCTCGGCAGATCACCCTTTCATCAACTCTGCTCCTTGGGTCAACACTCCCAGCTTATGAACCGATTAGGAGCAAAAAACTCCATGCGGAAGATTCAGTCTTGTTTTGCTTTGTTTTGTGTATGTGGATAATTCCCTGCAATAAATCTTCCTGCACACCATCCCTTTCACTCTCTGATGTTAACAAGACTGAGATCTATGCGTATACATACACACACTGTCTGTCTCGAGCTGGCAATGTCTTGATAAGAAGTTCATTATTATCCACCACTGTCAGAAGCTGTTCTGAAATGATCTGCAAGGCGAAACATCATGTATATATTGGGGATTTTTTTTTTAATTAAATAGAAAAAGTGTCATGAAACTTTCTTCAAAGGTGCCAGGCAGCTGTTCCTTCTGAGGCATGTTGTTCTTTTCTCAGGCAGTGGGTCTTTGATAAGTGTCTCTCAGCACCCTCAGAAGTGTTTTCCAGGTTAGAAGGATGAGAGAGAGGAGATGGCAGTCGTGATGCCACTGGCTGATAAAGCCAGAATGCAGACTAAGCCTTCAGATCAATAGGAATGCAGACGGCTGTAACACCAGACTGCCTGGTGTCAGCTTTAATTTCGCTTCCTGTGCCGGCTGCACCTGATTTCCAGTGCTTGGAGTCGGAGGAGACCTTCCCCTGCTCGCCAGGCACCCAAGCGAGCAGCCTGTAAGCACGGGCAGAGCGGGCAGGAAAGCATCCAGAACAACCACCCAACACATGCAATTGTTCTCCTCTCTCTGGCCTTTGCCCCAGAGGTGCCCATGGGTGCTTTTGCCTTCACATCCACTATTGCTCCAGTGTCCTGCCCTGGCACAGGGCACCGAGCTACCTGGGCATCAGCCACCTACGGGCTTAGCCCTCTCTCCCGATGTTTTATGCACAGTAAAATTTTATACCAGTGGATCTGCTGCAATTTTTTTGGTGGGGCAAGCATGTTGCAGCTTTACCCAGATTTGCAGAGTCTGGCTGTGCTGGCAGCTTGGCAGAGTGTGCTGGCTGGTGGCATTGGGTGGCTTGGGCAGGACAGCTGGTGGGACAGCAGAGCAAGGCAGGCTGCCCCCCACACACAGGTGTCGTGTTTTGGTCCTCCCTGTGGGATCTACAACTCCAACTCCCCCCCCCACAGTCACAAGTGTTATGTTAAATTACTGTAACTCAGGTGTTGCATGGAATATCTCTATGATATATCTCTTCTCTATGATTTCCTCTATGATTGCAATGCTGAGTAAAGACAGAATGATGAAATTAAAATCCTTGTTTTTCATGTAAGGCTTAAAGAGAGGCTTTGTTTCTGCTCTTTACAAACAGACTGGATTTTTAAATCAACAACATAATCTAAGTTTGGGTTATAAAGAAGCTAAATACTGAAATAAAATTACAGAGAGGGTGACAAAAATGAAAAGAAGAAAGAAGTGCTTCTATGAAGCCCCAAATTTTCAGTTTTCAGAAGTTCACAAAACACTTTATTTAACTAACTTTATTTATTGAGCACCATGGGATGCCTGCAGGGAAGACATACAACACTGGAATTTATAATATATGACTTAAATAATGGGGAAATGCAAAAAGCAGGAGGAAACCCCCCAAATCATCTTGGTTTAATGCTGGAGATAAATACAGGTTGTATGTTTGCATCTCATTTCTTCCAAATTCTAAGTTTGTGTAGGTGTAAGCGTTTTTTAAAATCAATTCTAATCTTGCAACTGATGAGCCTGCTTGTAATCAGCTTAACAAAAGTCCAGCATTCAGGAATCATTCTCCTAGACACTTTGCCATTCTGAACCTGAATGCAAAATTTGCAGTGTTAGCAAATTTGTTTTTCCTATTGCTGTTGTATTGGACTCCTGAAAATCCTTTGACTTCATATTCACGTATATAAATGTATATACAAATATAGGCCCAAATAGTATATATAAAATATTGAATAGCACCTTGAGGATTTAAGGTCTCTTCCCAGACTTGCTGTGTATTTCTTCTGTCTTTTCCAGCATATAAATTTTAAATTTAAAATCAATTTGCATTGCAAATATATCTGCTGCTGCATTTTGGACTCATCTGAACTTTAAAAAAAAAGATGCTTAAAGGTTGAGGTGGCTAATACGGCACAAGCATTTGATAGTGAAATTCGATGGTGAAATAAAACAGGGTGACAGCTAAGCTGCCTTGTGAGGATAGTTGGGGTTGGAGGCAGCTGATCATACAAGAAGCACTGTACACTGTGGTAGACATCTCAAGAGATGAATTTCTCCTTATCCAAACTCTTGGAGTCCACAGGCAGACAAGAAACGGCAGAAAGAGAAACATTAAATTGTCTCATTTAATCAAATGGCTTTTAAAATTTGAAGCATAGTTACAGGTCAATATCTTTAAGTGTTTCATTGCTCATCATTTTACTAGGAGCTTTCAACAAACACATTTATTCATTTTGGCCCATCTTCCCCAAAACTGCTTACTTTTCCAGTTTTGAGCCACAGAACTTGGACAGAGTAATTCTTGCCAGTGGTTTCTGATTTAGTAAACTGAAGTATTTGCAGTTGCTAATTAGACATATTAAGGAGTAGTTGTCTCTGCCATGACTACAAATTGTCAGTATAGCACAGGCTCTTTGATTTTTGTGGATACTCTATAAAACTTGGTCCAGCAGGAGCAAGGGTAATTTGATTTAATAAGCTAATAAATATGTTTGAAATATGCTTCCTGCAGGTTATAAAAACAGAAGGATTGAACCACAACACAGGAAAAGGAAAAACTATGCACATTAAAAAAATACACATTTGGAAAAGAAATTCCTACTGACATGACCAGAATTCACTAGGCATTTCTGTAAGTTAGAACAACATTTTCCCTTTTACCTGGTGACAAACTGCTTTCTGCAGTAAGGTCCAGGGATAAGTTATCCTCTAAGACAGCAGATAATAAGTTGTACAGCTTCCTTTGCTGAATGAGCAGAGAAGGGAGCAAAACAAATTGTACAGCTTTCCTTGTTGATTAATTTGACACTAATTTTATATTGCCTCTAAACTGCTGATTTCCAGTGGGCTGGCAAACAGATATGGAAATAAATTAAAATTCATTGTGGAGCGATGCCAAAGTCAGAAGTGGAAGTTAGAAATTTTGGCAGCTAAAGGCGTCTCATCTGTCTTCTAGGACCAAAGATAAAAGGAGAGACATGCAACCCCAAATTCCCAAGTCATAGAAGCTGGGTGCTTCTCTTAAAATAACAGGCAGTGACATCATTAACAATGTTGACATTTAAATTGACATAATTAGGTTCTTGAAGTTAATAACCCATCTGTGCAAATACATGGGCGATGCTTACCTCTGACACTGTGGTTCCATCCATAGTGCAGGCTTATGCTCGGCTCACACTTGGAACCCTGCTCTGGATATGTGGAGCCCTTTAATCTCAATCTCATCTCATAAAACCTGAGGAATCGAAGGGTGCTTCAACTGCTTGGTTGGGATCCAAAGCAAATTCTTGGGTAAGAATATGGTATGGTACGTAAGCCTGAGGATGCATCCCCTGTAAGGAGCATTTGGGTCAGGCTTTGGGAGGGTTCAGTTCTCCTGAGGATGCATCCCCTGTAAGGAGCATTTGGGTCAGGCTTTGGGAGGGTTCAGTTCTCCTGATCTCTCTCCTCCTCTTAAGTATCTTTGTGGAGCCTTGTCCTCTTCCAAGCACAGGTCATCCAAACAATAACATTAGCAAAATCTGAAAGTTACTCGGTGCGAAGCCTGCTGGGCATGTTTTGTTTCTATTTGTGTAAAGTTACTCAGTTAAAGTTACTGCATTTGGGGAAGGGCACAATTAACAATGACAGCATCACTTGGCACCAAGCTGTACCTTCAAATGCCTCTAACAGAGAGATTATTTGGAGCAAACATGTCTGAAGTAAGAGCAGTGCTCTTGGCTATCTCCATCTGACTGTGAGTCTGCCTGTCTGAAAGGGCTGACATGCTGCATTACTGATAGAACGGGGAAGGGGAAGGGAAAGAAGTCTCATGACTCCTAATAACTTAAAAATGTCCATTTTAACAATTTGAAATGGAACTCTTTCCTACTTATAAATTTACTACATATTTCAAAATGTTTATTTTTTCATTTTGAAGTCACCATTTTTATTGTAAAATAAGCATTAAAAAAAAATAAGACAAAGAATATAGCAGAATTTGTTTAGGTTTGAGTGAAATTATTGCAGTCAAATGAATCTAACACCTTTTCATTAACAAAAAGTTCAGCCTTAGCTATGTCTTCACTACATTTTCAGCATCCCGCCTGAGTTTAAAAATATATTCTTTACTGAGCTCTGCCAGTACCCTTTCCTGCATTCTTTTGGGCAAAATAGGTGTGAGATCCTAGTATACATCACAACTAGTTTTAGAAATTCTCTCCCTAGATCAAGCTATCAGGAAAAAAACCAAGCAGCTGGCATATATAAATTTTTTTATCTGAATTTTGAACCTCTGCTTTAAAGTGGTACAGGTAGTTTTGGCACACTTTTAATTTTGCTGCCAGCTGTTCACACTGACTCCAGAATGCCACATCATCTTGATCTGATTTGAAATTTTATATGAAAAAAATGTAAATATTTGCTAATAAGGTTTATGAATGAAATTTTGAATTCTGCCTGATTTGATGGATAGTTTATGACTAGCAGATTAGCAGGAAAGTTTTGTATGCATACTTGTGTTAGCACTCCCTTTCAGAGGAAATGTGTCTATTTGCAAGCTGGATCAAGTTTGGGAGATTGCACCTTAGGTAATAATGGTAATAATAAGAGATACTTTCAATATTCCCTGCATCTAGGAAATTGCAAGATTAATGACCACAAATGCAGAAAATGAGCATGAAATAATTTCACTTTCTGTGGGTTTAGTTTAGCTGGAAACAGAGCTGAAATGCAACTGCTCTGTATGCATCTATTTCAAGCACTGCTTTACCTGATGAAGACATGCTATTATGTGAAATGCTCCTGTCTATTAGAAATTAGTTAGGTAATAGCTTCTTACAAGGATGAAGGCATTGCTTAATCCTGAAATCTTTTAGCACATGGACTATCAAAATGGTCTGCTCTTATCTCATTTGTTGAGGAGGCAGTTTTGTATGGAATTAATATTTTCATTTGCTCAGGGTGTGGACGCATTTTTTTTGCAAAACTCAGTGTCTGTGTGATGACAGAATTTATTTCTTTCATTATTATTGCCACATATTGAAGCATTTTATTTCAATTCAGTAGACTATTTTTGTTTCCATAAATTATCCAGACTGTTTCTCGTGTAAATGATGGGATGGATGCCTCTGGTATTAAGAAAGATAAAAAGGGAAGGAAAGATATATTTGAGATTACCTTTAGAGTCATGCAAGTTATTACCTAGCAGTCTGAGAAGAGTCTGCAGAAGTTTCTGATAAATATGTTTAGAACAAGTCTGAACTGGAACTAGCAGGGCAGACAGTGAAGTTGCACATCCAGCTTTTGATTTTACTCAGAATGCTTCACCTGATGAAGACATGCTATTATGTGAAATGCTCCTGTCTATTAGAAATTAGTTAAAGCATTTTGATTTCTCAAAATGCAGATGAATCACATAAGACAGAAATCCATCTTTTCCTAATAACTTTCTTAGTTTAATTTGTGTTGACTGACAAAAGGCACAATATTATCTTTTCTGAGTAACTTTTAGTGCCCTTGATCACAGCTCAGTGTATTATTGGACTTGCTCCATGTTTCAGGTACAAGCTGATGAATCTTCTGCCTTTGCCCACACCATTGTGAACAGAGGGTGTCACCCACATTAGATGAATTGGCAAGTGGCAATAGAGAAAATAAAATACGCATTTTTGTTTTGACAACATACATGGGCGAGGTGGAGGTCTCTCTCTGAGAGGAGAGAGTGATGAGAGGAGGGTTTGCATGATGTTTTTGATGTCGTTCTTCAGTAGAAGGTAGTGCAGGGAGGTTGCAGCCAGAACACTCTGAACCTGCCCTTTGGTACCTGAGGCCATATCCCATACCACCAGTTCAGAGGGAGTTATTGTGGAAACCAAAATTAGTGCTCCTCCTGAGAAATGGAAGGGAGCATTGACAGGGTCAGGAACTACCAAGAAATTGGAGATAGGCTTAAATGGGTGTTAAATGGAAAGTTTTCCTCTTCTTCTGAATCCTAACCTAATGATTCCAGGTACTGAAACATTTGGCCAATTCTGAAGGAAACTGTTTTACAATTAGGAAGCAAAACATAAAACTTCTGAAGCATCTCCCATGTGGGTTGGATCAGGTGAACGGTTTAAAATCCAGAGCACTCTTGAGTTTTAAGCTCTTACTAGCAAGATAATGCCTTTCTAAACCTTGGCTGTAACTTTTTGGTCTTGTTCTTTCTGAAATCCAATCCTGAGTGCAAACATATTGCCTGTTATTTCTTTCCTCAAATGTGTTGGCATTTGTTTCTTTGAAGGAAAGAGGAGGACTACTTTTCCTTTAATTAAAGGAAAAAGTTTAATCACTCGGCAGCCCTACAGTGGATGAATGTCAGTGTAATTTAATCTGAAAGTACTTGTGAAACCCAGTTCTTCCATCCTGCTGAGGCATAGCTGCTGTCTGGGGAATTCTTTACTGGGTTTTTCAGACACAAGAGCTGCATTGTGAATAGGAGGAGGTAATCTTACCAGTCAGGTAAAAATAAAATACTTTAGGGAGACAGGCACACCTGGTGGTACCTGGACCAAACTGCGTCAACCACCATCTAAATTAACTGGAACAATTTGGTGTTTGTACATATGCATGAAAATTGTTCACTCTTCATTTGTTAAAGGGACATTGCCAAGACTGGTAGGCCTAAAATTAGCTCCCCAGCTGTGTTTTGCTTTGCAGGCACGTGCATGTCTGTTCTGTTCCTGGATGCAGCTGGGTGTTGAAATCCACAAGAAACCTGCTCTGTGTGAAATGCAAAAAGAATATGTGATTTTCCAAGATTCCCTCCCTTCTGTTTGTTTTTCCTTATTTCTCCCACCTCTTCATAATGATGGCCTTTTCTGGCTGGAGACCAGAAATCTCTTCAAAGTTCCTGAGTTTTTGCTTAGGAGGTGAGAGCCTGTATTTGCTGAGGCCAAATTTTCACCCATAAGTCCAACATGCCAGCAACAGGATGTAAACTGCATAGCCTCCTCAGAGCATGCTTGGCATTAATTTCCAGCTTGATTCATGCTTCTCCTTGGCAAATTCATGCCAGCATCTTCCGGCTGAATGCTTAGTTTGATACTGAGAAGGGAACATGCAGGAAGAAGGAGGAACATGGATTTTATGGTTACAGAGGAACTTACCAGGCAACTATTTTTGTCTAGCCTACAGCCTTTCCTCAGAGACAAGACAAGTAGATTTCTTAGACTCAGGAGAGCTGTTTTTTAGTGGCATTTTTAGATGACTGCACACTAATTCTTGGCTTCTGAATTTTTACTCCGTAATGCTTGAGCTGTTATGGTTTTAGTCATATTTAGAAACAAGCAATTCTCTTTTTCAGTGTGGAAATATGATTTCTATATACCCTAAACAGTATCCCAGCAGTGTCTGTCTCCTGGGTGAGACTTCCTTCATACATGCACATTAGTGAGGCTGAGGGCAGATGGAGGGCAGTATCTGAGAGGGATGGATGAGATCTGTTATCCCAGTGTCACCTTGTGACGTATCTTCAATTCTTTGTATTTCAGAAGGCACTTGGAAATTATCTCGAGCCTCAAAGCATTATATAAGACCCCAAGGCTTTCCTTGGGGCTAGTGTGAAGAGTTTTTTTCTTTCTTCATTCCTCTCTAATGATAATATCTATGAAGTATCTAAGGCATAGAAGGAAAAGAATTTTTCTTTTAATTGTAGAAGTTATTCAGACTTTGTTCATAACAGAGGTGGGCCAGGCATGGCTGTCACTGGATTTTGTAAAATTAAGTATGATCCAGACTTTGACTACTAACAGAACTAGTGAAAAGCTAGACAGCTAGAGGTGGGCTTTCTGTTGATACATTTGACCCTTGTGTTGCCAAACAGGAGACAAACTGTACCCTTGACAAAATCTTTTGGCGACTGAAACGCTGCAGAACCAACTGCAAAGTTCAGTTACAACTTAATGGAAGAGAATAAACATTGCACACCTGTAGCCAAAGTATATGGGAGGGTTTTTTCCTATACTACTCCGGAGTTCACTAAAAGCTTATCATCTGTTTGCTTAGCTGCTGGTTCAATTTAGAATAATATTTAACTCTCAGAGAATCTAAACATCGATGAAAGTTTAACTTGAAAATCAACAATTCCTGTTGCTTCCAGGCAAAAATGGAGGAAGATGGCCATCATACATTGTCCTTCACGAGCGTTACCAATAAATATATTTTATGAAAGGCTTGAGAAAGTATCTGCTATTAACACTGTCAATATGGAGAAAGTGAAGTCAAAGAAATGGTAATTAGATCTACAGGGAGCGTCAGGCTGTGGTTCTGCAATATTGTAGAGTATCTACTGCTAAATCAAAACCACAGGAGCTCTGTGGCAAAAATTGGTGAACTGAGGTCCTGGCTTAAATTGACTGAAAAGATCCTGAAGGAGGTAATTTTCATCTGGACTTTATGTAATCTCTTCTGTATTTCGGAGTTTAAACAGGTGTTGTTAAAGAGCTAGAAAGTCCAAGTCAGAAAGCACCTGAGAAGAGACTGGTGTCCCTTTGCCTGGTCTATCACAATCCATACTGGACCCACATGAAAATAAAAGATCTCATAGAAAAAGGGTTATATGTAGAAGGTTTGAATTGTAAGTGCCTGAAGTCATGTGATTGATCACATTATTTTTGTGCAGACACCAGTGAAGTTTGTGGCTGTTCATGGCCTGAAGACAGACTCAGAAGGAAGCAGAGGGCAGTGGTGATGACTCTGGGACTGCTCCTCTCTGCCAGAAGCTTCCCTGCACCCCAGGACAACAGGCAAGTACCTTCTGAAAGGTGATCTTACAGGAAATGTCCTCTTTGTGGGAACATGTTTTGCCACTTCCAGCACAGATGAGTAGTCTGAGGCTGACAAGCAAGGGCTTTTTGTGAGAGGTATCCTCTGAAAAGCTGAATGCAAGTGGGCAAGGGCAAGCAGAGACTGGGCGAGCAACAAGCTCCAGGATAGAGCAAATGCTTTCTCTGTCTCCTTTGGAGGTTTTTTATCTTTTCTGTAGTAAGCTGTCAAGATCCAGTCACTTCCTCAAAAAGCAGATCTAGTGTTGCTGACTAGGAAGTGTCCCACACCAGCCGTTCTTGGGGACTGAAATCTCCTTGCAGTGCTCAGTGTCGTTAGCTCTGACCAAGGCAAAGGACACCTGCTCTACAGCCCTGTCCCAGGTGATGAACCCATTTCAGTATGGATGCAGTTTCAGGAAAATAAATGCAGTTGCAGTAGCAAAGCAAAAGAGTAGTTGTTGCTTATTCTAATTTTAATGCAGTAACTTTAAGGTCCCAGGCTTTCCCTTGTCCTTTTAGTACTCATCATCTGAACCTTGATTAGCCCTTAATTAGTGAGCTGCAGACAAGAATTATGATTTGTCATCCCCAGACGTTGACAGGGATGGTGGGAATCTCTGCTGGCCTGACATAGTTTGTTGCTCTTGTTGAAGACCTCAGTTTGCCCAAACACATTGTGCAGTAGTGGGATCAGGGTGTATGGATTTGGATGCCCTATTTTGTACTTGGAGCTATTTTTGTAGACCTGGTGTGCCACAGGTGTCTCTTGGAAGAGTCAGAGCAGCAGGCAGCAGGATTGTCCAACTTCTTCTCCTGTTGTGTCTTTGGGGACAAGGCCAGGACAGGTTGGCATTGTCCGTAACCAACTTTTCTCCACTCTACCTTGAGCTAATGCAAAGAAAAAGCAGTTCCTCTGGGGAGCACCCTCTCCCAGAAGCCTATACGTCAAACCATCGTTGTTCTGTACCAGGCAAGGGGAGAGAGGGCACTGACATGGCAAAGGGAAGTTATTTGTGGGTCTGAAAGGGAAAATGACAACCCATTTAGGGTATTCTTGCTGAAGGAGAATTGCATTCCCTTTTGAGGTGGACTACAGCAGAGAGAAGGTGGCTATGTGAGCTTGCTCCATCCAGGGTTGGGGATCATCTGCTGCCACCACAAAACGAGACCAGGAAGTATCTACTGAGCTCAGGCGTCGCCCTTGACACAGCAACACTCAGAGCAGGAGGAGGGAGTGGAGCCAAGTGAGACTGATAAGAGACCAGCACTTCTTCACTGGAACCTGCTTCACTTCAACAATTATGGCAACAAACCCTGCTCTCTACACATCTCCACACCTTCCAGAGTTTTGAAGGGACACATGTGGTTGCCTTGTTGTATTTTAATAATATGGCTCTTTAAGTCACAACTGTATTTTACTCTGTATTCAGCAGATAAACAGCCACTATAATTCCTAGGGCCTTCAAGGCAGTGTTTCAAGCTGCCATGGCTCCTGGGCTGCCAGGAGGTTTCTGACCACAAGACAGACAAAGCCAAAGAAAATAAGAGATCAGAGCAAGAGATGCAAGGAAGATGTTTTATTGCTTTTAAGCAAACTCGTGTTCAATTTCACAGCATGGTAAGGAAGAATCAAGGCTTTTGCATAAAATGGTTATCCAGGGATGTCTTCTAATCTCTGATCTTCTCAGTCCTCATTATCAAACATATAAACTGAAGCTGTCACAAGCAATGGCTGTCATTCGACTTCGTCTGCTCTGAGCTCAACCTGCTCCAGCCACCACCATCTGCTTCCTCTGGCCTTGCAAACAGCCTGCAGGCCACAGCAAGGTCTTCCCCGGCAAGGGTGGGCTGGATGTTCACCTGAGGGTGAGGACCTGTGGTTTCCACTGCTCAGGTACCCAAGCTGCTCACATGTCCTGTGGCAAAGCAGCAGCTGCTTGGGTGGCGAGTACCGCGGATGGTTGGCAATGATGGTGAATGGCTCTGAGAGAGAGCATCAGCAAGCGCTGCTCACCCAAGGAAGAGCAGTGGCAGGGTGGTTCTGCTGTCTCGTACCGGGCCAGCTCCGGAGGGCCCTGGCCAGCTCAGCCAACATCTATCAGGCCTGCATGCCCCACACCATGCTGGCTCTGATGCCTGTGGCTATCCTCTGAAAGGCCCCAGAGATCCAAGGCTTCCTATTGATTGTGTAACACTCCTCGCTGGGGGAGGAGAAGGTGGGGAAATGTTTTCCATCCATTGTGATGACACACCAGGGGAACCCCATGGAAACAAAGACTTCTCTGACCTCTTGAATCCCACTGGGGAAGGACTGCATGTGCCAAACACCTCCTGAGCCATCCCATGTGAGGCTGACTTCCTAATCCTAAACTCATTATTCGTAACTCAGGGGTGGAAGTGCGTGGCTGCCAGCTCCCAAATGACTGGTTCAGCCCACTCAGGACTCTCTGATCCTCTTGAGGTGGATTGCATCTTCCGCCCCACAAAAGGAGTGAGCTCATCATGGATCAGGCTGAGTGTGTCTCTCCCTCCCCTGGCAGTCCTCCCAGATTACAGCATGACCCTCAGCTATGAGTCACCTCTTTTCTCACAAACCCAGACGCTGTACAAAGCAGGCAGTTGCTCATCTGTGCCAATGCTGAGAATTTACTGCAGCAAAGTGAGTTTGGCCTGCAGTGATTCCTTCTCTGCATGTGACCTTTCTGACTTTTGCTGGCCCTCCTGTGTAGAGCATCTTTGTGCTTGGATGCAACTGCTTCCTCAAGCATGGACTAGCAGCAGTGCTTGGGAGGAAAGAGGGAAAATCCTGTGGGGTTCTAGCAGTGTCAAGGAACAAGTGACAGCCAGGTGCTGACCATGCAGTGGGGCTTTCCATGGATTCCTTTCTGGAGACAACGCCTAGCAGTTTGCCCCAGCCCTGCTGGCTGTAATCAGTACTTTATATTGGGCAGTGATGTTATTGGTGTGAATGCTCCTTCCCTGCATCAGTGCAGATGAGTAGGGTCAGCGCAACCAGTGGCCACTGTACCTGATCATCCTGGCAGAGCCCAGTGGGGAGCATCAAGGCTTGAGGGAAAGACAGGTAGGCTGTTGAGTGGGTCGCCAATTTTGTACCCTCCATCAGACATGTGCATGCACTCTGAGCCTGCTGGTTCCCATTTGCAAGCCAGAGAATCTAATTTTGAGAGCAACACCAGTAGTGCCTTTGATATCAATTTTGCTGTGTCAGTCCAAACACCGGCTTCAGTACTGGAGGTGTGAGCAGTCCTGGGCCATCCCAGGTGCAGGCAGGGTGCCAGGGGCATGGGGTAGCACAGGGCTGAAACCCTGCTCCTGCTGCCTCTGCTGGCTGGGATGCACAACCAGAGAAGTGAATCAGCACCACTGTGATGCACAGTCATGAGAGAGCTGGCTCCTCCAGGAAGGGCTATGAGTATGCTGGGTTTGAAGAAAGGCAACTTCAAAGTCCCACTCCTGCTCTCTGCTTGTTTCCACACCTGCGTGCTTCCAGAACTTTCAAAGGAGAAAGAACTAGCCCAAAACTCTGTGTTTTGCTTTGGTTTGTTTGTTTCCTCTCTTCCAGAGCTGCGTTCCTCCTATGTTGTCTGGTTTAGCATTTTGCCAGCTTGGCTAAGTATCTTGTAAGGAAATCATTTATAATAAAGCTAGTATTCTGGGGTTTATCATTTATAAGTGTGGGTCAGGGTTTAGTTCACTGTGTTAAACTCTCCATGCTGCATGTGATTTTTCAAGCTTTGTCAGGAACAAAAAGTTCTGGGGATGTGCAAAGCATGACTGCATGGTTTCCATGGAGACTCTGCTAGTTAGGCTGTGGAAATCCTGAAAAGGCCAGAGGATGACTGACAATACAAGGTCTTAGCGGCTGATCTGAAGAGCCAGACTGAATTAATGAGATTTTTCACAGAGAGTTATTAGCAAGGCTAGCACAGTATGGCACTTAGGCCTCTTTCGTTTTCTCAGCTGCAGTCTTGGAAAACAGAAATGGAAATATCTAATTGCTGTTTTTTAAGCCCTTTTAAGATTATTTCAACCTATAACATTTTAAGGATGTAATAAAAAGCAGGCTTGTTTGTTTTTTTACCATTTGTTTACTGTTATTTCTGTGGTTTTGGTGGCAGTTGCCCTTTATCTGTAAAGAGATGGGAAATTCAATAATGCTTATTACATTGAGCAGTTAATTCCCCCATACTGTGAACACATTACTGTTCAAAGTAAGTTATCTCGAGTTCCATTTAGAGCCAAGCATGAGATACCATGGCCTTATATCTCCCAGGGCCATATTAATTATTTATTACTGACTGCTAATACAAACTGTTAACTCTGGCTAGCAATAGTTTGTTCATTTATCCATCATTTACTGCTTCTTCCCTTTGTTTCTGTCTACCCCCTTTTGGCAGTCTGCTCAGGCTATGAATGCATGTATATTTTTTGGACCCAATTAAAACAACACCAAAACTATTATCAGTCTGAGATGCTGAGTTTTGATGAGGACCGACTTTCCTAAAAGTTTTGCAGTGCTGAACTGCAGGATTTCACTGGACCATTAACAGGTGGATGGTCAATAGTTAGAGGGAGATGGCTCTTCTTTACCAGTGGACTAAATGGATGCGTCTGCCTGTTTCTAGTAGGAGTAGCTTGTTTGCTGCTTCATTTTCAACCAGTACAACAAAAGAGTGTTTGAACACTCTCCTCCTTTCCCTGGAAAACGCTGTATCTGCTGAAATCAGCACAGCTGGTACAGCAAAGCAGCATGTTGGGGACTGCTATTGCTTGTTGGTTTGCACAAATGCACATACCCATATGTTTCTGGGAGATGTAAAACCATAATGTTGCTGCTGAGTAATCCACAACAAAAGCACATGCGGGCTGCATTCCTTGGATTCCTGTACAGTAGACTAATCCACTTAATCTCACTGTTCGCTTCTCTGGCTGGAATTTCACAGTCCCCTCTGATTTACTGGTTTGTAAATCTCTGATTAAGTGCCTGGGGGAGGGGAGGGGGAGGGGATATCATCTCTGAAGCCCCCTCTTTCCTCTCAAATGGTTTTGTGGGAAGGAAACGTGTAAGTTGAAGTGAGGGTTAGCTGGTCTTATTTGGCCATCATTTTGTCATAGTCTTATGATTTTTAAAAATATTTGTTTGGTAGTTTTCTCTGTTCTCAGCTGTTCGGTGCATGGGCAATGTCTCTTTTTGCCACATGGCAACATTTGCACTCCCCAAGCTTCACAATTTTTTACTATTCTTTTTTCCCCTTTTCTAGTTGTGGGGTTTTTTTTTAACAAAGATGCTAACCAAGATGTGTGGAAGTTTTCTATTAGTACACCAATAGTTGTAGACAAGCACAGAACACAGGAGCTAGATGTTGGCTGTGAAGCAACTTCCCAGAAACCTGCTATTTAGGAGGAGGCAGGAACACAAGATAAGTCCCTACCTAAGCAGGCAAATAAATGAGAGAGCTTGGCCTCAGAAGGTGCTCAACTGATACAAATATCAATTTAGGACCTGCCCTCGAAATATAAAGGTATAAGTAAGTAATAGAGGTGGCTCACCTGACTTAATGAGTCATAAAGGATGGGAAATTAAACACGGAGCTCCCAAAATACACTTTCCATTTAAAACAATAAGTTACCACTACCCGGTACATCCTCAGCCCCTGCGAGTGCCCTGCTTTTGTGAGTGTCGTGGCTGTGAGCGAGGCTGTCCCCAGGCAGGGTCCCGCGTCCGGCCGCAGCTGCTCCGCTGCGCGCAGCTCTGACTCACAGCCGCTCCTCCCGCTGCGTGCTGCTGCGATGACTCCCTGCCGGAGCGTGAGGACACTTCCCAGCTCATCGGAAAATTCCTCCGCAAGCCCCACACTGCCTTTGACAGCCTCGAAGGAGGATGAGCTTTAGGTCGCTGCCTTCCTCCCCCTCCTGCAGTCACGCATCCTACTGAGCAGCTTTATGGGTGTCCCCAAACAGTGCTGCTGGTGGGAGGGATCTGTCACTGAAGCCAGGCATAACTATCCATCAAGAAATTAATCAGAACAGGTCTGAAGAAGTGAGCAGGCAAATAAACAAACATATGGGCTACCTGACAACACAATGTTTGGAGTAGCTTTACTCAGGGCGAAAGGATAAAATCTCCCAAGCTCTCCAGGGCTGTCCAGAGACATTTACAATTAGATCCAAATTGGGTTTAGGCAGCAGATTTGTTGGAGTTGAATTGCCTGGACTTGGATCTGAAGATGCCAAGTCCCGTGAACTAACCTCTGCCCAAAGTGATGAGAACTGCACAAGAGCAACTTCTCTCACAGCGCTCCTGCCATCTGGGCTGGTGCCAGGTCCCAGGGCGGGGAGACACAGCTTGCTCCCAAGATGGACCATGCTGGAGGGATTTCAGCTGCATCTGAATGGGAAGTGGAAAAAAGATTTTTCTAAACTTTGGCTGTAAACCAGAGCTAAAGCCAGGGGGGCAGTCAGGCCCTTGGGTATCAAGCTGATTTTATTCGAAAGCTTGGAAGTTTTTGTTCTGATATTTTGGCTTTAGCATGCCTGAAATGCTCCGAGGAAGCACTGGGAATGCTGTGAATCTCACCACCCATACTATTAACCTCCTACAGCCAACAGCCTCAGTCATTCTCTTGAAAGGGCTCCCTGGTAGGATTGCTGCAGCTGAAAGAGAAAGTCAGATAAGAAGCAATGGGCAGTCAGTGGAAAGAAGTACGGTCTCACAAGGGTATTCCCACAGTGAATTGATAAAAAAGGTGATAGATAAATGCCACCTGAACTTTGGGTTCAAGATGTAGAGCAGATAAGTGAACCACAATGACTCAAAGGCAATAAATCTTCTGTTGCAGACAAAATTAATCCAAGGCTGTCACAGGAGGCTAGAGAGGAAATTTTGAAACCCCTTTGGGGTGAATGTCTGCCAAACTTGGAAACACATACCTTGTGCTATGACCTGTCAGTCTGCATGAGCCATGCTGCTGGGGTGCAAGCCAGACCCTTGGGCTTTTTGTCCCTCACAGTGAACACAGTGTTGCTAAGAAAGGATATACAGGAACTCACAGAAAAGTTTTGTCTATCCAGGCATGCATCTGCTTTCAAATAAGCTTAAGTAAAAGTGGGCAAGAGAGAAAATACGCAGCAGCAAGGTAAGACCTACTGGGATGCCAGCTGGTTTAATCAAACCCCCTCTCCGGTGTGCCCACACTGAGAAATGAACGCTTGCTTTCACAAGGCTAAGGTTGACCTGTGCTAGCTTGTGCTGCCATGCTGTTTCTGTAAGCATGTTACAGCCTCCCAGCTTGCCGACCATCTGGTGGTCTCTCCTGTTAGGATTAGACAGGTCTCTGAGTCCTGTTCGTATCAAGGCAGCTGAATGGTTTGATGACAATTTTTCATGGCATGCAGTGCTTGGTGGCACTATGGGCTTGGCAGGTCCCTGTCCTGTGACCCACTGGGTCTTGAGGAGATTGTGAGTGGGTGTCTGCAGACTGCAAGCAGCTCCCCTCCACCTCCCGCAGCCTCTCTGTCTGCCCAGCTGCACACACCGCTGTGAGCTGGGGGGGTGGCTCAGGGCAGGAAGGTTATCTTTGCCACTATCAGGGCTAGAGGCTTTGTTTATTTTTAGATTACTCTGTAAAGTCTGGACAGAGAGATGAAAAGAGCCAGTGTAAAGAGGTCTCTGCATGCCAGACTGTCTTGCTTGTGCTCTGGCTCTGAAAACACAGGGAAAATGTGAAAGGATGGGCTCTATCTAGCCAGATTGATTAAAGATGGCTCTGCCCACGTTTTGAGTGGCAGATGTAGTATGGGGGTGGGCTCTGATTCATTTTGGTGCAAAAGGCAGCAAGGTTCTGCCAAATCCTCTGCTTGAGCCAAGCTGGTGGACGTTGAGCTGAAGAGGACAGACCCACCAGCACAGCCTGTTGTTCCTATAGGTCCTCTTAGAGAGCAACTATTTCCACCTGGAAAATGCTGAAAACTCCTTGTGGGAAGTTCAGATCATCTTGAAGTGACCTTTGGTGGGGGTGAGCTGTGAAATGGAGGTGGGCCTGAGCTGCAGGCTATTTAATGAACAGGGAAAACTTGTTTCTATCATTCTGTGTTACACATTACAGGGAATATTTTTAAAGTGGGCAGTTTGTTGTCATTCAAAGGCCACATTTAAAAGCAATCTGGAAAGATGGCTACTGTCTGCCCGGCTCTGATGTTTCAGAGCTCACTGGGGTTGACAAGAGGGAGCCTGGTAGCTCTGAGCCCTTTCTGCCCCTCAGCAGAAAAAGGTGTGACACAGGGAGGTGAGAAAAGCCACCCTCCCTGCCATCCCCCAGGTGTGGCGACAGCAGCTCTCTTGCTGATTGTCAGTGAGTTTACTGACTGCTAATGAAGTGGGGGGAGAAGTGGCTTTCAGTGATATCCATACAAAAATGAATGTGTGAAAGCCACTGGCTATTTTTTGAGAATTCTGCCCTGCCTTCTCCATCCCGCTACCCAATGTAAGCATCATCCTGATTGAGGTGGGGGTTTTTTGTGACTATATATGGTTGTTGTTGGGTTTTTGCAGCAGTGAAGTTAATAAAGATGGATATCAGCTACAAACTGTCAAGTCCTGAGCTGGAGAGATTTTTCACTCAGTGAAATAGACCAGGGAAAATAAATAATCCAAGAAGTGGTAGAGCTTGTAAATATTGACATGTACAAGTGAGGAAAGAAAAGTTAGGCAAAATAAAAAATGGGTTGGGAATTGCTATTTTTCAGGTTATTGCTTAAAAAAAAAAAATTTACTTTTACCTAGCATCTGGTCTAGAAGAGTTAATATTTTGCAATTAGAAGGTTTTAAGTGCTTGAAGGGGCGTTGTTGCTGTTTCTCCAAGACAGCATCTATATTTGAGGGTCAGTCTTCCTTCCCAGCCTTTAGGACCACGGGGATCTATAGCCCTTCATCCCTGTGGTATCTATAGGAATACCCATGACAGAGAAGACTGAGGAAACGGGAAAGAAATGCAAGGTGAGAAGCAGAAGAGATCAGAGGGAAACTGCTCTTTTCTCTGGTTTCCCACCAGAAAAGGGATCTTTTTAAGATCTCCACAAGAGTACCTTTTAACCTCAGCTGCGGTCCAGGCCTATTGCCCAGTACCTTTTCCAGTGCGTTGCTTGGCCCCAGATCACACAGGGAGATGAAGAGCTGCATCTCTGCATCTGAGGGAAGTGTTGTTCCCTCTCCCATAGAGGGGAGGCTTTTGGCTCCCTGGGGTCTGCTACCGTGGTTGTCACACACCAGCTAACTACCTGAGAACATCTTTAAAACATCTCCTGCTTTGTTTTGTTTTCCTCTGCCTTCTTAAAATCTCTAAGAAGCTACTAGCTTTATCATCTGTAGTTAATCTATCCACTGGTTGACTGGTTGTTTAACTGGTTTGTTGCCCAAATCCTTTCTTCAAGCCAGTTTATCTTCATCTTTATGACTGAAGGAGAGTTTGCATTGCTGCCCTGACTGTCCACATTCTGGAAAGGCTCCAGACCTTTGAATATTGCAACCACATGAAGAGCAAGTCAGTGATGTACCCTTAAAGAGGAGCTTTTTTTTTTGTAGTCAAGATGGGAAATCTTTTGTTTCACCCTGGTGTAACAACAGTGCCAGTGAGCATAAATAGCAGTGGTGCAGTAGCCAGTAGTGTTTCAGTCTCTCATTATACCTTAGTGGTCAAGTTGCTAAAATTATGGTAGGTAAAAATCAGGTTATTTGAGATGGTGTTCTTACAAGGCAGGCATAAAATTCTAAATAAAAAAAAAAGTGTTTCCAGATACTCAGTGAAATTAATGGAAGGGAAAGAATAGTGGTCTTTAATTATTTCAAACCCAGACCGTTAAGGCAGATGTACATCATCAGTCTTCTAAGAATGTCCTGGGGACATAGCCAAGACAGTATTTTTTTTCCTCCTATCATAGCTGATTTAATATCTGCGCTAGTGCACACACAAGAAGATGATATGAAACTTGTGCTTTTCAGTTCAAGTCCCTGTAAATGACTCCCCCTTGGAGATTGCTAGAAATGGAATGGGGTTGCTGTAACACATGGGAATCAGTACTTCAATGCATGTGCCAGGAAGGCAAAGGTGGGTTGACCCCGTCTGTGTTAAGTCAGGGAAACTATGGGGTTGAGCTGAGCAGCAAGTGGAAATAAAAAGAAAAACTAATTCCAAGCAGGCCCCAGTGAGCATGTTTTTATCCAAAAAGCAATCAGAGAGAGGAATATGACCTACCAGATGGAATTGCTGAGGCAGAGGTGAAAGTTAAAAACAACAATAATGAAACCCGATCAAGTATAATTTTGACAGAATGAAGACATTAGACAGAAAAGGCCCCAGCAGACGCATTTGGCTCATCCTGAGCCAAATATTTCATTTGCTTTCAGAAGACCCCTGGAGAAAGCCATGTCACAGCACCATAGGATGTTGAGGCTGAACCAGGCTGAAAGCTGCAGTGCCTGCAGCCCTGTGATGGGGCTGAGGCTTGCTGGCAGCAACCTGCCTGGGCTGGTGGGCCAGGTAGTGGGAAGGGCTGCTGTGCTTCTCCTCCTTACCAAGGCCTCTGAAAAGAGGGACTGGGGGTGCTGGGATCTGGGATCCCACTCCAGTTTTCCCTGTTACAGTATTCCCTGCTACAATATTCCCCAGCATTGCCCCTATTAGCTATTGGGAAATTCCATAGAGAAACACCAGACATGGACTTAACTCTCAACCCTCCTTTTGCTGTGAAAGGGATTTTGTGTGCTAAATGAAATTTAGCTCCACTTTAAGACTCTCGGTGCTGCCCCACAGATATGACAGCCTTAATGTAAAAGAGAATCAGACCCTCTGTGCCTAAGAATTTTGGTCTGTCTTTTAGAGCCATTAATGGTTGACAAAATCACTTGGAAAACTAGAAAACCAAACTGGTGCTGCTATGAGGAAAGCGTCCTGGAAATAGAGGAGCATATTTTTAAAATCTGCCAGATGTTTGGTTTGCTGTTGCTGTTTTGCACTGTGTGGCTGGCTATGGGTGCCCGGGATGGACTGCAGGAGCACAGAGGGGACTGAGGAAGTG
Organism: Phainopepla nitens; assembly: GCA_013400175.1. Lineage (NCBI taxonomy): Eukaryota > Metazoa > Chordata > Aves > Passeriformes > Bombycillidae > Phainopepla > Phainopepla nitens. The sequence goes on along the minus strand of VXBQ01011171.1, from coordinate 288,632 downwards.
TTGGCTGTGCTGGAGGCAGTGGCAGGAAGTGGAAGGGTGAAGCCACAGCAACGTGCAGAGCTCTGTCAGCTCCGTAATAACGGGGTTGTCTGCTTGAGCTTGGCTAGACACCAAGTCAAGGTTTTATGGTGTGAGTTCAACTGCTGGCTTTTCCCTGTACGTGATGTAATGCTCTCTGTGAGCGCGATATTTATTACACCCAGCTCTGTAGTGGGTACGTGCAGTCAGAGCCAGCCTCAGAAAGTTTGTAACAGCTCCTCGATCTTCTTTTTTTTTTTTTTTGCATCCTTTCGGCTGACCTATGACATAATCGGTCGGCGCCCTGGCTCCCTCCTTGGCTCCCCCCCTCCCTCCTTGCTCCCTCCCTCCTCCTCCCTCTCCCAACGGTTTGTCAAACTGTCTTGCCTTTATCTCCTCTCGCAGGCTTCTCGACAAGTCTCAGGATGATTTATGCCCTGATAACTTCTGCTTTTAAAGGCTGGGCTAATAAAAGCAGCCTTTGCAAAAACAACTTTTGNCTCCCTCCCTCCCTCCCTAACCTCATCTGGCGCGCAAAGGGATGTGGTGCTGGGAGGATGGGTGGGAGGAAAGCCTGGGCTGGCGAGTCCCAGCAGGTGAAGGAGCACGGGGTGTGCATCACCCGTTTCCCTTGTCTCTCTGTCCCGATATGCCCTGCTCAGCATCCTGCAGAGCTGGAACCTGGTGTGCACCTCAGCAGCAGGGGGGAGGACCAGGGCTGTGTGTTTGGGGTGTTAGTGGTAAGGTCTGTGCTTTGTTAAAGGAGGAAAATATTTTATAATTATGATACTGTTTTCAATATTTTATCTACAAACTTCCTCAGTGCTGGGGCTGCAAGGAGGGCAGGGATGAGGCAGGCAGCTGGACCTGTGATCCCACTGCCCTGACCTCAGCGCTCAGCCTGCCAGAGCGGCAAACACACACGGCTCCCTGCCCTCTGTTAGCTTCTGCCCTTGGGGTTTACCCCAAACCCCCCAAAGGCAGTGCAGCTGCACCAGGGAGGCATGCAGCAGCCTGCCCCTGTGCAGGGGGCCAGCAGTGCAGTGGGGCTGCACCTGGGGACATCTGTGCTGGGGTTACAGACCTGCCCAGTTCAGTGCTGCTGGAATTTCAGCCTAATGGCCATCCACCCTGGAAGTTCAGATGTGGGCACAGCTGTGGATGCAGACTGTGGGTTTGTGTTTTAAGCACCATGGAGTTAAACCCTTAAAGCAGCTCCTACTTCAAAGCACTCCCACTGTAACTATAAGACCAGAAGGATGAGGTGGGCACTGGCAAACATAGAAAGCATAGGAATATTTTGCAAGATCTTACATATTTAAATTGTTCTTATGAGGTGAGTTTATAATTTTATTTTTATTTTGCAACTAGGAAAGAGCATATTTTCCCCTCACTGCTTTATTAACGTTGGTCTGAAACCATTATGCCTTCCTGAACAAAAGCAAGAAGGCCATGCCACAACTAAGATCAGCACACTGAGTTTCCTGGGGTGGAAAAAATCACGATCAAATAAAAATCAGGTGTTGAAGTGAAAGTCGAATCTGTACTTTAACTGAAACCTTTCCAAAAATACAATGAACACAGAGCAGAGAACAATTTAGATTTTTTAAAGATTTTTTTGTAGTTATTTTTCCTGTGGTGTATTTGCTTTCTCAAAAGTTTTTCTTTTTTTTACTCCTGAAAGACATGGTTGTACTTGCCTAAACTCCTAAACAAACTAGTTAGACCTGAGAAAATATTCACAGCAAAATTTAAATTTAGTTGAAACTTGCTTGGCTTCAGGTTTCTTTACAGTCTCTAAGCTCAGTCCTGGTTCACTGAGAGGTTTGTGAAAGACCATGAACTTTTAGAGGGAACATGGACTGATTTATGAGTCTGCCTGAAAATCCATGTGAAATTTGCCTTTCGCATGACCACGATGCAAAAATATCTTCTTTCCCCCTCAGCCTCTTCCTGCAGTACTGGATAAATACTGATGTGTTTTATCTCCTGTTTCTGCATTGAGTCTTCCCAGCACAAGCAACATCTTGATTGTTTCTTTATAAATCACCAGTGGTGCTAACAACAAAATGTTCACAGCTCTGGGGTTAGTACTTGCTGGTTTGTTGCTGCTGCCATGAGCCAGGCAGGATGAAAATGATACCGATTTTGATTTATTTTAGCTTGATGTTAATACTGTTGTGCACATTTTGCTCTGGATTATAACAGCTGAAGACAGACTGGGGCTGCACAAAGGCCTCTCAACATCTTATGACACATGCCAGGTTGCAGGAGGGCATGTTGCATTTGCATCTGGCTGCATGCTTAGGGAAGTGCTGTGGGATGGAAATGGCCAGCCATGCGGGGTGCTCGCTGCAGTGCAGCCCCATGGCCCGCTGAGGGGACAGCTGTGGCACATCCAGTGAAGGGTCTAGGGGGGAAGGGCCACTGGTGTTGTGCTTTCCAGGTTACTTTTACAGTCAGTGTCTCCCACAGGGCTGAGCCCTTCTATACTCTCACCGCAGGAATAGTGCAATCTTTTGTTAGGAATAAGGGATTCCACAGCCTTTCTTGTCTCCTACACACATGCAAATGGTTGGATATTGCCCTCACATCTGGATGTCTTGTTTCTCCTTTTCCAAACTGTGTGAAAGACTTATCATTCATCTGTAGGCGCCAAGACCTACCCTGGGCTCAGGACAGTCCATCCCCTTTCAAGCAAAGGGCACCTCTTCCCTTCTGTGTGTGCCCAGGCTTCTCCCTGCAGCAATCTTTGCACACACAGCCACTTCTCAGGTGAGAGAGGCAGCTGTGTAGAGGCAGGTCTCCATAGGTTTGAAGCACCCTGCAGTGCCAGCTCCCATGGAAAGTTCCCATCTGGCCCATGTTGCCAGAGAGGAAAGGGCAGGGTGTTGCAACTGAAGGGACAGCAGACTGCAATGGCTTCGAGACCTCTTGAAAGGTGTTTGACATTGGAAATTCTTTAGAAAATTGTCTGGATACAGGAAAAGACCAAGTCTATCCCAAATACACAGCTGAATTTCCCCTTATCTCAAGGACTGAATTCTCCTTATGATAGGGAAAACACAAGATAAAGAAAAAGCTGTAGATTTTTTTTTTTTAAACCACCACATGCCTCATTTAAAGGCTAAGTTGAAAATTACTTCTCCAATTTGGAAATGCCTTCCCATTTCACATTCCAAATTAATTTACAGTAAAACAAATTTGTCCATTTGTAATACTTTAGGGGAAACACTTGGAAATCTCCCAAGCATTTTGATTCAGCAGATCTGACTTCTCTCTTTCCCTTTTTCCCATCCTCAAATTTTCGCTTGTTGATTTGGTTTTTTTCCATTCATTTACGAGGTGGGATAAATATTAAATATGACAGCAATTCCAACGGGACCAACAAAACGATTGTCACTCAGCTCTGCTCAATGGCTACTCCTCCAGCTCATATATCAGCCAGAAGGATCACTGCAGAGTTGCCTGGCTCCTTTCCCTCTGTGGTTTTTCTGTGCAGATGATGTGGGTTAACCTGGGAGTCGAGAAACTGGAGCTGCTCCTAGGCCCCTCCTGCACTTCTGAAGAGCACAAATGTGTGGAGCTTATAGGCCAGCTCGCAGGTCATTTCCAGTACTGGGAATCTTTCGTTAGGCTGGTCTTACTCTTGATAGATCGTATTTCTTCTGCTTGGGAGTTACTTATATTACTCCACTGTTTATCACTTTGTGGTTTTATTTTATATTATCCCTGGCCCATAATGAATTATCAGGCTGTGAACACATATAATAACGAAACCTGAGCTGCATTTTTTCTGGCAGAGCTGCAAATAGAACTCTGTTCACGTAATTTCCTGATCCTGTGAGCTTCATAAAGGTGTGAGGTGATGATTCAAACCAACATCTCACTTGGTCTTGTTGTCACATGAAGTTAAAAATCCACAAAAAAAGTTCACAGCAACTAAGGGTTGGTCTTGAAACCATGACAAGAGGGTGCCAGAGGAATGGAGAAGTGAAGAGTCTCCAGGAACCGAATATTAGAAATCCCTTTTTAATTAACATCTAATTGTTAAAATACATTCAAGAAGGAGTTGTAATAGAGTATAAGGTTAGGTGATAACTTGGTGACAGTTGATGGAATATAGCCTAGAAAATATGAAAATATAGCCTAGAGTTACCTTAGAGGAGCATAACACTAAAAAAGGCACTTCCATGGAAATTTGTCTATGTAAATGATATTATAATGAACTGGATCAAGATTAGCACATGTGCATTAGGAATTTTGTCACATTGGAAGTGAAAGAAACCTACTTTAGGGACAACACTGAAAGTACAATTGCTTTGAGGGCAAATCTGTCTTCAGAAATAAAGGCTTATGAGATTGCAGGAAAAAAAAAAGAGCAATTTCAGCCAAGGTAAGCTGTTGTTTTATTTGTGTCTACTCAAAATATAGGAGTGCTTTATGTCAAAGGAGCTTTTCCCAGTGGGAATAAATGAGAAACTCTAATGGATAATAAATACTGGGGGTCAGGAGGTTTTCAAACTTCTTTTATATTGTACACTGCACTGGCTTTGAATGACTCACAGTCCTTTACCCTTTTAGTTCCAGGGAGCATGCATTACCTTCCTGCCTCTCCTATAAATGAAGTGGCAGTGCATTCAAAGTAAGACCCAGAGGGTCTAAACTGGAGGTTCAAGTCTTACCTTGAATTTTAGATGAAAATCTGGAGACAATCTGGCTGTTTGTAGGGCTCTGGTTATTTGAACCGGGAATCAAAAGGCCTGGCAGGGATGTGACTGAGCATGCCATAAATCCTGCTGGTCTGAGCGGCTCGCTGGCTTAGGAGAACCCTTAATCTTTAGCACACAGCTCCCCTCTGGCTTTCACAGATGTTACTTGCTGTGAGAACACAAGAAGGGATTTGGAGAACAGTGTTCCCAGCCACTCTCGTGAGAATTTGGATGTGCGAGCAAGGGGAGAGATCCTGACTTTTTCAATCCTTCAGGCCCTCTACAGTGTCCAGCCTTATGGAGACCTCTATCAGGCTGTAAGCTGCATTTTGGGAATGCCTGTCCCACAGCATCAATACACTATCATATCTTCCCCACTGACCTCAGCATTTGCTGCGGTGCCTGGTGAGATCAACAGCCGTGATGACCTTCCCTTACACCTGCTGAAATGAAATCTACCTAGGTCAATCCTTACACACATCTCAGCCTCATAAGAGCTCCAAGGGACTAGGGGATGATGGAGAGTTTTTAGCCATGTCCAGCATCCTCATGAAGCAGACAGCAAGTGACTATGAAGGAGCACAGGAAGATGTGTCAGTACTCCTGTCTGCTTCAGGTGTGACCCTTCCCCTTCCCCTTCCCCTTCCCCTTC